>JAJEKV010000008.1:21524211-21912778 GCA_021234155.1 Isoetes taiwanensis | reverse complement strand
AGAAAAGGGCCCAGCTAGAAGGAAGAAAGAGAGAGCGGGTGAAAAGAGCTAAAGCTGAATTTGGGCTTGGGGACCAAGAGGTTCGCAGAATCCATGTATCCACATGGCCATTCAAGAGTGGCATCCATCTTCAACACTAAAGGCCCACTTGATATGGAAGCCAAGAAGAGAAGGTTGGAGTCCCCGAATAGAAGGAGGTTAGATTGGGCAGAAGGATTGTTCAGAAGGTGCTACTCAAGCATGATGGTGCAACCGAATCGACTATGTGCCCCACCCAACCCCCAATCAAGATTGGTGGTCACACACCCATAGTCATTTCATCATGCATTGTTCAACTTCGCTTTGTTGTATTAAACAAGAAAGCTTAAATTGCTGTGAGTCTCCACGATGGCAACAGGCTAGGAAGAAGGAGCAAATGTCGGTAGAATCCATTGGTTTAAACCAATCATAAAGCAAGAGATCCCCGACAATTTTTAGCCAACAATGGTTTTGTTTTATCCACACGGCACATTTACATTCGTGTCTTTTTCAGCTTTAAAATATGCACCCGTGGCTAACCGGCCATCGGGTTGAAAGGCAAATGTGGTGTGATCAGGCCCTACGACTGCTTTTAGTAAGTAGATTATGCAAGTTTTGGCTGCACAACTATAGCGATAGATATTTACATATAGATGCCTCGCCTCAAAATGCATCTATCATGAAATGGAAACCATCAATAAAACGATGCGAATCGATCGCGGGCTTTTCCATAAGTAATGCAATACAAATCGCCTACCCCAAATAAACAATGCTCCCATGAATATATTTCCTGCATAAATCGTAAGTGTTTAGGATTAATCAGCTTTTTTCATTTTCAACGAATTGTAAAATGCATCGTGATTATTTCTACCTCCTAATAGTAAGATAGCATGTTCGCGAAATCCGCCACTGGGCCATTTGTGCAAATTCAAACCTATGGGAATACTATACTAACCTAAATAATAATAAGTTTTATTGGAGCATATGGTCGGAAAAGTGCACCTATTTGCCCGTGGTTCTTAGCGTAAGGCTCTTTGCATCCGATTCTTCAACCTCTATTGATTCTGGCTCGCCAATTTCGCTTCCATCAACCAACACATCGCTCAAATGAAGTATGTCGGATTTTTACCACAAACATCTCATGGCGATTGCGCCGGCTCTCGAGAATTGTCCATCCACCTCGGCTCCAAAGTCCCATGCGCAGCTCCGTTTATTTTGGCTCAACTTTTCCTCACACATTCTAAATAGGGTTTAGGGGGCTTGCTTGACATCCATCCGGTTGGAGCCTCCGACACCTCTCAAAGTCCCATGTCATATATTTGTTTTTAAGATGTTCTCCAAGTTTATTTGTTTATTAGACTACTCACAGTCGTTTCAACTTAACGGCCCAGGACTTAGAATATGAAAGCCTCTTACTCCCCTAATTTTTCCTACGCAAATTTTTTATCCTAAATGGCTATCCTCCATATCCCATTGAATTGTTTTAGAAATGGTTTACTGAATTACCATAAACTCCACCTTAAAATCTATGTTTTTTATAATGTCTCCATTGAATTGTTTTATTGGTCTATGGTTTCAAGAATTATATCATCCCCGCCCCTCAAGTATTTTGCTACATATTCCCGCTTAATCCCCACCGCTTAATCCATTTTATAGATAATCCTTGAAAAAAAGCTTCCGGATTCTCCTTTTTTCCACCACCTCTCATTTCAGTTTGATTTCTATCCATTCGATATAATCGCATGAATTCTTCATTGGGTTCGTTTAATCGCCGGAACCTGTTTCTATTTCTTTCCTCATGTGCAACTTTTACGCCTATATTGCATCGGGCAATGCCAGCACGGGTCACGGAAATGAAATGTTACATTTAAATAAAACCCTTTCATTGACAATTTTAATGGTCACGGGCGCAATATGGGCCATTGATATAATCGGATAGATCCGGGCGCCGACGGGGCGAGGGACATTGGGACGATCTCGGCCGATCAAAAACGGATGTACGCCACGGTTTTATAATATATAGGAGGATTAGAGATAATGTTTTAGTGTCGGATCCAGCCCTAATTTGGACGGAGATCCACGAAATTAAATCCATCCGTGATTATGCAAAAAAGTGGCCCTAATTTGAATCCGGGCTGAGATCCACGCCACTTAAATGGTCTAGATTATGCAAAAAAAAAAAGGTTTGGACGGTTAGGGTTCGGTGTTGCTCGCCTGCTTGCTTAATACTCTGGCCATTGCTATGGAATAGGTGGATCGCGGTAATAATGTTTTTTTGGCCGAACAAAATGAGTAGATGGTCGGATCTTGCATTGAACATTTCATCAGCCTTCTTCATCTATTTTTGAACGGATATAGAGCAATTTCCAAGAACGGAACGCAATGCCTACAAGTTCTATCAGTCCTTTTCCTTTCATCCAAGCAATTTAGATCTCGATGCCTATACCATGGCCGCTGCACCATGCCATAAGCTATATCTACGCCACCGCTTGTTGTTTTTAACGACCGGTACAACTAGCCAAAATTTTAATAGATAGATACATTATTGTCCCTTTGTGCCCCGAGGCCCGTGGACTTATGTAACATGGGCGAAGCCCCGATGGGTGCTACTAGCACATCATGCCGGTTTCTATTGTAGCCTTTTTCTGAAGGCTTTTTTCCTATTAATACCGGCACTTCGCTTTGATCGGCTTCAAGGCCGCATACAAAATGTCATTATCAATCAGCTTTTAACCAACAATTTGTGGGATTTTATGAGCCGCTTTTGTGCGGTTCATATTACAAACCTCTTTCCCCGCGTCTATGACATGGGCTACATTAGTGACGACATTACTATCGATTAAAACCCCGCCTGGGGCTTTTCGAGAAAAAATCTTAATAGTAATGGGCCTACTAATGCACGATATTATCGACCGTTTTCCGCCATTCTCGATTTTGGATTTTTCCCACGCCATTATTGTTAGGCTGCAAAAACCTTAAACTAAACTTATTAGTATCGATTAGAGCTCCAACCGAGCTATGAATATGTAGTAATTATCGGTCAACATAATATCACGCGGTCCAAAGGTCCGTGGTTTATAAACCATCTTGAAATATTCTAACTACACCATGTTAACACAATCCCCAAATTTTATGTAGTCGCCGCCTTATATGTAAAGCATCTAAAGAAACTTCCCCGGGATTTACACGAAGGCATATACTATGTTGATAGAACTCATGCATTGTGCAAAGAAACCATCCAATTTCATAGCTACAAGCGCCAATCTATATTTATACCGATTAGGGTGAACGCTTCATCTTCGAAGTTTTTGAAGGCCTGCAAAGATAATTGATTGTGCCATTCCCCTCGCTCCACTTTGTTGGACATTCCGCAGCTTGGCAAAACTTCTTGAGAGTCCCAAACATGGTTTTGATTATTCTATGGATGTCTTCACATAATCTGCAACACACATCCCTCAAGCACTTGATGTAAGAGCACTTGTAAGCTATTATTTATTAAAGCCTTTAGGCTCTCCTTCCATTTTGGTGATCCTGAACTAGTTGGAGGGTCGTGTCTCGCTATTTGGCCTACTTACCAAGGTTAGACCCCTCAACTCCAGAAGATCCCAAATTTCTTTTGACTACAAATACCACACTTATATACATATGCATTGTGTCTTTTCATGCTTGCTGTTATTCTATGGCGGAGTTTATAGTGGTCCTGATTACTTGGCCAGGGTCCAGCCTCGCTATCCCCGGTGTACCTGGAGGCCGAGCCTCTCTCATTCCGCAAACTTATTCCACCCCACTTTTTTACTCAAATGCATTTGCCTTGCCTATGCAGCCCCCTATCCTCTCAATAGATTCCCTAATTTGTTGCCTAAGTTAAAACTAGAAATATTTGATATCTTTTATAAACTTAAGAACTAAAGAAATCTCAAAACTAGAGAAAGTAGAGAGCAAATTAAAGTGACTAACATGCCGTAAAAATGTCTTTACTAAATGCAATGTCTTTAAAATCAAAATATATAAGCACCCCAAGATAATGTAATTGGTCATTGCCTTGATTCAAAATGAAATAGAAACTTATCCGAAGCCGCTCGCCTGCAGGTGCAAATCTTACAAAAAGCCTTCGTTGATATGTATGAAGTTAGTTGCACGAAATTCCAATTTTCTTTGTGGCACTATTTGCAAATGTATCGTATCTCCTTAAAGGTCCCGGGTTTATCTTCTTGGAAGCACACACTATGTAGAGGCAAGCGCTTAAAATGGCATCCCCGACTTTCCCCCACGTGATAAACTTCTCGTGTCCTCAACTTTCTTGTAAATATAATCAGCCATATCTTTAATAGTGGACATCAGCCCCAACCTATGATATCGGCCTCGCGCCACTTTGAGCTTGCCAATTTTTAGCACGCTTTTTCAATGAATCCATGTAGGTGTTCCAATCGCTTTTTTTATGTCCCCGATTCTAGCAGCTTAAACTCTTCCACAAGGTTTAGAAATGTCTCTAGAATAGCAGATTTAGGTTTCTCAAGATCGGCTGAATACCAATTCCATACACCCACTCTTGCAAATCAACCTTTCCCTCAATCCCTAGTAGTGAAATCTTGAAATTCCAGAAATTTCTCCGTGGTCTATGGATTGAAACCCAAGTTTTGATAAGGTTTGAAGGCTTGAAGGTTTGATATATCGCTCATAATTCATAAACCGATTGGTAAAGCACCTTAAATGATTTGATAGGGTCTAAGGTGCCTTGCCAAACCAGGAGGCAAAACGTTTGTTCTAAAGTCGCTAAAGATGCCATCATGTACAAAATCTTTCTCGAGCCTGCTCAGCAGCCTTTCAAAATTGGCATTCGTGAGCTTGAACATCGGATTTGGCGTGGAAGCAATAGGGCATGCATCCCATCCTAAGTTCGACATGAAGTAACATTTCTTTTATTTCTTTGTTTCTTCATTAACCGTGAAGAAGATAAATACCAATGTTTCCATGGTTTCTGAAACAGAGCAAGTGTTTCCATCACATTTTTCCATGAAGTTTTAGGATTTAGGGTGTTGTATTTCACCCAAATTCAAGCAAGAGGGTTAATAGCAAAACAATGTGCTTTCAAATCTTTTGCAGAAATCATTCAAAGTGAACCGGGTTCATGGAAAAGTTCTTAGATGGAGGGTCTAACCACAATGGTGGGGGAACACTTTATGTCGCATTACGTGGTGCTTGTGCTATGCTTTAAAGACTATTTTCTTTGTATTTTGAAAAAAAAATTGATATTTTTCTCTAACACGATTTATGTTTCACCTTTAGAATATAAAATTTCAGCCCAAACGGACTTCTAAAAAAAAAAAAAAAAAAAAAAAAAGATTCATTAAGGGTGCTATGCTTGATTTCGCAAAAATGCCCCCGCCTACGCATATGCTACTCCCCCGAGAACATGCTTAATATTTATTTGAGAGTCGCAAGGACTTGGCAATTCCCGGAAATTCTACAAGCAGGTAATACCTTAATCAACCCTCAAATGGCAAAAAGACTCTCCCGCATCCGTGGCTTCAATAGACAGAGCCGCAGTTGAACTCGCCATACACCGTAGACCTCTAGCCCCGCACATATTCAATAAACTCAAATATTGATGGACCTCAAGATAGAGTTTTGTCGAAAACCCTCCATGGTGAACTTAGTGTTTATATTTCGTGAGGGATATGATATTGATGACGAAGCCATACATGTAGAGTGTTGGAAAAATAGCTTGGAAGTTAAACCTAGTCGCATATACCGTGTGTTGTGGCATTATATTATTCAGATCTTAAAGATCCAGAGTGCTTGCTTAGGTCTATATGATACAACTTAATCTTTCCTATTCATTGCTAGATGATGCAAAGTTAAGGTACCTTCTCGATTCTCAACATCTCCCCCAAAAACTCTTGTAGATAAAGTATTCTATCGTCCCGCATTGATATGCGTAATGCAATGTGGTCTTGAAGGCATTTATACTTTATCACAAAAAGAGGGCTTTGTGATGGGAATAAATAAAAATATGGACGCTAAGTGGAGACTATTTAATCACATGGAAATATCCAAGTGTACTCTTTGAAGGAGATGATACATTAGAGAATTCTACTTATGTTGCTTTGATGAATAATAATAAGCAGGGAGATACATGAACTAAGATGGTTCATGTGGGCAAGAACAATAGATCTAGAATGGTCCGCATGCAAGGGTATTTTTGTTGGAAACTCACACCTAACCGCTAGAAACTTTTATTGCTAGAAACTTTTCTCAATGTGATTCGACGCTTATGGGGATGAAGCTAGAGCAAATATTTATCCCTATATACGTGTTTGTTTCTCATATTACCAACATCCGAATTGTGATTTAACATTATTTTAATTATATCATGTGTCATAATTTTTGTATAATGTTACCGTGGTTTGCGGTGTGAAAGGCCCAACAACGTATATAACATGAAGCATCATAACATATAAACCGCTCTATTAACTCGCTAGCAAAATATAATCTAACACCAACTAATGTTTTCAACGAAAGTTGACCTTGCATTTGCCGGGTGGTTAACTAGCTTTATGAGCATAAAATTCATAGGCTTCTCATAAGCTTATGAGAAGAGATTATAGCCAATCTAATCTTTATTTTTTGACACATTCGAAAACCGGAATTCAATGCGCCAAAGTTTTGTATACTAGATTCGACTGTGCTATGTCTTCAATAAATTCTCATAAATTCTCATGGTGGTTGAACAATCCTAGAGATCATTGTTTCATATTAGGCCCATCAAATCTTGCATTAAAAGAACCGTTGTTTGATTTCCTAATGACCAAGCAACCAGAAAAGGACTATCGATCTCAAATTTGCATTAAAGCAAAGGAAGATGCATGGCTAAGAGAAACACGACCAAAAATACAAAGTCTACCAAAATAAATAGATGGTTTAATGTATATATTGTTAATTTGAGCTGAAATATGTAGTCCATGTGGCATTTGGACCATGATGATGCTCAGAGTTTTGTTCAAATAGAGGCAAATTCATGCTTTGTGTCCAAAGTCTACCAAAATAAATAGATGGTTTAATGTATATATTGTTAATTTGAGCTGAAATATGTAGTCCATGTGGCATTTGGACCATGATGATGCTCAGAGTTTTGTTCAAATAGAGGCAAATTCATGCTTTGTGTCTATTATGAAATAAGGAACTGATCCTGTGGTTTAAATCAATATTCATGCTTTGTGTCTATTATGAAATAAGGAACTGATCATGTGGTTTAAATCAATATGTTTAGAGTTCCATCCAAAAATAAGGAATTGATTTTATGGTTTAAACCAATATGATGTTTAGAGTTCCATCCAAATGGAGGCATTGTCATGCTCTCGTTGTCTATTCTTAAACAAAAATTCTTAGAGCTTCCTTATAAACATATTTTCGAAGTTGATTGGCGAAGCAAGATTAAAATTTAGAAACATTTGAGCTCTTTGTAGTGTATATGTTATTATATTCACATGTAGCTGGAGGATTTTATGCTGTGCTCATATAGACAATTGCTCAATGAGAAATTTCGCTTTCATGCAAGAGTGTTGTGCAGATGCACGATAAGTAATTTTGACGTTGACAAAGCACAATGTAGTGGGTTGGATTAAGTATTTGCTTGATATTTAGGACAACACATCACAACAAAGGCAGTATACACATTATGAAAGCCCATGTTCTGACTATATTGCCTATCATGTTTTGCATATATTGCCTGTGCTGCACATTTTTAACTTTTTGACTCATCTTATAAACAAGATGTCCATGTTTGACAAGTTCATTTGAACTATTTTCAAGTATTGTAGATATCCTATTGAAAAGATTTATGCCCTATTGAAAAGATTTATGCTCGAGAAGTACATACACTTACAACAAATATATCTCCAGTTGCAGCCACAACTATTATTTCTTTATCTTAGTGCACAATACCCTAAGAGCTATAACTTCATCATCTTCCAGAAACTCTTCATTTATTATGGCATGAACCACTAGCATTCAGAGGCCGAGATTTATCGCATGACTTTCCACCATTATGATTGGCCATGCTCTAATGTCTGAAGAGGAAAGGGAAAAGGGAGGAGAAAAGGGCAAAGTGAAAGGCAAAAAGGCACTTGAGATCATCCAATTGCATTCAGAGGCCGAGATTTATCGCATGACTTTCCACCATTATGATTGGCCATGCTCTAATGTCTGAAGAGGAAAGGGAAAAGGGAGGAGAAAAGGGCAAAGTGAAAGGCAAAAAGGCACGGGTAAAAGGGAAAGAAGAAGGGAAAAGGAAAAGGGAAAAAGAAAGAAAAAGGAAAGGGAAAGGCAAAAAGAAAGGGGGAGGAGGGAGGAAAAGGGAACACCGGAAAGGGGAAGAGGAAAAAGGTGGGGAAAGGAGGAAAAGGGAGGAGAAAATGGCAAAGTGAAAGGCAAAAAAAGGCACCAAAAAGGAAAAGGAAATGGAAAAGAGCACAAAAAAAGAGAAAAGGAAAAGAAAGAGAGAAAATAAAGGAAAAAGGACACCAAAAAGGAGAAAGGGAAAGGGGTGGAGCAAGGAGGAAAAGGGAAGGGAAAAGGGATGAGGAAAAGGGTAGAGAGAAGGGAAGGGAAAAGGAAAAGGAAAGGGAAAAGGAAAGAAAAGGGAAAGGGAAAAAGGAGAGGAGGAGGGAGCGAAAAGGGACAAAGGGGAAAGGGGAAGAGGAAAAAGGTGGGGAAAGGAGAAAAAGGAAGGGAAAAGGACCCAAAAAAGGAAAGAGAAAAGGAGGGAAGAAGGGATGGAAAGGGAAAAAGGAGGGAGGGGGCAAAAGGAAAAAAGGGCATGGGGAAAAGAGGAAGAGAAAAGAAGGAGAGAAGAGAAAAAAAAAGAGAGAAAGGAGGGAGGAAAGGGAAAGGGAAAAAGAAAGAACAAAAAAGGAGGAGGAAAGGGAAAGAAAAAACCACGAAAAAAGGGAAGAGGGAAATGGTGGGCAAAGGAAAAGAAAGAGAAACAAAGGGAAGGGAAAAAAGACATGAGAAAAGAAAGGAAAAAGGAAAGAAAAAGGAGGCTAAGAGAGAAAAAATGAAAGGAAAAAGGGCACGAAAAAGTTTAAGAGGGAAAGGGCTTTGCGAGGAGGAAAAGGGAAGTGTGACGCCCCAACATATAATGCACTTTGACGATATTATTACGTGGACTTCCTCCCATGGCGGTAATTAACTCTCATGAGCGGTCTCCATCCGCCTATTTTGGCCACCTATAATAATATGCCCCAAAGAAGGACACGGGCGGGGTCATTCGCCCACGCCACCGGGGCTCCACGCGGCGTGAATACAAGGGTTAAAGTACACACAAAGATAAATCATATATAAATAACCACCACGGCGGGTGGCATATCCATCCAAATACCAAATCGCAAAGAATATGCATCTAAACCTAAGAAAATGACCCCAAACCCATGGTTCTACCCTACTGCCTGCCAGTTAGAGGATCGACTCCACTGGCCAGGGCCCCAAGAGATCAGCGCGTATGTAATCTTGACATGCATGCTACGGTACAGAACATTGGCTAGGGTTGTCCACCCATCCGCCTCCCTTAATACCTTTGCGTGACGGTCAATTCACGCTTTATGAGAAGGCCATGAGAAGCCTTTCCTGAGACGCTGCCCTGGTATCACCCCACGAGCTTCCACCAGTGGTCTGGCGAAGCCCCGGTCCCGATGATAAGGTCAGAAGCGTCCCCTCCGTGATTCACAAAGGGCTCCATGGGCGAAGAGAAATACGCGGCTGCGGGCCGACCCCGTGATCCGCATCTCGGATTTACTCGGCCTAAATCTACTCAGTGCAAGGTGCCCCATACGGGTCAGCACCTTCCCACCAGGAGTGCGTCAGACCCATACCCGCCCTCTACGCGGACCTGCCATCAGGTCTAGTCACATTAGAGTCCTGAGTCTTTATGTTCGCGGCAAGACCCACTCACTTCACCATCGTATTCCTTTGTCCTAAAAGCCGCGACCATAGCATCTATGACCCGGTGGGGTTCTGTGCACAGCAATATTGGGATAATAGGCTTTCATCCTAGGAGTATACTACAATATATGGGCTCAGAGGTCTCTACCCCTCCCCGTGAATCCCCCATCTCAGAGTGCTAACTAAGCAAAGAACTATCAATTCATCCTGAAAGAGCAAAACCTCGGTCAAAATATAAAGAGAACTTACCTTTTCAACCACAAGGTTAGTTCCTACTAATAAAAGTACGTAAAAACATACAAGACAACACACACAAGTGCTCAAAAGGGCGCTACTCCCAGAATATCGCCTTATACTAGCCACCCACTTGTATTCCTCGCTTCAATTCGTTACAGTTTGCGCTTCCATCCTTCAAACTCGATGCTCGGCCCGATCACACAAAAAGTAAGTACTTAAGGGTGTGGCGCCAAAATTAATCCCAAGGTAGGCGCCAGCCAGTCGATTATGGTGATACGGGGTGGTGGATCCAATCTTATGGGTCCAAAATAGCATTCACCATGCCGGCCAACCGTGTTTGGCTGTGTGGCGCTTCCAAAGGATAATTAGTTTAATTATCCTTTATAAATACGATCCCTTAAATGTAGGTTATTATCTTTAACAAATTAAATTAGCATAAATTTAATCCTTTTAAGAACCCCCAGCTACCATGCCCCATGGTAGCTCCCCGTTGTCGCAAAGAGATTAGATACCGATAAATAATGGAACGCCACATTCTCCCCTCAGAATTAATGCCGCCCCTCAAGATTAGGTTTGAAGATATACTAATAAAGAAAACACATTATAAAAGGAAGATAATCCCTTTGTTTCCCAAGGTAATATATTAAAACTTTTGAAGTTCAAAATACCAAGCACTAAAGTGCATTTCCCGATGATTATCATAATCAAAAGTTCAAGGACCCAAGTCCAAGATCAAAAGCAAGGTAACACCTTAAAGAACTATGGGTAAACACCATGAAAACGGAGAAAGCCGGTCATCAAGAACCCCCATACATGGCAGGTCACGATCGCCAATCGCCGCATATGTCACTTCATATATCAGTTTTCATAGATAAAAAAATAATTAGATTGTGGTTGAAGGGTCCACCCCTATAAGAAAATAAAAGAAAATTTATCTACAAGGGACCTTATCATTTATAGTTCGTAGCTCATTGTGGGCCTAAGGATGGCAGTCGTTCCTATTATAGCCAATATGAACGCCGCTATGAACTACATATGTTTTTAAAGCAGTCATGGTCATGTCCATTATTGACAAGAGACCACGCCCCTAAGGAACACGAGAGGTGATCCCATCATCGGTAATCAAGAAAACCACGATGCATCTACCCCCATCGATTCTACGAATCGTCTTTCGCTTCTACCGGAGCCGGGTTGATAGCATCGCGATAGTGCTGCCTTGAGATTCGCGATGAACCCGATAGTGCTTCTCAAGATCCAAGCTCCATCACCCATGTAGCATCTCCAATCGGCAAGTGTTTCCACTTGACCAAGTATTGTAGCATTTGAGTCCTCCTGGTCTGCTTATAAGCTCAACAATTAGTGTGATTGTCCAGGGAATATACGCTTATAAACACGATATTCCCCGATCCACACTATACAAGTCTATCATTCATAGCCTTGTATACCATAGGGTGGCACTAGGGGGCATGGCCAAGTTATTTCATAACTTAGCCAACCATAGGTTAAGCCATTATCCATGTGGCCTTAACCTATTGGGGCACCGCGCACACAGATCCACCGATTGGACAGCCACGTGGCATCCTAGGTGGACCTAACTTATATAGGCATAAACCCTAACCCTAGACCTCTTTTCCAGCCCTAGCACCCAGAGATTATTTACTGCTCAAACCCCGCTTCAACATCGCTTGTTGTGGCATAGACCGGTGCAAAGAGCCCCAAAGGGGTAGACTCGCTTTTGGAGCAAGAGCAAAGCATCACGGAGTCGAAGACCATGGAGGCACACCGGATCCGGAGGGAGAGCATCGGAGAGTGTATGTAGGATAGGTTGTGATAGCTCATCCGAATTAGCATTCCGATATGCTAGTATCTTGTATCTAGAGTAGAGCCATCCTAGAACTCACATTCAACATCTTGAACCCTAATCAAGGAACCCTAACTATTAGTTAGTTGTATGATTAGGTTAAGATGTTCTTCTTATGATTATTCTCATGATGATTATGTGATGATGGTTGATCATGTTTGCTCCTCTTTGTATTGGGAAGGGGGTAGAGACCTAGAGCCATATGTAGTATGCACCCAGAGTAGATCCCTTTAGTTCCTATTAGCTGCGGCTCTCGCATAGGAGCCCACCGGGCTATGGAGGCTATGATATGACTCAAAGACCGATAACGGGCTAGAGGGAAAGTGGAGGGAGGATCCCCGCCGAGTGGGGGCTTCGGGATCCCATAGTGGGCTAGGGCTTATGGTCGGTCACTTCGCGGGGGCCGAAGCATGGGTCCGACACCTCCCGGGGCAATGGTGTTGCTCCCCGCCTCCCAGAGCCGCAAGTGATGGCTTGGCTCTCGCTTTGGGGGTTCGGGCCGGGTACGAATCGCAGTCGCCACCATTCTCTTCTAGCCCAACGGCACCTCTAGACCCGAAGGGGGAGATGCAACCCTTCCTCGCCTCGCCGACTGTGGAGATGCAACCTGAGTAGTCCCATGGGTGATGCCATGGGATTGCGATCCCGAAGGCTAGAGTCCCGCCGCAGCCCTCGATTCAGCCCATCCGCAAAGTATGCACTGTGAGGGGCGGATGGAGTGGTCAACCCTAGCCATTGCCCCATGCCACCCTCGCCATTGCCATGACTCGGCCCTCTATCTTGAGGCCTAGCCGGGGCCACCACCCTCCTTACGAGTCCGAGCCGGGTAGGAGCTCTCCTGTTTTATGGCTTGTGATTATCATCTTGCATTGGTTTATATGTGCATGCACTACCCTCCGAGGTAGTATTTGTGTATGTTTTATGCTAGTTCTCGACGTGTTATCGCCTCACGTTATAGGAGCCCATAGGGGAAGGGCGCTGCAAGACACCTTCAGAAGCCTCCCGCACTAAGAGTTACCCCTCGAGAGCGGGTAGACGGCGGGCCCATGCGGTTGTTGAGCCGGATGGGGATTTCCGCCGTATACGGCCGGGCCGATGTTTAGCAGTGGAGCTGCCACAATGGTATCAGAGCCATGTTCTTGGCTGACCAAGAACTAGCACCCACCATAACCATGAAGTAGTCTAACAGCCTATAGGGTGTGGAATAAACATTCCACCATCGAACCACCAAAAATGGGGAAAAAATTTTCTCCTAGGTAGTGGGTCGAATTAGGCTAAGTGTTAGACGAAGAATTGTGAGAGGCAAACGAATTTTCTAGTAAAATTGAGTGAAAATTATGCATCTGCATCAAATTTCACCTAAAATGGGTCAAGAATCATGCCAATCGAGGCCCAGTGAAAATGGCGAAATTCATAAATTGCACTTCAACCATTAGGAAAATTCGAAAAAATTAAAGATAATATCAATTAATATAGGTTAATATGTACATTAATAGTTAAATAATTAATTAAATATCTTGTAATTAATAAGGGGGCTAATAAATAGGGGTAATTATGGTAGGAGAATATTCCCAGACCCTCCTTTTAAATATCCGACACCTCATTTTTCTCCCTTCACAAACCTTCCAGCCCTTCGTCACCTTTTTCTCAACCATAAGATATGGCCCGCACCAAACAAACTTACAGGAAGATCGACCAAGACCGACCTCTCCATGGCGCAGCCAGGCTATAATGTTAAGAAGATCCCTAACACCTATGGCCCAAGAAACTTTTTCCCCACCAGCAGCAGCAGATGGGTCGATTAAGATGCCGAGAGTCAGCCCTCCATGGCGCAGGGACACAAAGAACTTCCATGACCAGAGGGACCGCCAGGGGCCACCCTACCCCGGGCGGGAGGAGCAGGAGGAAGCACCTAAGCAGGTGAAGAAAAAAGGTAAGGAGAAGGTCGGAGTGGCCGGGCATGAAGAAGCAAGCGAGAGGGGAGCCGAGGGAGGAGGAGAGGAGAACTAAGAGAAGGAACGACGGGCTCAGACCGGAGCCACGAGGAGGGAGCCGCAGGAGAGGCAGAAGGAGGAGGAGGGGCAAGACCCCCGACGCCGAGGTACCCTGAGTGGTAATCCACCTAAGGTGGTGAAGAAACAGGTCCAGCATCGGCACAGAAGGGGGTTCAAGCCAAAGAAGAACCAGCCCAAGCCACCCCCACCAATGAGTGGTAAAACCAGAGGGTTCACCACGGGGGGGGCAAACCAAAGACATACCAGCCCAAGCCACCCCACCAAGGCCAGAAAAACCCGACTTCACCACGGGCCAAACAAAGACATAATGAAGCTTAGGGAGATTCGCATATGTGCATCTCCTTATAAGGAAGGCGCCCTTCGAGCCGCCTCCTTAGGGAGGTTTTGCAGCAGCTCCGACAGACTACGTGGTAACCCCTCTAATGACCCGCTCGCAAGAGGCCTCCGAGGCGAAGCTGGTGCAGCTCTTCGAGGAGGGGAAACCTTCAATCCATGCTAAGCTGGTAACCCTTATGCCTAAGGATATCCACTTGGCACGGAGGATTCAAGCAGGAGAGGCCCTAGGGCCTCAAATTTTGTAAATTTTGTAGAAGAACTAAAAATTCCATGTAATTATGTTCCTCATTAATATAAAAGTTCTTTTCCCCTCCAAAAATTGTCCTTGAAATGTAGAAAATAGAACCCAATTATGTAGAATTCTTCATAGCATGTCTAGAAATACCCCGTAATCATAATCATAACAAAATTTTGGCAAAAAATCATCAAAAATGTAAAATTGGGGCCACCGGTGAGACCGCCAATGGCCTCCTCAAGCCCCCGACGCTGGCGCTTTCGGGATTCACCCGCCTACCCCCAAAAATCTTGCTTTTAGATGTCGGGCTTTGCACAAAATAAGTTGCTAGTTAGGTTAGAAGTGGCCCAATTAGCCATATTAGCATCTTCAAATTTCCTAAATGACCAAAATTGACCCAAAATAGTGCCAACCGGTGAGACCGCCAAAACGCTGCCTCATGTTCACGACGCTGAGGCCATCCGCTACCATCACCCGGTCGGGCCATCTTTTGGCCCAAATTAGCCAAATTTGATCCAACAAATTGCCATGTAGTGTTTTTGCTTCGCTTTGCTTAAGTTTGCACTTCATGGTAGTTCATTTGGACACCCGTGAGCCATAGAACCAAGGTCGCCTTAGCTAACACCTTTTCTCGCACAAATCCCGAGGTCACCCATAGTCTATAAAAATAGGCCTCATTTGCCATTTTTCTTCCTACGTAATCAAGCCCCCCAGCCTTTAGGCTTTTTTTTCAACCCTCCACCGATCTTTTGCAAGCCATTTTCTACACCCTTTTCCTCGCCAATGGCTTCAAAGAACTTTGAGAGATGGTATAATGCCGCCAGCCATATCCATGTGCTTCCAAGAGATCAAGCTTTCTCGTTTTGATCACTTGTTTGATCTTCACGCAACCTTGACTAGAACACCCTACTACACGTACATTATTATGTGCCAAGATGACCAGCAGGTCCTACCTTGGGAAGTTAGATCAGCCTCCTAGGGAGGGAATTGGGTTTCCCTTTGAGACACTTACCCAAGCTTTAGGTCGAGAGTCGGCAGATCCGTGAGGCAAGAAGCAGCCTATGGATAGGACTAGAACCATGCCCGACATGACATGACCCAGTAGCATAATAGGCACAGTACCTTTTCAGCCGCATAGCCTCTTGCCCTCTTCATGCATTATAAGTCAATCAACAAAGTAGGGGAACCCTCTCGCTCAGCCCTTAGACTTAGCCACTCGATACCGTGAGGGCCCGTGATCAAATCTCAATATAGAGTCCTCCGCCACTTAATATTTCGCACCACGCCTAATCGGACCATCTCTACAAGATCCATGAAGACTACGAAAGCTAGGGGAGCGAACCTTAATGGGAGAGCAGGGAGGCAACAAGAATGCGGAGATATGCGCCGAGGCATGACGACGACGCGAGAAGGGCTAATGATCCACCAGCCGGCATCACGCCTTTGTCGCCAATAGTCATCGACGGGCGGAGGAGTACATTTTGCAAATGACATCCTCAATCAGTCCACCGTCGAAACAGTGGTCTTCGAATCGACGAGCTCTTGGGTATGATAGCACACCTGAAGAGCAATGCACATCATCGACTACTCATACCAGAGATCCCAAGGAGCCGGGCGGAGAGAGACACTCTTATGCCGGGGAGACAATGTCGATATAGCAGCCTATCGCCAGATAAGAGAGATCTATCGACGCCAGGAGCCTATCATCTCGAGGAGGAGTTCCAGCAGATACGTAGCACACTCTACAAACCGTGGAAGGGCCCAAGCTCGCTTCCACCGCCTCGAGCCAGAGCATGAGGGAAGGGTCCAAAGAAGATTAACTTGGACAACGCAACCAAAGATGTGGAGAGATCATGAAGACCTCATGGCGTGGATGCCTACGGGCGGGCGTAAAACAAAGGAAGGGCAATCGATCGCGAGGCGAGGGAAAGGTGCAAAGACTTCGCATCTATCTTCCAAAAACCGTGGGCAAATGATAGTCTTCCACAAGGAGTTCAGCCCAAGGGGAAGAACTGCGGCACTTCTCATAGCGCCGGGCTTCGGCAAAGACTCAAGATATACCATGCCGATCACATCATTCTTTTCAACAGGGGCCAAGGCTTCCATTGCCTCGACTTTTATGTAGAGGACACTTGAGGGATGCAACACTTTCGCAGGTAGCAAAGAATAAAGACTTAACTCCCTAACCGTAGATGGCCCGAAAGCACTTGAAGGAAGATCAACGAGGAACATCTTGGCGCAACCTCCAAGCAAAGGCCTCCGATTCAGGGATGTCAAGAACTTCTTCAAAGCTTCCCTGAGGCCACCTAATAGTTGAAAAAATTTTCTTAAATTTGTGCTAAATGTTCTTGTACCCATTGTGCTAAGATACATCCGCTTTATTATGTAATCCTTATGTATTAATGACTATTAACCGGTTTGTCAATGTAAGGCTTTGTATGATTTCTTATAACTAAAGATAATTCAATTTGCAAGTAAAATTGATCGCTGCCTAACCTAATAACATGTATTAATGATCAATCCTTGCAAAGAAGGAACTCAAGTGGTCTCGTGATCCCAAGATCAGCACCACACAATTGGGTACCAAGGAATTTGTTTGGCAGGGAACAAGAAGATGTTGAGCAGATATGTCACCGTAGGGCAAATAACGAAGGTTGGTGCGTATGAGGAATCGATGCAACACCTCATCAACCGGGCGACACCTCTCATGAATGCATCGAAGATGGTCACCCACCTCCACCTTGTTTTCCTGTGGGGATGAAGTCCCCGCCAGAAGGGGAGGGCAACCGGGGAACGCCGTGGACAAGAGACGGAAGAAGGAGAACCAGAGTCCATCATCATCTAGTTCCAAACCATCGATAGTTCTTCCAAAGGACGACAGCTCTAGCTCCGGCAAAAGAGTCCGACACACCTAAGGCAAGAAAAAGGGCAAGAAAGACGGATGACTATCGAAAAGGTGGATAGTGCTATGAGCAATGTGTGGAAGACAAGGAAGTCGGGCCGCCAGTGGAAAGACAGATCGCATGGAGGTCAAGCATGGCTGGATGAAATGGAAGAATTTGGCAACTCATACCTGCATGAAAGACAAGGACATAGGGAAAGTTGTTACAACTAACCTTATTGGACCGGCAAGGATCCGGTGGAAGGGATATGCTAAGTCCAACAAGTCAAGAGGAATAATTGCGTTTTAAGACCTTCGCAAGGCTTTTCCGCAAGCACTATGTGCCGAGGTCTCATACTAGTAGACGATATTCAGCAGCTTTACAAAGTTGAATCGTGGTACCTTATCGCTGGCTAAGTATAATCAAGAATTCATGAGACTTAGACTTCATGTCCCGGAGTATCGTAAAGGCAAGCAAAGGGACACCTATATTGAGGGGTTGAACAAAGAATATCAAGAGGCTTGTTAGAGCAATCAACCCAAGGTCAGCCTGCGAGGCCAAGATAAAGCTATAAGTTTGAGGAGGCACCAAAGAACTCCAAAGCAGAGAAGCAACCAACCTTCGTGGGTAAGAGTTCGGCAAAGATCGTGGGGCAATATCGTGGTAAGCAATCAGCCAGCCACACCATCGTGGAGCCAGCAGCAAGGTAAGGATAAGAACAAAGCTTTGGGGACCGTAGCCACCGAATGCATGCATCGTGGGGAAGTGCTCTTTGCCGCCTCCTAGACAAATACCGAAGGAAAAGAGACAGAATGCATTGAGAAGAAGTTATGCTTCAGGTGCTTCCAGCCTGTAAGTAATGACACATGATTGTCCATTCGGCATGCAAATGCTTTGGCGTAATCCTTGATTGGGACTCCCCAAAATGGCTTTATCGAGGACGATGAACGCCAGAGGGCCAATGACTTCATAGATGGTGAGTGTCACATATGTGCAAACATTGAGTCGATGAGATAGAGAATCAAATAACCGCCATTGCGGGCTGATGGGATCATAGATAGTAATCCTTATGTAGTCCTCATAGATACGTGTAGCTCTCATAATTTTGCATCTCCTAGATTGGTCGCCTAATGAAGAACAAGGTATTGAAGTCTAAGCCAAGGCCAAGAGTTATGGAAACCAAGGCCATTCGCACACTAAGGGAGGAGGATCACCTTTGACATAGACCTTAGTGGGGCCAAATGGCCGATGGGAGCAGAAGTCATGGATATTGGAAGGTATGATCTTATAGTGGGAATGGAATTTTTGAAGCCAGCCAAAGCCATGATTGATTGCCAATCGAATGAAGTTCCATGACGGCACACTGCATCGGCAAAGAAGTTGATAGTGAAAGGTAAGAAGCTAGAATCCCCTATGCGCTGTATTTTTTGAAGCAAAAAAGGAAGAGTATAGAAAGGAATAAGGTGGATTACATCTTGAGGATGGAATCGCTTGAGCCGTGCAAGCGTGATGGAAGTGACACAAAGGGAAATCAGCGCCCAAAAGTGATAGCAAGGCTTATTTCAGAATTCAGAGATGTATTTCCTCGATGAAATCCGCAACGCCACCTTATAGGGTGTAGAATGAGATCACATTGGCTCCGGATGCGAAGCCTACCAAGAAGGCTTCATATAGAATGAGCATCCCGAGTTGATCGAGCTCAAGAAACAAATGCAGAATTGCTCGAAGCTTGATTTATAAGAGCAAGTGTGTCTCCTTTCGAGCACCTATACTTTTGTCAAGAAGAAAGATGGGAGCTTAAGAATGTGATAGACTATCGCCACCAATAAGCGCACGATAAAGAATAAGTATGCATTGCCAAGGGCGATGACCTAATGGATCAGCTACAAGGAGCAAAGGTATTCTAAGATTGATTTAAGATCGATACCATCGATAAGAATAAAGGAAGAGGATATCCATAAGACCGCCGAACGCCGATGGTCATTTTGAGTTTACAAAGAATGCCCTTTGATTGTCGAACGCCCCGCAACGCTTATGCGCCATGAACGATATCTTCGAGACTTCTTGATGAGTTTGTTATTGTCTTCTTCGACGACATCCTAATCTACAAAGAAGTCCCTTGAAGAGCATTGTCAAGATCTCGTGAAAGTGTTGGAGAAGTTGAGACGCCATCGGTTGTATGGGAAGCTTCTGCGCCACTTTCAACAAAGCCGGGTGGAGTACTTGGGGCATGTAGTAACATCCGAGGGAATCTCCACGCATCCATCTAAGATTGAGGCAATAGTTGATTGGCCAGCTCCAAGGAATGTGGCGTAAGCGCAGAAGCTTTCTGGGTTGGCGGATACTACGTAAAGTTCGTGGAAGGACTTTGCTAAGTGGGCGCCCCTCCGCTCTGACCTCACTAAGGCCAAGAAGATTAAGGATTGGGCTAGCCATTGGTTAGAGAGTCCAAGCTTTTTGAGAAGCTTAAAGAGGCTTTAACAACAGCACCGCTGCTTGTCCTCCCCGATCCGAAAAAGGATAAGTTGGTAGCAACGATGCAAGCAAGATAGCAACAGGGGCGCCTTGATGCAAGAAGGAAGGGTAGTCGCCACGACTCAAAGAAGATGAACGACGCCGAGCAACGCTACCCAACCCATGATCAGAGCTCCTAGCCATTGTCGTGGCATTGAGGATATGGAGGCATTATCCGGCCGGAAGGAAGTTTCAGCTTGGATACCGATCATCGAGCCTTCAAGATTTTTTTCACCCAGCCACCCTCAACTTAAGGCAAAGGAGGTGGATGGAATTCCTTGAGGAGTATGATTTTGATATTATATATAAGCCCGGGTAAGCTTAATGTTGTAGCAGATGCCCTCTCCAGAGACCATTTCGCATAAGGACGATTGTAATGCGATTTCCACTTTCGAAAGTGAGTTCGGCAAGAAGATTGAGGAGTCCTTTTGCCAACCGATGTGGACTTCAAGGAGGTGTGGGAAAGCCTCCAAGGAAGCCGAACGCATAAGGAGCGGGAAGCCTTCAAGCATTTTAAGAAGGAAGGCAACCCGCTATACCATAAGCATAAGTTGTGTGTGCCCGATCTTCGTGGGTAAGGAAGTTAATTCTTCATGACACACATAACAGCCCAATAGCGGGGCATGCCGGGCTTCATGAAGACCTATTTCAAGATTCGGCAGTTACTTCGCCAGAATGAAGAGGCGATAGCTGCATATATTCGGATTGCCGCTATGTCGCTGCACCAAGGCGAGCAACTTCGATTCCGGTGCTTTAGAGCCATTGGGGGTGCCAAATGCAAAGTGGGAGGTCATAAGCATGGATTTCATCACAGACTCCCTAGAACTCTTCGAGGCAAGGATGCATTGATGGTTGTCGAGATAAGTTATCTAAGATGGCACATTTCGCCTTGCAAGACGACGGACACCGCATTAGACACCGCCAAGTTATTTGTAAGGGAGATTTTTAGACTCCATGGCATGCCTCGAAATAATATCCGATAGAGATTCTAAGTTCATGAGTGCCTTTTGGCAGATCTCTTTAGCACCATCCGCATCGGCTCTCCATGAGTACCCATATCATCCACAAACAGATGGCCGACGGAAAGGACGAATCGGATCATTGAAGACATGCTCGGGCTATGTGTGGAAAACAAGCAAAATCCAAGTGGGATGAGTACATTCACTTGGTGGAATTCGCCATTAATAGTGCCAAGCAGAGTCATCTCCGTGATGTCGCCATGGTGAACTACGGCTACCGCTGCTTAACCCCGATACCGCACAACTCGCGGTCCAAGGTAGAAGTGTCCCAAAGAGATGTTAGGGGATATGCAAAGCAGCCTAGTAGAGGAAGTAAGGGGTTATTTATTGGTGCAGCAAGAAGTCGGGCGTAAGAGTGTAGCCTACGCACAGTGACCGTAAGGGAGTTTAAGGTGGGAGATACCGCTTGGTTGAAGATCAAGGTGAAGCAAGCCAAGCCGCGATTGGGAGCTGCAAGAAGCTTGCCCCTAGGTGGGCTGGGCCGCTCAAGATTTTAGAGAGAGTGGGCTCTCAAGCCTACAAGTTGGATCTTCCAAACCATCTTAAGGTCCACAAGGTCTTCCACGTAAGTTTATTAAAAAGGCACAATCCTAACCCCGAGGAGGTTTTGGACACTCCAACCTTGTTGGAAATGACTGAGGAGCAAGTAGAAATAGTGCCCGAAAGTTACTTTTGATAAGTCATTCAAGAAGACTAGGAGGTCTCAGCCTCCAATATTTGGTTAAGTGGAAGCACTTACCCGTGGAAGATGCCATTATGGGTATTGAAGCAAGATTTGGAGAAGCAATACCCGTGAGTTCATGAAGGAGTTTGATGGGCGAAGTCGCCTCCCACTTGGTCGGTCGACTTGCCGTGGTTAGCTAGCATGTTGTTAGTTAGCTTTGAGCCCGGCGCATGCATTCTAGTTAGAGGGTGCATGTGCCGTAACCTTGGATCGTGGGGGCGATGATGGGATACGCCTTTAAGGCATTCTCTAGGCCACACGCACTAAAGAGGTGCGCATGACCATTAGGGTCATGTGAGTGAGGAATGAGGCATGGTGGGCGATGATGGGACATCGACGGATGATCTCTATGCCACGATGCGGGTACGCACACCGGCCGTAGGAGGGTCATGGTGAAGCTTTTAAAGCGATCATCATGCGATGATGGGATCGCGGAGACGCCCCTAGCTGAAACCCCTGGCATGATGCACCGCGTACTCGATCCGGGATCGCGGTACAAGGTAGCACTCGATCATGGGCAATGATGGGAGCATCTTAAATGATCCCTAAGCTCAAACCGAAAGGGCCATGATCTTGGGCAAGGTAGGACAACCTTGAGCCAAGAGTTCGCCAAGGAGGTAAGGGGGTGGTCCCCTAAAACCACAAATTATTAACTAAACTAACGTAATGTGCTCCTTTTGCGCAAGTAGAAGGAGGACCTCAACGAGGAGCCGCTATTTAGAAGCTAGGGGAGCCATAATTTAGATTATGAACCCTAATAACTCTTATAATAATGTTTGAATTATCGAGGAAATAACCGCAGTTAAGGCTATATAATTTTGTATAAGTACAAATATAGCCTAAATTTTGACCTTTAAACTAATAAAACTTGATTACCAAAGTAAAATTAAAGGTTATGACATGTGTTTGTTGCGTATAAGGTAGGTTCGTCACCTTAGCGCAATGCCGAGGACAAAGATTGTCCTGGGAGAAATGTGATCGGTCCGTGGAATATACGCCATAAATACGCATATTCCTCGATCCGCCACTATACAAGTCTATCATTCATAGCCTTGTATACCATAGGGTGGCACTAGGGGCATGGCCAAGTTATTCTCATAACTTAGCCAACCATAGGTTAAGCCATTATCCATGTGGCCTTAACCTATTGGGGCACCGCCACACAGACTCACCCGGACAAGCCACGTGGCATCCTAGGTGGACCTAACTTATATAGGCATAAACCCTAACCCTAGACCTCTTTTCCAGCCCTAGCACCCGTGAGATTCATTTACTGCTCAAACCCCGCTTCAACATCGCTTGTTGTGGCATAGACCGGTCAAAAGAGCCCCAGAGGGTAGACTCGCTCTTGGAGCAAGAGCAAAGATCACGTGAGTCGGCTAAGACCATGGAGGCACACCTGATCCGGAGGGAGAGCATCGTGAGCGTGTATGTAGGATAGTAGTTGTGATAGCTCATCCGAATTAGCATTCCAGATATGCTAGTATCTTGTATCTAGAGTAGAGCCATCCTAGAACTCCACATTCAACATCTTGAACCCTAATCAAGGAACCCTAACTATTAGTTAGTTGTATGATTAGGTTAAGATGTTCTTCTTATGATTATTCTCATGATGATTATGTGATGATGGTTGATCATGTTTGCTCCTCTTGTATTGGGAAGGGGGTAGAGACCTAGAGCCATATGTAGTATGCTCCTAGAGTAGATCCCTTAGTTCCTATTAGCTGCCTGCAGGCATAGAGCCCACCGTGCTATTGGAGGCTATGATATGACTCAAAGACTGCATAACGGGCTAGAGGGAAAGTGGAGGGAGGATCCCCCGCCGAAAGGGGGCTTCGGGGATCCCATAGTGGGCTAGGCTTATGGTCGGTCACTTCGCAAGGCCGAGCATGGGTCCGACACTCCCGGCAATGGTGTTGCCTCTCTCCCGAGCCGCAAGTGCCGGCTTGGCCTCGCTTTGGGGGTTCACTGGCACGAATCGCGGTGTGTCGCCATCGATTCTCTAGCCGCCACGGCACCTCTAGACCCCCGAGGGGGAGATGCAACCCTTCCCGCCTCATCGACCGTGGAGATGCAACCCGAGTAGTCCCGGCGGGTGATGCCATGGGATTGCGATCCTGAAGGCTAGAGTCCCGGCCGTGAGCCCGATCTAGCCCATCCGCAAAGCATGCACAGTGAGGGGCGGATGGAGTGGTCAACCCCAGCCATTGTTCTATGCCACCCCTCGCCATTGCCATGACTCGGGTTCCTGCTCTATCTTGAGGCTCCAGCCGGCCGGGCCACCCTCCTACGGTAGTCCAGCCGGTAGGAGCCTCCTGCTTTATGGCTTGTGATTATCATCTTTGCATTGGTTTATGTGCGATGCACTACCCTCCCAGGTAGTATTTGTGTATGTTTTATGCTAGTTCTCGACGCATTATCGCCTATATAGGAGCCCATAGGGAAGGGCTGAAGACACCTTCGTGTTCCTCCCCGCACTAAGAGTTACCTCGAGAGCGGGTAGACGGCGGCCCATGCGGTTGCCGAGCGGATGGGGATTTCGCTGGGATACGGTCACCGGCCGATGTTTAGCGGTGGAGCCGCCACAAGAAGAGCTTCGTGTACTATCTTTAGTCTGCCCTCCACTATTTCCGTGAGGGTTGGG
This sequence comes from Isoetes taiwanensis, assembly GCA_021234155.1. Lineage (NCBI taxonomy): Eukaryota > Viridiplantae > Streptophyta > Lycopodiopsida > Isoetales > Isoetaceae > Isoetes > Isoetes taiwanensis. The sequence goes on along the minus strand of JAJEKV010000008.1, from coordinate 21,888,351 downwards.
GTTTCCAAAACCCGCCTGATCGTGGTGTGCTGCTTTAGAAGACTCACATGAAAACCTTGTGGATCTTTAAGCCGGGTGGCAAGTCGAGGCGATATGCTTGCTCCCCAATGCTCAGCTGATTTTGAACCCGGTCCAGCCCATCTGGGTGCCAACTTCTTGCATTACCAATCTTAAGCTTGGCTTGTTTTTACTTTTAATCTTAAGCCAAACCGATTCTACCACCGAAGACTCCTCGGGGTCCTGTGGCTTATTCTGCTACACTCTTTTTGACGCATCAAGGGCGCCTAGCAAGTAACCACGCACTTCGCCAACCAAAGCTTGCATCTCCGTGAGGAGTTGTTGAGAAACTTCCACTTTCTCACCCTGGTTGTGCCATGTGTCGAGTAAGACATTGATAACCATAATTTATCATGAAAGGAGACATTTTGAAGACTCATGTTTCATATTTCGCTATAGGCAAACTCTACTAGATAAATATAGTCAGCCATTGGGATTGCTTACTCCACACATAACTGTGAGCATATCCTCTATGATACTTGGTACGTCAATTACCATCCGCCCGAGGATGATATGCGGTACTCATAGCAAGCTTGGTCTGTATGGTGGTGAAGAAATCCTTCCGTAATGCACTTACAAATTTGGGATCCCCGTCGGATACAATAACCCGTGGCATTCCGTAAGTAACAAGAAGATCTCCTTTGGCGAAAAGCAAGGCGGTGTCGAAGGCGCTTGTTTTGGTAACGACATGGCAAGAAGTGAGCCATTTTTGACAATTTGTCGACGACCACCATTAACGATCATAGCCACGGAGAGTTCGTGGAAGGCCCACAATGAAATCCATGGTTATTACTTCCCATTTTATGGGGCACATCCAAAGGCCGCAGCTCTCCCGAACTCTTAGTTGCTCCGCCTTTGGTTTGGTTTAACACACTTGACAACGCTTAATGTATCTAGCAATATCCTTCTTCATGGAAGGCCAAAAGTAACTAGAGCGGATTTTAAAATAGGTCTTCATAAAACCCGCATGTGTCCAGCTATAGGGCTGTTGTCAAAGGTCATGGAGGATTAACTTACGCACTCTAAGTGAGAGGTACACATAACTTATCCTTGTGATACAACAAATTGCCCTCTTTCTTATATGAACGGAAGCTTCGCTTCTTTATCGCTAAGGTGCTCCTTATTTCAAAATAGCCCATTTCACAAAACTCGATCCGTGGCCAAAGTCTGTTTCTATCTCAAGCTTCCCAAACTCACCGGGTGAGTGTAGAAATTGGCTACAATGGGTTCGTTAATGGGGATGGCGGGATAATGCATCCGCAACCACATTGTGGCTTTCCAAAGCTTATACATGATCTCAAAATCATATTCTTCAAGAAATTCCATCCATCTCCTCCACAATGGGAGGTTGAGGTTCGGTGGGTGGATAAATAACGAGACTTTGGTGATCCGCAGGTCCAACCGAACCTTCTACCAAGGAGGTAGTGTCTCCATATCCGCAAGGGGGCGAACAAATTACCTAACAACTCTTTGATCATGGGTAGGGTATCGCCGTTCCGCCTCGCTCATCTTCTTTGAATCATAAGCAATAACCCTCCTCCCCGCATTAGAACCCCACCAAAGGGCGATTTTACTTGCATCCTGGGGTTCAGTTTATCCTTTATCGATCGGGCAACGCGAGAACGGGGGCGAGGTTAAGGCATCTTTAAGTCTTTGGAAATTTCCCCCAACCTTAGTCTTCCGATTCTCCATCCAATCCTTCACCTTTTCATGTTTTGTAAGGTTTGTAAGAGGTGCCGCAATCCTTGCAAAAATCCTTTACAAACTTTCGATAGTATCCCGCTAATCCCAAGAAACTTCGACCTCTGAGACATTTTTCTCGAATAGGCCCATTCCCTTTACGGCCTCCTATTTTTCTTGGATCTGTAGCAATTCCCTCCCAGAAAAATGATATGGCCCAAATAGTCAACCTTTGGAGTGGCAAACTTGCACTTAGAGAACTTGGCAAAAAGCTGATGACGCCTTAACTTTTGTAGGCCAATTTAAGATGTCTCTCATGCTCTTCTAGAGTCTTATCAGATGAGAATGTCGCCAAAGAAAATGACAACAAAATCATCCAAGTATTGGCCTGAAAAACATCGTTCATTAACCGCGATAAATGTTAAGTGGGCATTAGTTAATCCGAAGGCATAACGTAAACTCATAATGTCCATATCTAGCGCTAAAAGCTTTATGGATGTCCTCCTCTTTAATCCTTATCCGATGATATCCCCGAAATGAAGGTCAATCTTTGAAAAATATTTGGCCCCTTGCAATCGATCCATTAGATCATTCGCTTCCTGGGAAAGCATAGCGATTTTGATGGTATGTTTGTTGAGCTGTCGATAATCAATACACATTCTCAAGGACCTTTTTTTTTACAAACAGAATAGGGCTTTCAAAGGGCTAAACGCTAGGTCTAATAAAACCTAGGTTTAGCAGCTCTTGAAGTTGTTTTAAGCTCGCCAACTCGGGGACTCATCCCAGACGGGCCTTGTGGTAGGCTTAGTGCACAGCTCCAAAGCTATCTCACATTCTACCCTCTAAAAGGAGGAAGCTTCGATCTCGCCTCGGGAAAAAGATCGCTAAATTCATGGAGAATCAATCCCCGTGGGTAAGGTGTTGATTACTTGGTTTTGCTTAACATCCGCCTCAATGGAAGCAAGTCTAATAAGGCGTAGGAGAGCTTTTGCTTGGAGATAGCTTTATCTAACCCGCCGAATGGACATAGACTGCATGATAGGGTTAATGGTTCACCTTTTTATAGTTACATCGGCTCCATTAGTCAGCGCTTGAAGGTAACTTCTCTTCTCGAATTATGCTATGTTGGCTTTTTGCGTGATGCCAAGAATTCCATTCCAACAATGAGGTCAGATTTGCCAATATCCATTAATTCGCACCCATATAGAACCGGTGCTACCGCAACCGCATCTTAAGGTTGATGCGGCGACCATGAGTATGTCTAACCTTACCATCGGCTAAAGTGACAGGTCTCGGTCGCGACCTTAGGGTTTCCAGCTTGGAGGACTCCGGCCATTCTAGGAGAAGCAAAATTATGTGTACTCCCCGTGATCCATAAGAATTACAAAAGGCTTCCGCCTATTTGGCCTATGGTGGAAAATGACAAATAGGCTTTCAAAGATTGCCGCTTCTAGTAGCCGCAAGGATATGAGACGACCGTGAATGTACTCGGAGCGCCCTCGGGCGTGTAATGTTGACTCAATATCGCCCCAAATAAGGTCGGCCATGTATACCGGGCAGTCTGGTAACATATGGGCAATTTCGCATGAAGTGTCCCGCCTCATACACTGTGAACATGCCTATCCCGCAAGCAGCTGCTCTTCCCTCGCCTCTTTTTAGGAATGGACCGTAAGAGGTTTCAACTTCCTTACCCGCATTGTTCCTTCGAGATCCGGCGTTAAAAGCTTAATTTCTTTCCCCGGGGCGACCGTGAAGAGTTCTCGGCCGAGAGGGCCCCGGACCGAGAGAGCGGGTTTGTAAGGTGTGGACGGGCCGGTTAAGTAGGGTAAGGAGCAGGACGGATATCGACATTTTGGTATGTCCTCCTCGAGGCTCGCTTTATTCAAGCTTCAGAATCGATTTCGGTCGATGGCCTTAACCATCCGGGTTGATCGATGGTGCCAAACCCCTCAATATAGCCCTCCACCGCTCTTTCTCATTCATATACCAAGTACACATACTTCAGCGCGATGAACTCATCCGTAGGCCTCAGATGACATGCTCTTCAAGCCCAACCTCAGAAAGTTCGATTCGGCTGGCATTTATGTGCACGCAGGCACATAATGCGACGAAGGCCTTGGCAAACTTTTCAAGTTGCATCTACTCCCCGTCTGATGTTTGTCAGCATAGCTCCTTCCACCAACACGGCAGCTCGGTGAAGGTTTGTGGTGGCAACCTTTCCTTGTATCCTTTTCTCACAGTGCTATAGACCCCGGCCAACTCCTTTCATTTCGGCCCAAACAGATTCCGGGCATTCAAGCCAGCTTCTAGATTTCCATCAACCTGGGCTTTCCTATTCTTCCATATACTAGTTATGGTCAGATCAACCGCCTTAAGGCATCTTATCTCGGGCGCTTTGCATGGCCCCCTGATGATGCCGGAGAGTGATGCGTATGACACCGGCGGCGTGACTTTTGAAGAGGTGGCACTCTCTCTAGAGGAGTCTCCGCTCTACAAGCTGCTTAGAGGGGACCCTTTCGCATTGTGGGACTAGTTCGTGGTGGGGACTACCGGCCGTAGGTGGATTCAGGGTGGTAACGGAGGTAACTCCGGCGCCCCGCTGTACATGCCGCGGTGGGTTAGCATGCAAGACGTGGGCCTGCACTCGCCTAACCGCCTTTTCATCAAAGATCAATTCTGTTCTGGGTTAACCGCCGGCGCTTTTGAGGGTGTCCAAAAGCAAGATTAAGCAATCGGCCTATATTAAACATAAATGATGATATAAGAAAAAAGAGTACCATAACAAGAATCGCTATAACAAAGTCATTCCGAGTAGTATCAAGAAACGTAAAGTGAACACGAGAAAGGACGGAAGATTCAATTTACGTGTAGATAACGGTTACATCAAAGAAGTTTATATGGAACACGCTTATAAACTTATAGTTATATAATACACAAAGAGGTTGATACAAGCCATTTCCTAGCCATGGCGAAGCATAGGAACACACAAAACCGAAATTGTGGCTTAAGGGTTTTGGATACATGACGGGATAGATAGCAACACTCTCACGCGGACGGCGAGGCTTGTAGCGTGCCCAAGCTTTGATAATAACGGGTTGATAATCCCAAGTGGGGCTAATAATCGGGGAAGGTTGAAGAGCCTTCTTCGGTCGTGAAGATTTGCCGAGATGATCATTAGCATCATCAAAAGCTTGATGTGGGGTCATATTCCAATAATCCCAAGTACGGGAAAGAGTCCATCCGTATCATCGTAAGCACGCTTCTCAGAAGAAGAAACTACTTCCATGCCCTTGTCAGGATCATAAGGTTGTTCCTCGACCCTAAGCTCCGCCTATGTCATCATCAACTTCCCCGTCAGATACTCGTTACCGCTTCCCCATAGTCCTGTTCAGGAGGTCCCCTGCTCATCCATTCTTATCGATCGGTGATCCCGGCCCCGTATTCCTCAAGTGTTTCTTCGCAAGACGCATTGGGAATAATTATATATACATTGGAAAACAATTTTTCCTTCCACTCGAAAGCTTTAAGGAAAATCATTAATCATTGAAAGAAGAAAACAATGAAAAATGGTTTTCAACGAAGGTAAAAACATAAGAAGATATCCGAATATATAAAATTGAAACAAGACATAGATTTGGGTGTTGGCCCACTAGAGGTAATGCCAATCAAAATTAACAAAATTTCATACACGATGACCTAATGAAACCTAAAACTAAGAGGTCGACGGTCAACATCTTGTGTGAGTATCAAATCAAATTCGGGTCGATGATGTAGGAGTAACACGCTTAGGATTAACCCCGATGAGGCAGTGATGAAGCTATTTCGAGGAACATTTGTAGCCAATGGCGGCGCAACCCAGCGAGACTCATGTTCATCCAAGAACCAATCTCATGGTCAAACACCGCAATGGCAAAGATCACGGTTCACTAGGATGATCCGCTCAAGGTTAGAGCTAATTTCTTGTGGCCCGGCCAGGTGGAAAGTGCCCTTAATGCCCATACGTACCAGCCTCGCTTCTGCAATTGCCTTTGAAGAAAGAAGAGAACCCGTCATTGTGAAAGCCTAGACAGAAGAATTCCAGTAATATGGCATTTCAACCCCTCAACCATCGGATGGGCTGAAGAGGCCAACCTTAATCTGGGGTTCGGGCAGCTTCCTCCTCCATGGCAAAAATCCTTTTCCCCGGAAACATACCGGATCTCATCACATAAATCCTCCATGGTTGGGTCGTTTTCCAGCTTGACGACGACGCCGCGATGTTGGGCACATGTGGCCTCAGAGGCTCGAAAGCCGATTCGAACTCAAGATGGGGTACCCTCAATCATTAACCGGGCGCGGACAAGAAAGTAAAGCCGATAGGCTCAACATCAAGAGGTTGATAGCTGAGCACCGATGTATCTCCGGGCGATAATTGGGGCGCAGAGTAATCAATGAAATCATGCTGACCCCGACAATATATCCGCCACCATAGAGAAGGTGAGCGGGCCCCTCACCTTACCCTTACGCATATGCCTTTACCATGCCAATGTCGCCGCCAAAGAAGTAATCCCATCCCCAACCTTGATGGTGGCAAGTTTAACTCAATCCCACAAGTGCTTGGCCCTTACTACGAGGTAAAGGCCTCTCTTTAGCTAACTCCTTCCATCGCACAAAAATCAGCAAAGTTTATCTCGCTTTCGTCCTCCCTCCGATCCGAGGAAGTGGGCCTTAGCTTGCTCCAAAGAAGCGGTCAGCATTCCATCTACATACCGGCCCATAATAAGAGCAAGGGCTTAACTGGGCTTCAAAGTATAGCCCATTAGAGCCACAATCGATAATGGGAGCGCGTAGCACGCCCGATGATGCCCTTTGAGGATGTCATAGTTGTAGCGATCATCTCCCAACATATGCTCCACAATATCTCTGGGAGATAAGGTTGGGCGCTGCCCCAAAAGAATTCGGGCCGTGCAATATCTCCTCATCATAGAACTCTACAAAGGTCGATAGTGTGGTCGGCGCAAGATATTGTCGATGAGGTCGATTGAACTCCTCGCGAACATAGGATCCAAGAGAGGGTAAGGAACCCAGGGGATCCATTGTCGCCTTCCCATGTACCATGCGAGCGGCCAACGTAGTCCATCACTTTGCAGCGGAAGATGGGAGGAAGAAGGAAACAAGGGAGTAAGAAATGATGAAACCCTAAAATGAATCTGAGTATTTAACTTGCTGGGCACGGCGTTCGAGGCGCCAGCTCATCATCTCTTTTTTTTTTTTTTTTTTTTTTTTTTTTTTTTTTTTTTTTTTTAATTGTAGGAAAATTCACAACTCAAAATAAGAAGTCAAACAGTTTTGTATTAATATATATACCGATTTACATAGATACAAAATTGTGATGTACATAATTTTTTTTTTTTTTTTTTTTTTTCCGGCGTGGTAGCCCAGAGGGGTCTTTTGTCATGATGGTTACCGCTGGCATGGATGGCACATAGGTTTGCATCGGCCAAAGAGGGCCACCAAGTAAGCCTCGGCACGCCTCCACGAAGTGCTAGGATGGCATGAGTTTGAAAACTAAGGTCCGCCTTAAATTCTTGGGCCTACTAGGACCAAACGCCGAAAGGAAGTTTTTAATGCTTGACCGCTGGATTTCGGTACTTCCTTATCTCTCGGCGCCACTTCGCACCGGGCTTATAACGATGCCTCCTCCTAGGTTGGGGTGCAGCTCCGGTAGAGTTTTCCCCCGGCCGTTCGAGGATGCAGGCTTTACTTGATGATATTGTCCTTACTACATCCCCTCGCAGCTTGGCGATTCCTCCTCGAGCTCTAAGCCGGTCCTTATCATCGGCACCCGGATCTTTTGGTGTCTTTTGTCTTCGGGCGAGGAACACGGCTTCATGGGTGGTTGTTTGCCGATGTCTTTCTTCCTCTTCCTTCCTCGATCGCTCCTTCACGGCTTCGGTTGCCTCTTCTTGCTCTTTCCTACGCTTCTTCCCGCATTCTCTTTAGATTACTTCCTTTGTTCTACCTGTTGCTGATGAATAGTATCCTCCACGAAGCTTAGCAGCCTCCTTAACTCAAGTTGTTTTCTCAGGAGCGAGCGCCCGGTGAGGCTTGCTCCTCTGCTTGCTTCTCTTTGTTATTCTAATCTCGCTTTCTTCTTGTGAGCTCTATGAAGTAACGGGGATTAGCTTGCATGTCTCGTTCAATACGACCGAAGTGATCTGGTGAAATACGCAGGGTGATCCCCACTTCCCAAAGGATACGGTTGGTCTCCTTCATATGAAAACAATGGAAGAGTATAGGCTCCCCCATCAAAGAGGCAATACATGCCGCTTTTAGTAGCGTATATCCGGGTCGGATCATCCAATACCAACCACCGCGATCCGCCTCTTGGGCCATTTGCAAACCGCTCGGGCCTGCATTTGTAAGGCCTCCTCCTCTTTGGTCATCCCCCTCGGCGGAAAGAACCGGGCATATACCGACGCCATCTTCCCGCTCCACTACCATGCAGTCTCCCAATAGCGCTGAGCTTGAACACAAAGCCATTATAGCAAAAGAGCGGGTATGGGATTCTCGACTCTTCAGAAGCGCTTCACCTAAATATTCCAAGATTTCTTAGGTCTTAAACCGGGCGCTGGTCTCGCTTGGCGCTAATTCAGCATTATAAGCTCTATAGGGTTTTGAATAGCCAGGCTTACGCTGTATAAACTTGCTTGGGTGTCTCCATCCTTATAGAGTAGGCGCTAGGTGGGCCAGGGGGCGGGCCGGGGAGAAAGGTAAGGGCCGAGGTTTGTCTATGGCGGCAGGGAAACTCTCTAGTTCGGCTATGGCGGCTAGGGCGGAGCCTGGGAGCTCGGCTTAGCTAGGTGGTTAAGAAAAGTGAAAGAAAAAAGTCACTTTTAAAATTTTAACCCTAAAAAAAAAAAAACTTTTATGAAAAGTGGCTGGCCGCCGAGGTATGGCACCCCACCCCGACGTTTACATTTGGCGCCAATAAGGCCCGCACCCCTTAATTCTTAGGTTAGGGTTTTTTTTTGCGCACCCCTTCACCCCGAGGTTTCTACTTGGCGCTACGACACTGGGTACCCCTCGCTTTACTTAGGTTAGGGTTGGTACCGGGTACACCCTCTCAATTACAATTAGACCACACTAAAAGCAAGCATGACTAAGATCCATTACACCCCCAAAACCTCACAGATTACTCCAAAAATCCTCACCTTAGCTAACGATCTATCGAAGTTAGTATGTGGCTGCAAATAGTTTGGCTTCCCAAACCATGCTCGATACCACCGGATTTTTTGAACATATAATAATTCTGACGATATTGTCGGGACTTTCTCCCATGGCATGCATTTCAACTCGCATGAGTAGGCCCCTCCGCCTATTTCGGCCACCTATAATAATGATGCCCGAAAAGAAGGACACGGCGGGTCATTCGCCCACGCCAATGGGGCTCCTACGCCGAAGCTGAATACAAGGGTTAGCACAATAGCATAAATCACATATAAATAACCACCACGATGGGTGGCATATCCATCCAAATACCAACGGCAAAAGAATATGCATCTAAACCTAAGAAAACACCCCAAACCCATGGTTCTACCCCTGCCTGCAGACTCCAAAGTGAGGATCGACCGACGGCTAGGGCCTCAAGAGATCACGCAGATAATCTTGACATGGCGCTGGCGGGCATAGAACATTGGCTAGGGTTGTCCACTCCATCCGGCCCCTCCACACTTTGCAGATGGGTCAATTCACGCTTATGGCGCCGCTTATAGCCTTCCCGGAGACGCGGCTCGAGGCATCACCGCCGAGAGCCTACTCCAGTGGTTCATGAAGCCCCTGTCCGATGAGGCAGGTCGAAGAAGGCCCCTTCCAGATTCACAAAGGGCTCCATGGGCGAAGCTAGAGAATACGCGTCGCGACACCCCCGCGATCCGCATCCGTGCTTTACTTCGCCTAAATCTACTCAAAGTGCAAGGTGCCCCACGGGTCACACCTTCCCACCCAGGAGTGTCAGACCCATACCCGGCCCTCTACGTGGACCGGCACGTCTAGCTCGCTATAGAGTCCTGTGAGCCTTTTATGTTCGTGGTAAGACCCCACCTCCACTTCACCATCATGTTCCTTTGTCTGCGCTAAGCCATTATCATAGCATCTATGACCCGGTGGGTTCTTGTGCACAGTGCCGCAATATTGGGATAATACGGGGCTTTATCTAGAGTATACTACAATATATGGGCTCGGAGGTCTCTACCCTCCCCGTAATCCCCCATCTCGAGGTGCTAACTAAGCAAAGAACTATCAATTCATCCTTTGAGAGCAAAACCGAATCAAAATATAAAAGAGAACTTACCTTTTCAACCAAGGGTTAGTTCCTACGAATAAAAAGTACAGAGAAACATACAAGACAACACACAAGTGCCCAAAGGGCGCTACCCTAGAATATCAGCCTATACTAGCCACCCACCCAGCATTCCCGCCACCCAAGTATCGCTTGGTGCCTCCATCCTTCCGAAACTCGATGCTCACCGATCACACAGTGCAAGTACTTAAAGGTGGCGCCAGCAATCCCAAGGTAGGCCACCAGGTCGATTATGGTGGATACTTGGGTGGTGATCCACCTTATGGGTCCAAAATAGCATTCACCATGCCGCCAACCGTGTTTGGCCGTGGCGGCTTCCAAAGGATAATTAGTTTAATTATCCTTTATAAATAATGATCCCTTAAATGTAGGTTATTATCTTTAACAATTAAATTAGCATAGCTAATTTAATCCTTTTTAAGTCAACCCCCAGGGTTACCATGCCCCATGGTAGCGTATCTATCTTGGTGATTGTCGATATTTATACGATACCGTGATAAATACTTGAACGCCACAGAAGGGAAAAAGGCCATTGGTAAAAGGGAAGGGGAAAGGGAAGCGAATGGGATGGAATGAGAGAAAGGAAAAATAAAATAAGGTAAAAGAAAAAGGAAATGTGAAAAGGGAGGGGAAAAAGGGAAGGGGAGATAGAAAAGGAAAAGCAAGGAGGGGAAATGGAAAAGGCAAACGTGAAAAAGTGGAAGCAAATGGAAAATGCAAAAAGGAAAAAACGAGGGGTAAAATGAAAAATAGAAAAGGGAGGTGAACAAAAAGGAAGAGCAAAATAGAAAAAGAAAAAAAGAGAAGGAAAAAGGGGAGGAGAGAGGAAAAGGTGAAGAAAGGGGAAAACAAGAGATCATGAAAAAACCGAGCATGAAAAATAGAAGAGAAAAGGGACATGAAATAAAAGGGAAGAGGGAAAGGGTGAGGAAAAGGGAAAACCAAGAAAAATGGACATGGAAAAGGGAAAGGGAAAGAGGGAAAGAAAAAAAGGAGGCGAAAAAAGAAGGAAAAAAGGCACTAGAAAAAGGGAAGATGGAAGAGAAAAGGGACAAAGGAGGAAAAGGAAGGAAAAAGGGGGAAAAAGAGAAGGTGGGGAGAAGGAGAGGGGAAAGGAAAAAGAAAGGGGAATGCTTAAAAAGGGAAAACTTAGAAAAGAAGGGCAAGAGGAAAGGGGAAGGAGGGAAATGGGAAAAAGGGGGAAAAGGAATGGAAAGGAAAAAAAAGAAAGGCAACCACAAATTGGAGAAAAGGGAAGGGGAAAATAGAAAGGAAAAATGGGGAAGGAAAATAGAAAAGAGAAATAGAGGAAATGGAATAATGGAAAAAGAAAAAGGTAAATTGAAAAATGTAAAAAGGGAAAAAGGGAAAAGGTGCAAAATATGGTTGAATGCTCTTGATTATCCAATTTTAAAAACACGAATCCATTTAACAATCGCTCCAGTATATCATTCACAGTTTCTAGCTATGCCCAGCAACGCTGGGCACCTTAACTAGAAAAGGGAAAAGGTGCAAAATATGGTTGAATGCTCTTGATTATCCAATTTTAAAAACACGAATCCATTTAACAATCGCTCTTCTCTTTCATTCACAGTTTCTAGCTATGCCCAGCAACGCTGGGCACCTTAACTAGTAATCTCGGACGCTTTTGCCCTCCGGACCCAGCCCTAATTTGGCGGCTGAGATCCATCGACATTGCACGGCCAAGATTTCTTAAACAAATTTTGATGCAAAGGGAAAACAATGGCTGAAGCTTTAGCTTTGGCAATGGGGGCATAAGACCCGTGGATTGGTATTGTTTTGTTCGGGTTTAATAAGAACAGCCTCTTGCTCCCCGCATCTTGAGGTTCTTGAGGTTCTCGGACTTCCCGCCGCTTTCCCTCAGAGAACCGTATCTCTCCGCCTATGGCGATGGGCTCGAATATTGATGGACTATGGCGATGGCACCGCCTCGATGGCTCTTCTTCTTCCTCGACGATGCGTAAGATTTGCCTTTAGTTGTTGCTTTTCTGTTTCGCATTGTTTCTACAAGCAGAACAGGCACCAAGAGTTGAAGAACAGAGCTGAAGGCGGGTCATGGGTTTCCCTCTATTCTCTGCCTGCTACGTTCTTCTATCTTAAGATTTGCCTTTAGTTGTTGCTTTTCTGTTTCGCATTGTTTCTACAAGCAGAACAGGCACCAAGAGATGAAGAACAGAGCTGAAGGCGGGTCATGGGTTTCCCTCTATTCTCTGCCTGCTACGTTCTTCTATCTTCTCGGCATGCTTCTACAAATAAGGTAGGGTATTCTTGCATCAAACACGGCTGAGTAACAGGTCTTAGAGGTAATATGATACAGGGAAGTAGTTGGAAAACCAAATGGGATCCAAATGCTGAGCTTTTAGAACTGGGTTTTTTCTAGCAAGCAAGAAGGCCAGGTCTTCTGTACTGGGCTGAGTAGTATTACGAATTAAATAAATACAGAGTGTCCATGCATGTCTGCCTGCCATCCAAAAAGGATCTCCAGTTTCGGAAAAATGATCTGCCTTCTTTGGAAGGCAGCTTTTCAGCGCTAATGGGACCTCCAAAGCGGACTCCAAAATTGCAATGTGTATAATGTTCCTTGCAATGTGTATAATGTTCCTATTCTAAGTTGGTACTAACAAAGAAGGCCATTTTTTTTACTTCCAAATCTTATTCAGAAGGATTCCAAACGCTTTATATTTTTGGAGATGCAAGATACACTATCTCATTGATTTTTCTAATTGGTTCTAAATTTATTGATTTATTGCAGGCCAATTTCAAGATTGAGAGCAGATTTAGAGCACTTTCATCAAGTTTGCAATCAATTTGCACGGGATTGTAGCCAGTTTAAGCTTATTAGAGAGTTTCCAAGCAAATTCAAGGCTTTGTAAGTGTATCTGTTTATTACAGACCAATTTTTGGATGAGCAAACTTGAAGGATGATTCTGCAGATTAAACGCGCTATTCATGCTTCGTTTCTGTTTTATTGGACAACAAATATTAGTTCTCACTTTCGTTCACTTTCTTTTATTTTAATTTCGTTTACTTTCTTTTATCCCTGAACAATTGCAGTAATGTTGATGTAGGCCGGCTGTTTTGGTATGTAGATACAACAAGCATGTTGATGTAAAGTTGCAGATGGATATAAAAATTTGTGATGTGAATGTACAGATAATGAATGATGCAATATTTCTATTCGATATGCTTGATTTCTTCTAAGCTATGGTCAGCAAAGTATTTCCTTTTTGTTTGCCTTTTCACGGTGTTTACAAGTTGCAATATTATGAATGCCAGATCGATGTAATACCACTGGGGAACGTGGACTAAAAATAGGTATACAACTGCTCCTATTTGTGAAAATAATCTTATAATTTCTTCTGTTTTGTGTAAGTATATTCTGTGATTGAGACAGGAAACTCTGTTTGCCTGTCAAATTTGTTCTGACAATCAACAAATTGTGGTTGTTGCTTGAAAGGGAGATTCTTGCGATTGGAAAAGAACAAACAACATCTGCAAGCGGTAAATCTAATTTGCATTTATAAATATTCATTCCATTTCTTAAGTCTTCAAGTGTGCGCACACTGCGTAGGCCTTTCCCACTTATAGAGTTCTCTTGAAGTTTCAATTCAGGTGTGCCGTGGAGGTGTTGCAGCTATCCTTATAATAGCCCTCTTAGTGTCTGTTGTTGGGCTAGCAAGGGCACAAAAGTTCCATTACAATGCTTCATTCTCTCCTTAATGCTCCAATGCTGGTCGAATTTTAAGCAGAATAGCAAAGCTGAACCATTGTATATATTTGTTGTTGCATCAATATATGCTAATTTGAAGCAGAAGCTCTGTTCAGTTCTACGATATAAACACATTGCAAAGGGAAGTGTTGTGTTATGATGATATGGTTAATGTAAAAGGAAGTACTATGTTGTGATGAGATGGTATGTCACTCAGACCTAAGAACATAATTTGATCTTGAAATTCTACTAACATTCTTCCATGCCATGTCTTTTGAGAACATAATTTAATGTGGAAATTCCGCTGACATTTTTCTATGCCATGTGTCCAAAGCTTTAAAACAAAATTTCTTTTTTAATAAAAATTTAACACTAGAATACCAAGTAACGTTTAGCCAGTTATGAGCCTAAGATATGTGGATTTGAGACTTCATAAAGAAGAGTTGATCATATACTTTAGCACACATACATGTACAACAAAATGGACCATTGTAATTACAGACATGAATGGAAGCGTCAGACAATAATTCACTGTAACTACAAACATGAAACGAAGTATTGTAACTACAAACATGAAACGAAGTGTAGGATAAGGACTTGCTCACTCCTTACCAGTTTGGCCCTTCGTAACTATGAATGGGAATGGAAGCGTGGGAAAATGGCTTGCTCACTTTTTATCAGTTTGCCCCATAGGTCTAATAAAATTCACTCTTTTTTCACATTTTATTCACACACACGATTAATAATATCTACATACTTATTAATTGTTGAAAACAACGCTTCGTGGATTTTGTTAAATATATGTATCCCATGTATGCCTACTCTAATATATGTAGAGTCATGACACATGTTTCACATTTTATTCACACACACGATTAATAATATCTAAGTAGATTTTAAGGTAGCTCTAATTATAGGTGCAAAGAACTTATAAAGGTAGCTATATACATAACGAAAGAATTGTCTAAGGTCGCACTATAGAATTCAATGCCTTCAAAAGGTATGGTGTTGTTCACAACACATCCATACTGGACTGCCGGATCATAGGAGTAAATGAAAGATCAAATCCCCATTAGAATAGGATCCCACCTAAATCGCAATCTACATGTTCTCAAAATGATCCAATGGCCTAGAAGTTAAACACAACACATCCACATTCATATACAAGCAGCAAAAGAGTGACTATATGAGATTCAGTACACAATATCAACACCTCATAGACATGGTCACTTGCAATCTACATGTTCTCAAAATGATCCAATGGCCTAGAAGTTATTCTATGCAAATGCGCAGTTACAATGGTCTAGAAGGCTATATGCAGGTTTCTAATAAAGTTCCAAATTATACCCAGCAACGCTGGGCACCATTACTAGTTCTCCCCCTAATGCCATTTTCTTCATTCCATGCTCTCTTCACATCTCAATTTCGTTTATGGACCCTTTCATCATGTAATGGTTTTGTAAGTATGTCCCACAATCGTTCTTTTGTTATCAAATAACACATTCTAGTGTGCAAAATGATTATGCAATTTTCACACGCTTTTTTATTGACGTAATATTGCATTTTTCATTATCGCTATACATACAGCTAGAATTCACAATAGTGGATCTGGACTTTTAATTCTTTAACTTAAATTAATGAACGGATAATGAGCAACATTCACTATGTCTAAAGTGTGTTAAATTCATGTGTTATTGTCATTATATATCGTTATTATTTTAGAGATTCTAGAATGGGACTCGCATGAAACCAACAAACTCTACAATGGTGGATAGTGAGTAGCCGCACGAACTACCCACAAAAATAAAGGGAAAATCCAATTATATCATTTGGACCCCAACAAATTACAATGCTAATAGAGATTGGGCTAGTGTACCTGCCGAAAGCTTATCACCTGGATTAAAAAACCCCGCCCTTTCGGGTTTTCGAGGAAAAACCCTAGTGATAAGCCTTCGGCAAGGGGCTTGGACAAACGCAAGGCATAAAAAACGCTCCCAAAAAACAAAGAAGGGGGGAGGGTGGGTTCCGGCAGAATAAGGTAAATCTTGAGAGAAAGAGGAAGCCCCCATGAGATGTTGTTGTAAAATGAGAATCGCCTAAAATAGCTTAACTCCCAACGTAATGAGCATCTCCCCGATGCATGCAAAACATAAAACATGCAACACCCCATTCTAGAATGGCGATCCGATGTCTCTTGATCGATGGGATCTAGAATGGGACTCGCATGAAACCAACAAACCGCCTTCACACCAAAGGACTTTAATTACAAACTAGGATCGAGGACGAAGGTCACAGGACGGGCTAAAGGCCTAAAAGAACAAAGAAGAAAGAAACGCCAATTACATCTCACCAAGCGGGGAGAAGCCCTCCCCATGTAATGGTTTTGTAACAAA
This sequence comes from Isoetes taiwanensis, assembly GCA_021234155.1. Classification (NCBI taxonomy): domain Eukaryota; kingdom Viridiplantae; phylum Streptophyta; class Lycopodiopsida; order Isoetales; family Isoetaceae; genus Isoetes; species Isoetes taiwanensis. The sequence goes on along the minus strand of JAJEKV010000008.1, from coordinate 21,872,150 downwards.
TCACGAGAATAAGGTTATCAAATAACTGAGAGAGAAGAGGAATTTTCACACGCTTTTTTGAGATGTTGCATTTTCATTATCGCTATACATAAAATAGCGAACTCCCAACTGTATCGGGCATCTCGCCACCCGATGCATGCAAAACATGCATGCTCGTCCCATTCTAGAATGGTGATCCATGTGTTGTCTCTATATATCGATCGATGGGATTAAAGACTGGAGCAGAAGGAAAGAGCTTAGAACGCACTATGTTTTTGAAAACTATTCTAGAATTTCACGTGTTAGAGGTTCTTATTGATTAAGAAAGGAATACTGAGCTAGGACCAATCCCTTATAGGGTGTCTCATCCTTCTTTTGAATATCATTTACACATTTAACTTATACCAAAGAACGCTGGGCAATTCTTACTAGCTCCTATATTATAATGTTATACTGCCTTGGATCAAGCCCTAATTTGAATGGCCGAGATTATTGTTGCATCCGGCTAATATTTATCGATGATTACACACATTACCGTGATTGAACTCGATTTAAGGAAAAGAAAAGGAAAAGGGAGGATGAAAGGGAGAAAATGAGGAGCAAAGAGGGAGGGGAAAAAGGGGAAAAAGGGAAGGGAAAAGGGGCATGGAAAAATGAGAAAGAGAGAAAGGGTGAGGAAAGCGGAAAAGGGAAGGGAAAAAAGGAAAAGGGAGGATGAAAGGGAGAAAATGAGGAGCAAAGAGGGAGGGGAAAAAGGGGAAAAAGGGAAGGGAAAAGGGGCATGGAAAAATGAGAAAGAGAGAAAGGGTGAGGAAAGCGGAAAAGGGAAGGGAAAAATAGCTTGGGAAAAGGAAAAGGGAAAGGGGAAAGAAAAAGGGAGGGGGGGAAGGAATGAAAAAAAGGCACCGAGAAAAAGGGAAGAGGGAAGGGGTGGGAAAAAGAGAATAAGGGAAGGGAAAAAGGGGAACAAGAAAAGGGTGCAAAGAGGGAAGTGAAAAAGGTCATGGGAAAAGGGAAAGGGAGCAGGAAAAGAGGGAAGAGAAGGGAAAAAGAGCACGAGGAAAAGAGAGAGAGGGAAAGGGGAAAAGGCAGGGACAAAAAGGACAGGGGAGAAGGTGGGAAAGAGGAAAATTGAAGGGAAAAGTGCATGCCAAACGGGAAAGAAAAAAGAAAAAGGGGAATGAGATCATTTGATCGTATCCAAGGCCAAGACTTATCACACAATCCCACCAAAGAAAAAGGAAGGAGGAGAGGAAAGTGAAGGGCAAATAGGCACGGGAAAAGGGGAAGATGGAAAGGGGGAAAAGACAAAAAGGGCATGGGGAAAAGGGGAAGAGGGGAATGATGAGGCAAGGGGAAAAAGGGTGACAAAAAGGAAAAAATCGCATGGAAAAGGGGAAAGGGAAGGGGAAAAGAAAACTAAAGAGAGAAAGATAATGTGGAAAAATGACACGAGAAAAAAGAGGAGAGGGAAAGGGTGAGGAATGGGGAAAAGAAAAAAAAAAAAAAGGGAATCAGAAAGGGAAAAGAAAGAAATGAAATGTTTATTACTTCCTTTAGAGACCTATCAGGTCTATAGAACGAGAATTAAGTACAAAGCACAATGTATGATCATAATCATAAACCTTCAACTCCTCACTCTCCACATGTTTTTACTTCTTCTTTCAAGCAAGTACATCTTTTCTGTAGCACCTCATCTATATAAGAACACAAGTATTTTGTTGAGAGTCCAAAGAGCTCAACTAATGAACTTTCTTGTATAGAGTATTGGAGTTTTCTATCCTCTGCCATCTTCTAGTCAAATAGTGTGAGCTCAAACGCATTCGATGAAGCAAATGCATGTTTGAGATAGATATATTTTCTGACAAGTATTTTGCTACCTGTAAAGACGGGTTAATAGATTGCTGGTAGAAAGACATCTTTACCTCTTGGATCGCGCTCCAGGTTTTAATTTGAAACTTATGACAAACCAGATCTCGTATTCTATCTCTCTTGCCCACCAACTCACCTACACTAATATTCCATTTCTGCAACCAACAAATTACATCATGGTACCAACCTTTATCCGCGGATGCTCTTTTAGCTATATGGGAAAGGTGATCTTTACTTAATGCATTGACTTTGAGCAAGTAAGAGGCAGTCTGAATCATTGCTTCGCCCTCAAGAGGCAGCATTCCCACTTCTGCAAGCATCATCGCATATGGCGTTTGCATTTTCACCCCTAGCTCAGCGCGCAAAAATGTCTTTTGCAAATTATCTACCTTTTTCCATAGCTTGGCCGTCAAGCTTGGAGCCCATACTTCACAGCCATCCTATATTATAATGTTTTGTAATGGACCACGCCCTAGATCCGACGGTGAGAATTCGATTTTTCGAAGGGACGATGGAGATTCAACATAAAAAGAGGGCAATGATTTCGTTGCCCTATTGAAACAGAGCAGAGCAGAGAAGCGGTGATGGCTTCATGGTTTGCGAGGGGAGCATGCTGCCTTCGAGCACTACGGGCGCCTCACTGCAGGGGCATTCATTTTCATACATGCTGCTCGATTGCGGGTCTTTACAGCGATCAACCTAAATTCTTTGCAAAACAAGAGCGGAGTTAAGATCAAAACAGGTAGCCAGTGATGGTTCCTTCGGGCGTCCTTATTTTTTGTGCCTACTTTAAGCAGTATTTTGAAGATCAGGGTTTTACGTTAAAGAGTTATGACCCTACCGTAAGCTTTTCCGTCGTTTGATATTGCTCTCTTGGAAAAAAATTGCATCCATCATCCTGAGGCCATGCTTCGAAAGCCAAGTTGTTCAGATGTGATGGTTAGTAATTGAGGAAATGGATCCTGGTGCCCAGGCAGCAGAGGATGCATTCGCAGGGCAGGAGAATAGGTATGTCTTTGTTATTTTGCTTGGGCTCTGACATTTAGGTTTGGAACATATGGAACGTCTCTAATACACGAAATATCTATCTATTTCCACCAGTAATAGTAAAAATTGGATGGCCGCATTCCTGTATATTGGGTTCTTGATTCTGGAATAGTAGGCAAGGTACTTACCAACTGAGCCCAATGCTTATTCGATTCTGATTTTAAACTGTTCTTATTCTGCAGTGTCCCGTTTCACTGCAGATCAAACATTCTTTTGTCAAATTAGCACAGAAGTATATGAGGAGGATAATTAAAGGGTTAGATTGTATTGGCACAATTTCGCTAAAACCAATGAGAGAGTCTTTACTTCTGTAAGGAGTGCGATTTGCATTTAGGTAATATCTGAATACATTATAATTTTGATTAGGTTGGTTTCAATTTGGGCGCCTGCATATTTGCAGTTTGCCGGTGGCTTCATTTCAGAGTACCTTTGAGGAGCTTCAGAGTAGCGCATGTAATTGCTAAAGCCTGCATAATTTTTTTATCCTTGCAAAATAAAGAAAATGTACACAAGCCATTGCTGCAGTTGGGTGTGGAGTGTATTGGTAGCAAAAGAACCCTTTCAATGCCAATCTGCCTTTCCCTGAATTGGAACACACGAATCAACAAGTAAAAACTACAGTGATTCATGCAGTGAAAACAATTTAGCAATTTAGGTCATCATTTATTATTTTTTGGCCTTGAAGTTAAAACAACGGTGCCCTATGCTATTCTTTTACAAGAGACAGGTTTTTGGCCTCTTCAACATTCCGCTATGAAGCGCCATCTCCACTATATCTGCAAGGTGCACCACATGGATGATGTTAGGTATCCTGTTCTTGCACTTGCCATGGCTGAATCTCCTCAGCGTTTGAAACGATGTTGGAAAGAGCATTGCACTACATGGTTTGCCCATTGGGCTGTGCAACCAGAGCACTACATGATGCTTGCCAGTTCTGATCCTGAGCTTTTGCAACAATGTTTTAATGGTCGTTTTTCTCAAAAGATATGGGACGCAGTTACTTTGGCCCAAGTGAAAACTGGTCATTATCATGCACACATAAATCCCACTTTGGCACCAGGGCCCCAAGCTTATTTGCACAGGTTATTGAAGATGAAAGCCATACTCTTCTGAGTTGCCCTGCTTTTGAGATAGTCCGGAATCATTTTTGAGACAGGTAGATGGGAGCGGCCGCAATTGCCGCGAGAAGCGAGACTATGTACCTGTTGCCAGTTACAGGTTATTGAAGATGAAAGCCATACTCTTCTGAGTTGCCCTGCTTTTGAGATAGTCCGGAATCATTTTTCGACCTTAGCATTCCATTCCACGCTTCCACAACTTCTCAGCACACCATCTGTGCATGACTTGGCATTATATATACTTGAGGTTCTAGATAAACGTCTGCAATTACTGAGCCCTCAGTAGTCATTATCTAAGCTTGTCTAGTATCATCATTACTGCAAAGGTTTTTCCCTTGAAAACCTTTCGAGGCAGGGGTTTTTTAATCCTAGTAGTAATGATTGTACTAGCCCATTGTATGGGTCCCATGACCTATTGGTCTCCGTGGACGTTAAAAAAACTATTCTATTCTATTTTGTGCTAAAGCTTTCATTTATTCACTTGCAGATGCCTGTAGATAAAAAAAAATGCCTTCAATCAGAGCTAAATCTTGATCTGAGACAGACCCTTCTCATAAGAAATAAGTGAAGATTCAATGTATAATTTAGCTGGAATCTTGCTTTTTCAATCTTTCAACTCTGATACAAAATCTCCAAGTTTAATTGGCATGCTTCACCAACATATAGACTATGATTTGTGCAAGATAAAGCTTTCGTTAAATAGGGCTTCTCTCATAATTTTTGTACTGTTATCAATCTGGTACCATGATTTTTAGAGCCATGATTGCAGTGAAGCAGTATTGAAACGTACAATTGTGAAATACGTCACGACATGGCAGGGGATGTGTAGCCTATGTGCATTGAGTTAAGTATTTTGTTAGTAATAGGATCTTTCTATTTTATTTCAGCCCTTATCTTGATATTATGATGTTATAGTTATTGGATTGGATCTAGCCCTAAATCAGAAGGCTGAAATCCCTCGAATAATTTTGATGGCTGACATCTTTAGAATAATTGCACAAGGCCCTTATCGAAATTAGGGTTCTTCTTTAGCTCATACTTCTCCTAGCTCGATGTCAGTGGGAAGGCGATAGGGACGCCGGTTTGCCAGCATCAGGTACAATGCCATTGTCTATTGTAACATCGATGTTGCTTGAAGCTTGGATTCTTTGTTAAATAAGTTAATGACTCCTCTGTAGAAATAGTGAAATTCGTATAGTCGCTCAGAGATGGCGATGGCCTTCTGCAATAACAATAACAATATACGGCTTCCCATGTTTGCAAAGAGGTTAATTTCTGAGGATTTGTGAACCATTATGGATCATTGCTTAATAGGATATGGAATAATCTGACAATTTTATGCAGGCATGTAGGAACCAAGGTCTGGTAGAATCCTCATGTGATCATATCCATATGGACTCTAGACTCTTCCTCCACAGGCTTTCGCCAAATTTTAACTCTTTTTGCAGCTTGCTCATAAGCTGTTGAATCTGCATGGCCCAAAGCCTTTGCCATGAGTGCCAAATATGTGCAAATCTTCTCGAAGAAGTTGTGTTGTCCTCATGGAGTTCTCTGTTCAAGTGCAGGAAAGGATGAAGCAAAGGTGGACTGAAATAGATCTGACATGTATATCATAATAATTTGGACATTTATATCATTGTTAGAAACAGAAGCATGTTCTTGCAGTTCTCCAACTCTGTTACCTAATATGATACATGTTACCTGATATGATACTTTAACTGATCGATACTCTGTTGCCCACTACTTTGATGCTCTGTTAAACTTGCTGCTACTGTAGAGTTAAAGATATTTTTGAACAAGTCTCCATTAAATTCTAATAACTGGCATGGTCTGTGTTAACATGCGTATCCACGTACCCATAGGCTATTTATGTCATAGCCAATAAATATGCATTTAATATCTTACTCATCTATGCCTCATGAGCTGATGTTTGAATCACCTGGCACTCATATGTAGCAAAATAACAGGGGGTTTTTTTTGTGATTTTATACGCTTTTTGGCATGGTTTTCATATGATTTCATGGGTGTATTACGCGAGGCATACTAATCAGTATATCTAGAGTGCACTCCGCATTGTGTGGTTGATTTTTTTTTCCTTGGCAATTGAATGGTCACGATAATATTTCTTAAGTAATATTTTAAGCTAGTAAATATTTCTCAACTAATATTTTAAGCTATAAGAAAAAAAAAGAGAGGTAAAATTAGCATGCAAGCATCGAGCAACTATGTATTAGGGCTTGCTGGCCGCGGCAACAGCTCGGCATCTAGGATTTGTTGAATAGCTACTCTACAGGTTTTGTTGAAGGGGCGATTAGCTGCCCTTTTCTGGTCAAGGCATGCGCTGCCAGATCTCTTCTCGACCTCAACACAGCTGTAGAGCACCAGAACTCCCTCTTGCTTCTACTGGCCGGAGCAGACTGTAAGGAATCTTATGTTTTTGAGGTTTTTTAGCACGTATTTAGTGATGCACATGAAGCTTAATATGTAGCATAATAACAGGGGGTTTCTTTTGTATTTTTGTACGTTTTTTTCTATGGTTTTTATATGATTTGGTGGCCGTATTTCAGGGGGTGTACTAATGCGTACATCTAGAGTGCGCACTGTATTTTCATCTTCTAATTTCATATTCTCAATGGTTTAGACCCATGTTTGCATGATGCTTGTGCCATGCATTTTTTTTAATGGTCAAGATTGAGTCCTTGAGTCCTTAATCAAGGGCTCAGAATAAACACCCTATTTCATGGTCTATTTCCCTCGTCTATTTTTTCCTAAACAATGTCCAGAGCTAGTGTAGATATCGAGCTCATGGGTTTTATGCCAACAAAAAGGTATTGTTTTTGAATTTGGAGCTAGGGGTCGAGTGTTTCGTTTTAACGATGCAGTAGAGATGCTCTGCCAAAGAAATCAAGTAGGTAGAGTCTTAAACTTCTTATAAACCCATTAGCTAGGTCCATGTTTCTCTCACTCCATGCAAATGTTCATCCTGCTATCTGGCAACTAAATGGGACCATGACTCAAAGAGGAAAAGAAGGCGTAAGGTTTTCTTTGTCGCATGAATGGCATAACCTTTACATTTAACCTTTACCTTTGAAGTATTGCTAATGGAAATTGAAGATTGTCGTGAATGCTATTTTTCGAGCGGTGAGGCCTTGATTGTGATTGTCACCCCGATCGGGGAGAATTTGTTGATTCGAGAGCCATTGGGTCTAGGTACAAAGCCGGTAGTTGGGTTTGATTAATCCTTTTATGTAAGATCACGGCAAATTTTTTTGTGGAGTCATATAAGTTCTTCGCCTAAGGACATCACTAATATTACACCTTCAGTTCGTAAAATACACATTTAGAATTCCTCACCGCCCCAAAACCCGATCAACGGAGGTCGGGGCACTGACTTAGAATCACGGGTGACAAAGTGTATTTTACAATTGCATATTCTTGGGCCACCAAGACATGCTTTATGATCACAGAGGTCGCCATTATTTCAAGAATTGCTATATTGAAGGGACGGTGGATTTTATATTCGGCAACGGGAGATCATTATATCAGCTTTATATCTATTGTTTAAATTTGGTTTTTCCGGCAGGTGGAAAACTTTTTAGATTTTTTTCCTAGGCTATTTGCCCTATGCTATATTGAAGGGACGGTGGATTTTATATTCGGCAACGGGAGATCATTATATCAGCTTTATATCTATTGTTTAAATTTGGTTTTTCCGGCAGGTGGAAAACTTTTTAGATTTTTTTCTTAGGCTATTTGCCTAAGGTTTGGGGGATTTTTTCTGCCGGAAACTATTTCTGATTGCCAAAAATCAATGACTTATTTTTTCATGATTTTGGCAAGGGTTTTATTTCTAGGGTTGTTTCCTTTTTTGGCGATTTCAGCGTGCTGTTGCATTGCATGGGCGATGGAAGACACGTCTTAGCCTAGCGTTACTCTGATCCTAACGTTTTTGGGATTCTCAGACACCTGAAAATTTTTCGATTTTCGAAAAACTTCTAAAGACGTCGAAATTAAAATGGGTACGCATTTGGTCCTCCCACACTTCATCGGCAGCATGCAGGACGGGTGGAAGGCCTCAGCCGGGTCATGCTACCTTCTAAAATCGTTCAGGTTTGAGAACATTTTATTTTTGTGATGATGTTTTATTGTTTTTGGGGTCAATGTTCCATCTCGGCTTGGATATCTGTTCACGTTCAGAAGGAAATTCTAAGTCAAAAGAGACAGTATGCTTCTTTTTGTTTCTGGAGCACCAGAAGAAACATGCAAGCGATGATGTCTTGCGATTATTAGGCTAGAAGCTCCGCCAACATTATTGAGAAGAGAAGAGAGAGTTGATACGGCCAGAGCTTTGTTTATCCCTTTTCAGTACTGGACTTCTGTTTTCCTATCTTTGTTATTCTCATTAAGAACTTAGTTTTTTCAGGCTACGGTTTTTATGGGGTCACTGTTGCGGGGTTCTAAGCTTTGGTGGATTTAAACAAAAGAAGCAAAATATATCTATTTCCCGTTTCTGGAATTTCCGTTTGGCCTATTTTTTTTTGATTTTTAAGTTGTAGGATTGCAGAAAGTTTTTGTGCGTTATCTACATATGTAGATTCGAAATTCCAGTAGGAATTCAGTTTGAGGTTTCATTTTTCTCTTGGAAGTAGGTAATTGTAATTATTTTGATCGAAATATTAGCTAGGAAGCTCGATTCTAGCTTTGCAATTTAGTTTCCTAATTTCAAGTTCCCTTATCTTCTATTGTATTATCACCCTCTTCTCTCAAAGAGATTCTAAGCATGTGCATTAATTTGCAGTGCAAAGGATTAGGATCTCAATGTCCATGGTTTGTGTTTGAAGCAAATTATAATATTGGGGCTTTTGCAAAAATATTGGGCACTGTTTTAGAACAGAGGAGCAATGATCAAATTGTCTCCTGTCCTCATTTGTTTTCTCATTTGCAGTTTTTTATTTTCCTTTTTATATGATGTATTTGATTTTTGTCATCTCTATACTTTATTGAAGACTGGAAATTAACATCATTACGATTTTGTGACTTACTTTTCTTGCAGTATCCTGAGCTATGCAGTGTCCTGCATTCTTTGTCTAGCTCATTGGCATTCAGTTGGCTCCACATTCACATATAGCCGCCCTTGATAAATAAAATGGAAGTCTGTGAGCAGTCAATACCTCATACCAATTCTTCCTTCCAAGATGGTGGGAATTTCGTCCAGGTTCTCTTAGCTAGCTTCTATACTGTTGCATGACGAGCATTTTCAAAGTTGGGATTCTGATCAACATTTTATGCAGCGCAACAATTTATGCATCTCTGAAAAATGCAAGAGATTGATATCACATCATGACGCTGGTTTTTCCTAGGAGATTGATACCACATCATGCAGGTTCCAGTTGACCTTACCTTAATTTATCAGTTTCCTTAATGTCTTCATAGATTTCCCGATTTCAATTAGCATAATTGGAGTATTGTCGTTGGTGCTTTACTCTACACATTGATTTTGGCATGTCTGATTCCCATGTTACAGGCCAAATGTTGCTGATGATGGTTCGTGGACAAGCTAAGTTTCTTTGATTCATTTGATAGAAGAAAGATCAAGCACAGATAATGGTCAAATCTTCAACATTCCATCAGAGGCCATTTCTGTTGTACTATTATTCAGGTATTTTTTGGACTGCAAAAGATCCAGTCTGTAACAATGCTTTATAGATGTTGATGTTTAAAGATAAATAGAAATGGTGTGTTTGCATAACAGAAGCTATCTATACCGCTTGATTTTTTGTAGGGCATACTGGCGTCTACATGTTACTATTCCAAGCTGCACTTCTTCATGGTCTGTATGGCAATACAAATTATAGATTGTAGTTCAACTGGTGTGTTAGTTAGATCTTTAGAGGTCCAAGCAAGCAACTCATATGTTATATGTTTCTTGCTCATGCTTGCCCTTTTTTCAAGCAATGTAGATGTACCTCTTAAATGACATGTTCTCAAGATCGTCAACCCTCCAATGGTAAGATATATGATGGATCTTTCGTTCTTGATCTATTGTCTTACAATCATATAATTGGAATAGGTGCACTTTCTGAGCTCACCTATTTTTTCCTGGCAGATACACTTTGTTTATGATTTGCTCACAGTTAATGGGATTATCTATTCCATTTGTAAATCCCCATGTCTGATGCATCATCTACACTTTGCGTATCTGCAACTTGAGAATTGACAGGCAAGGTTTGTCTTTACTTATTTTTGTTAATCAACACAGAGCCTTGGATGAATATAGATGCAACGACTAATTTATCATTGCAGTACGCTAAGCACATTCATACAGTAAATTGTTGTATGCCATAAAGAGGAATGAATGTAAAAGCATGGGACTTTGAATAAATACTGCTCCTAAAGAGATGTTGCTTCCCAAATGAAAAATGCACATCTTACAAAATAAATATTCCTTTCTAGAGAATGAGAAGCTGAAGTTAGGCTACTAAATAGGCCTGAAGGATCTATGATGGACACGGTTCGTTTACTCTTTGAAACTCAACATCATCTGTCTTGGTGTAGCTAAAAGGTAATATACAGAAGAATCTAGGATGGACACGGTTCTATTCTATTCTTTGAAACTCAACATCATCTGTCTTGATGTAGCTAAAAGGTAATATACAGAATAAGATGACTACTTTCACTTTCAGCTGTAATGTGGTCATCCTTTTCAGATTCATAGTTAGTTACATGTAACTGTACATCCTTCTCCGATCTGGCTTTGGAATCATGTTATAGAGAGATGCTTAGACTTTTCATTGGTGTTGGACCCTGTTGTCACATTTGGTGTTGCTAAATCTGAGTGTGTATTGTGCATGCAAAGTTATTTATCATGTTTATGTATCCTGTTTATGTGCTAGACATTGGGATGACCTGTCCACCTCTTTTCCATCTATAGGAGATCTGATATATTTATTTAACTAAATATTCTTATTGTGGGTATTTTTGAAGCCAGGTAATTCCTCTGACCATGGCAAGAGGCTTAAAAACATGGTCCTCCCTGTACTTAGATGCACAACAACGTATTTAGTGTATTTGGCGAAGAATGCAGGCAAGTAAAATGTTATGTTCTTCAGCTGTTCAAATCTGGAGGATAGACAGAAACTTTCTGATTCTATTGTTTTGTAGTTTAGTTGGCATGTGTGCGCATCATGAGTTTTCAAAAATCCACATGTTCAAGATATGATGGTGATGGAGGATTCTGGCCATAACTTTAACTTTTGTTGCTTTTCAATATACTTTCAGAATAACAATCTGTGGCTAATAATAATGGTTGTTTAAAGAATATATCACCACAAATTGTTCAATTATTGTTTTGCAATGCAAATAGATTGTGTTGAGAAGGACTTGAATATGTGGCTTCTATATGCATCAATTTTACATGTTCCAACGCAGACATGTACTCCAAATGGAGATTTGAAGCAATGAGCCATTAGAGATAACCACACCCTTATGGTTTGTCCTAAATCCATGATGCGCTATAGGACATTCTAATCTAGATGGCTAATCCTACCGCCATAGGACATTCTAATCTAGATGGCTAATCCTACTGCCATGCATTACGGGACAACTCACAACGGCAACCAATGCATATGAGTTGCCATCAATGCATATGACGTAGTTGCATTGCACAGAAGGTGGCAACAACTCTAAATTAGCTATTGTTTACAGGGCATGCAGGCCATGGATTAAAACAATAAGCCATACGCTTTTACTGAACTGCTAGACATTACTTTGTGGCTTCCAATTATAGACTACCTTTTTTAACCTTTCAATGTCTTACGTGAATACAATAGACTTTCATCACCATTTGCAATCCTTATTCTAACTTCTAATAAAAAAATCTACGCCAAATCTATACGCCTCTATATTTTGCAAGTCAAAGTCAAAGTTCTTAGGACGACTAAAAGAAGGAACGACTAATTATCCAAATGCAAGAAGAGGCATCTGCAAAAGGAAGAAGTTAAGTTTATTTTCTAGAATAGAACCGTATCTATGGAAAACGAAGAAGTTAAGTTTATTTTCTAGAATAGAATTGTATCTATGCCCGGCAACGCCGGGCACCCGTTACTAGTCAGGTTTATATCAGGTTTAGGTCATTTTTGAACGTAATAGCACATTAAATTCCCCCATATCCTTTTCTTGAAGAAAAAAAAGTGGCTCGCACGACTTATTTAGGGCGAGCTTGGGGCCCCTAGCTCTAATGTTGTGTTCCTCATACATGGATGGGAAACATAGTCTCTCCACAAGGTCGAATGACCCGGGGTAAAAGTGATAGAGACAACAATCTCACGGCTTCAAGATGGGGCGGTCCAAAGAGCCATAAATCATGTACATTTCTTCATCCCTAGTTGCTTTGGTACTGGTACCAGCCGAGATAGGTTCTTAGGAAACTAGATTGCTTTCGGATATATGGTAACCGAGCTCTCGCAGATGCCCATCTTTGGATTGTACTGGCTTTATATTGGGCGCCATGGCCCCTTTCAGTAAACCTTATGATATTATTGTTTTTGCCCATTTTATAACATTGTGTTTACGTATATTTGGAAATACTTTTTAGTAATTAATGCTAGATATTAATGGATTGTACTGGCTTTATATTGGGCGCCATGGCCCCTTTCAGTAAACCTTATGATATTATTGTTTTTGCCCATTTTATAACATTGTGTTTACGTATATTTGGAAATACTTTTTAGTAATTAATGCTAGATATTAATGTTTAGACCCATAAAGTTTACCTATGTTTGCTTTAGTTAGGGCCCGAAGGGCCCAAAATTTTTTTTAATATAATAATCAACACACAACTACCATTAACATTATTAACATAAACTATTGCATTTAACACATTTAAATTAAAATCCCCCTTAAACCCCCTTTGGTTTGGGTGCATATTCACACTAGGGCAGCGAGAGCCCCAAAAATATATTTACAATACATGTATAAAATTAACACCATTAAGTATATTCTTCTAAATCTTATAGTATTTTGCAAACTTTAATATACAGTATACAAAAACTTGTACATGCATACCCCATAAACGAGGATCGCTATGTACGGTCCAGATCTTGGAATAAGGGGCAAATATGCCCATCCGACAGCTCTCGTTGCCTGGAGTAACCCCCCGTGTGAATATGCACCCACAACACATACACAATGGATTTTCCAGTTCCATTGTTTCAATACTCGTAGCAACAATTCAAACAGGGTTTGCATGTGACATGTTCTGCCATCATGAGGGCAGATGTCGGTAGGGTAGATGCAAATTAATCAAGGAAGGAAGGGCAAATGCAGGCCAAATTGCAGGAGCCGGAAATAGAGCTCTATCTTATTCTGTCCATCGCAGATATCTTGTTTCTATTTTGTTCTTCCACATTGCCATATCCAGAGGTCTTCTGCACAGCTGAGGATGTCTTGTTTGATGGCATCGATATTGAATGCCTGGTTTTTGTACTTCCTGCTTCAAAGTCTGTTTTCTTCTATGGTTTCTTTAATGCTTCAAGCCCTTTTCATGATGTGTTCATGGCATTTTTGTCTGCAGCCGAATTAATGGACCAATGTAAGGCTCTGATTGTGGTATGAGTTCGTCAGCATTGATATTGTAAGTCATTTTGTCATATCACACTTGCTGTAGGTACGCCAGAAATAGGCATTCTCATAGTTGCTATTTGAAATCAAAGTTCACATTTTAAACTTTGTTTATGCTGATACTGCAGAATGATAGACAATGATGGATTTTCCAGTTCCTTTGTTTCAGTACTCATAGGAACAATTTAAACAAGGTTTGCATGTGACGTGTTCTGCCATGCATTGAGAACACTATGCTTTTTTCCATTGTATAAAAGAAGACAGGGGCTTGTAAGGAGCTTTGTGGAAGGGGCCCTGGTGCTTTAAAAAGGAGCTCTGCTAGATATACAAAGCATTTGTGAACTAGCAGCATTGGAAGAGATTTATGGAGGGAGGAAAACTGAAGGGAAATTTTGACAATGTGGGAAGTTCACTTATGGTTGCATGTAGCATTTACAAACATGGTACAAAGCCATAATATCTAGCTTCACTACTGAACTAGTAAATCAACATAATTGTATCACTGCAATTGCTTTTGTTGTGTTCATTTCTCAACTTACATTGGCATCTCCTAGTGCATGAATAAGCCTAATTTCTTAATACATCAAGATAGGATATAGCATTGAATGAAGATTGTTTCAAGTGGAGAGGATAATGTCTGCGTGATTCCATAACTTGTGTTATAAGTGGCAATGCACATAGATTGTTTTAAGTGTAGAGATTAATGCTTTGTGTGATCCCATAGCTTGTGCTTTAAATCACAATAGACATGCCCAACATGTACACTTTCACAATATTGTTTTTTACGCATGTGTTGTTAATATTAGGAACTTAAACTCTACCACCCCTACACCATCCTTAAGGCCCCGAAGGGGCCAAAAATTTTTTTTTAGTTAGCACAAACCATTAATTAACACACAACTACCATTAATATTATTAACACAAACCATTGCATTTGACACATTTAAATTAAAATCCCCCTTAAACCCCCTTTGGTAACTTGTACTTGCATACCCACAAGCGAGGATCGCTATATACGGCCTAGATCTTGGAATAAAGGGCAAATATGCCCATCAAAGCGGACTCTCGTTGTCCAAGGAGTAACCCCCCCGTGTGAATATGCACCCAAACCAAAGGGGGTTTAAGGGGGATTTTAATTTAAATGTGTCAAATGCAATGGTTTGTGTTAATAATATTAATGGTAGTTGTGTGTTAATTAATGGTTTGTGTTAATAATATTAATGGTAGTTGTAATATGCACCCAAACCAAAGGGGGTTTAAGGGGGATTTTAATTTAAATGTGTCAAATGCAATGGTTTGTGTTAATAATATTAATGGTAGTTGTGTGTTAATTAATGGTTTGTGTTAATAATATTAATGGTAGTTGTGTGTTAATTAATGGTTTGTGTTAATAATATTAATGGTAGTTGTGTGTTAATTAATGGTTTGTGTTAATAATATTAATGGTAGTTGTTTGTTAATTAATTGGTAGTTGTGTGTTAATTAATGGTTTGTGTTAAATGTGTCAAATGCAATGGTTTGTGTTAATAATATTAATGGTAGTTGTGTGTTAATTAATGGTTAGTTGTGTGTTAATTAATGGTTTGTGTTAATAATATTAATGGTAGTTGTGTGTTAATTAATGGTTTGTGTTAAATGTGTCAAATGAAATGGTTTGTGTTAATAATATTAATGGTAGTTGTGTGTTAATTAATAGTTTGTGTTAATAATATTAATGGTAGTTGTGTGTTAATTAATGGTTTGTTGCCCTTACAACTCTGGTAATGTCAAATATGGCTGGTATACAAATTCGAAGATCTTCAATAACATCCATATTTAGGACAACACATCACAACAAAGGCAGTATACACATTATGAAAGCCCATGTTCTGACTATATTGCCTATCATGTTTTGCATATATTGCCTGTGCTGCACATTTTTAACTTTTTGACTCATCTTATAAACATGATGTCCATGTTTGACAAGTTCATTTGAACTATTTTCAAATATTGTAGATATCCTATTGAAAATATTTATGCCCTATTGAAAAGATTTATGCTCGAGAAGTACATACACTTACAACAAATATATCTCCAGTTGCAGCCACAACCATTATTTTATCTTAGTGCACAATACCCTAAGAGCTATAACTTCATCATCTTCCAGAAACTCTTCATTTATTATGGCATGAACCACTAGCAACCTGTATATGAACCTTCCATTCTCCCCCTAATGCCATTTTCTTCATTCCATGCTCTCTTCACATCTCAATTTCGTTTATGGACCCTTTCATCATGTAATGGTTTTGTAAGTATGTCCCACAATCGTTCTTTTTGTTATCAAATAACACATTCTAATGTACAAAATGATTATGCAATTTTCACACGCTTTTTTATTGACGTAATATTGCATTTTTCGTTATCGCTATACATATCTTTATATTATAATGTTTTAGCGTGTTGTATCAAGCCCTAATTTGAATGTCCGAGATCATCTAATTGCATCCAAAGGCAGAGATTTATCGCACGACTTTTGACCACTATGATTGGTCATGTTTTGATGTCTTGAGGGTGGTAAAAGGAGGAAAAAAGAATTTCCAAAAAAGTGTTAGAGGGTTCTTATTGATTAAAAATGAAAAGGAAGAAGGAAAGGAGCTAGGAAAAATCCCAAAAAAGGGTGTCTCATCCTCCTTTTGAAAATCAAGGTTTAAAGAGCATTCCTAAAAAGGGAAAGAGGGAAGGGTTGAAGAAATAGGAAAAATAAGGAAAAAAATAAAAAAGGAAGAAAAGGTTTGTACAAAAGAGAATTCTCAGAGGGCAAAGAGAAGGGAAAATGGCATAGAAGAAGGGAAATTCATCAAAAGGTGGGAAAAAGATGTAAAGAGGGAAGACAAAAGGGATAAAGGAAACAAGAAAAGGGTGGAGTCATTGAAAGATAGTGGGAAAATGGGGGTGAAAGGAGGTAGAAAGGTGGAAGAAACATGGAAAAGGGCATGAGGAAAGGGAATTCATCCATAAAAGGGTAATTGCTAAAGAAGAAAAAAAGTGATTCCCAAATATTTAAAAAGGGTTAGAGAAAACAAAAATGGCATGAAAGGGTAAAAAGAGAAAAAGTTGAGGAAAAAAAATTCTAAGATGGAAATGAATGTTGAAAAGGGCATGGAAAACCTTCAGTGTTCAAGAAAATCATACCGTCTTTGAATGAAAAGCCACGACAAAAGGAGAAGAGAAAGGGTTGGGATGGAAAAAGGCAAAAAAGTCAATCTTCTAATTCATCAATAAAATTTCAAATAGAATGGGGAAGGGAAAATGCATGGAAAAAGGGAAGGAAAAGGGGAAGGAACCGCTGTTTCCGCGTAAGAAGGAAAAAATGGCATGGTTCTATTGTGAAAGCAATAGAAAAAGGGAGCAAAGGGCATCTTTGGATGGGGGACGAGCTTTCTCATGTCTCCTATTTATTTCACCTCAAAAGGGAAACATTTTTCCCCGATGGGAAAAGGAAAGGAAAGAAAAGAAAAGGACCATTTTGCTCCTTCTTGGCACAAGAAAAAGGGGAAGAGGGAAATCCTTCATGTTGAGCTTGTTTGGAAAAGGAGGAAGAGAAAAAGTTCCGAAAGGGGGTCCATCCTTTGAGAGAGGAAAAAGGATGAAAGCTCTTTTCTAAAAGAAAAATGGGTACAAGAGAAAAAGAAAAGAGAAAATGTTTAAAAGTGGGAAAATGTTGTCTTCAAAAGAAAATGAAGGGGAAAACTCTTATTCATTTTGTCTTGAAAAGTGGAAAAGGTAGCCTTGAGGGAAAGATATATTATTTATCAAGAAAAATTGAAAGTGAAAATAGGAAAAAAAAGAAAAAAAGAAACAGCCTCCGGAAAAAGCAAAAGCAAAAGTAAAATGGGTGTTTGGCAAGGGAAAGAAAATCATTAATGGTTTAACAATGGAGTACTTCTAGGTTATTCATGCTTGCCTCTCTCATCAATGTAGTGTATCATTTATAGGTTATGAGCTTATGGAAAACAACTTTATCATATTTTCATCGATAAAATTTAGAATTCACAATAGTGGATCTGGACTTTTAATTCTTTAACTTAAATTAATGAACGGATAATGAGCAACATTCACTATGTCTAAAGTGTGTTAAATTCATGTGTTATTGTCATTATATATCATTATTATTTTGTAATAGAATTCACAATAGTGGATCTGGACTTTTAATTCTTTAACTTAAATTAATGAACGGATAATGAGCAACATTCACTATGTCTAAAGTGTGTTAAATTCATGTGTTATTGTCATTATATATCATTATTATTTTGTAAGAGATTAAAGACTGGAGCAGAAGGAAAGAGCTTAGAACACACTATGTTTTTGAAGACTATTCTAGAATTTCACGTGTTAGAGGTTCTTATTGATTAAGAAAGGAATACTGAGCTAGGACCAATCCCTTAGGGTGTCTCATCCTTCTTTTGAACATCATTTACACATTCCTAACTTATGCCCAGCAACGCTGGGCACCGTTACTAGTATAGTATAATTGTTTGTACAAGTGATCTATAGAGCTGCTTCTTCAAATTCCAATTCCAGAGATGTATTTTATGACATTGCTTTTGCATTGCACATAGTGCCTTAAGCGCATTACTGTATCGCTGCTCTATGCATTCATCCCATAAATAATTGCTACTAAAAATAATTCCCAAATATTTAAAAGATGTTACGGTTTCCAATGGCATGTCTCTGTAAGTAAAATCGTGTTTGCTCCTTGTGCCAGCAATCATAACCTTTGTCTTCAGTGTTCACCATCATACCTGTCTTTGAATGACATATGCCAGCATCGGGGATTCAGCACCACCATGGAAAACAACCCAATCTTCTAATTCATCAATAAAATTTCCAAATAGAATGGGGGACAATGGGCAGCCTTGTTTCACGCCAATGCCATGGTTCTATTGTGATAGCAATAGAACCAACATTCCTTGGATGGGGACGTCTTTCTCATGTCTCCTATTTATTCTACCTCTTGTCTCATTTTTCAGTCATCGGCGTTCTCTTGAGCTCCTTTCCATTTTGCTCCTTCTTGGCTCCACAAATTTCCCACCCGCCTCTCCTTCATGTTGAGCTTGTTTGTTGTTTCTGAAGTTTTCCAGGGGGTCCACTGCATGATGATAGCTCTTTTCTATCCTGTGGCTCAGTTGCTTTTAAATTCTTTTAAAGTGGCGTTGTTGTCTTTGAGACAGTAACTCTTATTCATTTTGTCTTAGCGTGGTAATGTAGCCTTCGAGTCCATATATATTATTTATTTTTCTCGGCGTGGCTCTGTAGCCTCCGATGCAGCACTAATCGGATGTTATTTTCCATGACGTTCCGTGGATGGTTCCCGATTGGTCGGTTGTTGTTCCTTTCTCGGCGTGGTCTTGAAGCCTCCGAGCTTTATCATATTTTGTCTGTACTAATGCGCAAGGCACTTAACTCCATGATATGTTATTTTCTTTGCTCATCCCTAACTTTGCAGGTTACTTTGGTGGTTGCTATGCTAACAGTCTATCAGCTTGGTTTGGGTGCTTCAACCTTATGGGTAGCGCGACGTATTCATATTGTCTCTATTCTGGTTCGAGCACTACCGACAGTCCTTGCGAGCGTTGACGACCGTTTCTCATTAGGGTTTTCCTCAAGAACCTGAAAGGGCGGGGTTTTTTCATCCCCATGAGAAGCTGACGCTAGGTTTTCTTACTTTTGCTGAGCGTACATGGCAGATGCTTCATCTATTATCTTGTACTCTTTATTTTTGTCATGCTCTCGATGATTGTCTAGTTTCGGAGCACTGTCGGATGGGCATATTTGCTCATTATTCCTTGATCTGAACCATACATAGTGATCCTCGTTTGTGGGGTATGCATGTACAAGTTTTGCTATACTGTATATTGAGATTTGTAAAATACTATAAGGTTTGAAAGAATGTACTTAATGGTGTTAATTTTGTACATGTATTATAAATATATTTTTGGGGCTCTCGCTGCCCTACGTAACCCCCCGTGTGAATATGCACCCAAACTAAAGGGGGTTTAAGGGGGATTTTAATTTAAATGTGTTAAATGCAATGGTTTGTATTAATAATGTTAATGGTAGTTGTGTGTTGATTGTTATATTAAAAAAAAAATTTGGGCCCTTCAGGCCCTAACTAGCGCAAACATAGGTAAACTTTATGGGCCTAAATATTAATTACTAAAAAGCACAATAACATCAAGACAAACAAATTATTCCCATTGCAAACAACTATGAGTACATTTTGTAATCTCAATTCCGTACATTGCATAGCAAGAGCCGCCCAAATATATGCAAACACACTGTAATAAAATGGGCAAAAACAACAATAACATCATAAAGTTTACTGAAAGGGGCCATGGCGCCCAATATAAAAAAAAAACAACTGTCAAAATAAATACCCCCTTCTATTGTAAACTGCACATTGTCATGCATATGCTATTGCATACATAAAGGCCAGGAGCATCTATTGCATACATAGAGGCCAAGAGCATCTTTTACTCTACCTTCTTTGCAGAGCTTGTCCATGATGGTGGTGTAAGTAAAAATATCAGGATCAAAACCCTTTGATAGAAGATAATCAAGAAGTTCATGTGCACCTTCATACTATCAACAATTATGTTGATGGTGATTTCATTTGGATTGCAGCCTTCAGAAATCATCTCCTTCAGTAGCTCATGTGCTTTCTCAATTCTACCAGCCTTAAAAAATCCATCTAACAAAGTATTATATGTGAAAATACCTGGTTTGCAGCCATTCTCACTCATGGTTCTCAGGAGCTGAAAGGTTCAATGACGTCCGATAGTTACTGCCCTTCCTAGAGATGGGTATGGTTATGTGCTTGGCCTGTGGATATTGATTATGAGCTTTTCATCAGGCTTAATGGCCAATTGAAACGCTGAGTTCTAAGTGTTTACCTGTATCCTGTGCATCTAGCAAGATTGTTTGAAGTACAATTTTGGTTAAGATAGAAGTAAACATGACTGTGGAAGTTGAATCGGTTGAAGATTTTAGAATTATATTGTGTGAATGGGCTGTAGGATGGATTGCTTGTGAACTAGATGCTTAAGATGGTGCTACTTTATGTCCTTTGCAAGTTGACCTTGCTAAAAGAATAAGAAATAAGTATTCTGTAAGGCCTGACATCAGTTTTGCATGTTGCTGGTTTTTGTTTGGCTTTAGCATTAAATTGGCATAAAGGTACATGAAGCTCCGTACCAACTTCTTGTTCATGATGTGTAGAAACTTAAGTGATTAACAACTACACCTTCCTTACTATTCTACTGACACTTGTAATATTTTTCAATCTTTTGGCCATTTTGCCTTCTATGAGTATATCCTGTTCTGCAGTAGCACAGAGTGATGATCATGATAATTGCATGGTAAATAACTAGATTCACCTTTTCCTTTTGGTTACATTTGGTCCTCTGATGATCAACACCTTTGCTGCTCCATTACTTTCTACAGATATGTAGTGAATTATTGTAACTGAGATCATTTTCGGTTGGAAAACACTAGGCCCTACAGTGTACTTGACTTTAGGATTGTTGTCGATGCACCTTAAACCATAGGGCTCGAAATTTACAATGATCCAACCGTTGATGACCGTTAGATCTAATTAGGGTTAAAACCCATAACTTGAGCATCTTAGAATATTCCTAAGATTATCACAATAAATTAAGTATTATGACTCAGAATATTCCTTTATTCTATTTTTTTGCAGTTCAAAAATTAAAACAGAAGTAAATGCAAAAACATAAGACATTTCTTGCCATTTTAAGAGTCTGGCAATGAACTCATGTAACCATTCTATAAAAAGCTAAACAGATGTTGTCTTGAAATCAGTGTAACAGTTATTATGATCTTGAAATCAGTTTTATAAATTCAAATTTAAGCTAACTTTTTGCAATTCACTTCATCCACAATCTTCAGAGCTGTATTTTCATAATGTCATGGTATCAAGTATTGTATTGTTTTGAAGTAGCAATTTTGATTGATTGTGAAAACATGAAATTGAAGTATGATATAAGCCACTTCACCCTCAGGCCACAGAGGGCAACCCTCTGTGCGCAGCACCTTGTTACCTTAATTAAATCAGATGTTAGTATATTATAGAAACTTGGCCGCATCTAGAAGATTGTAAAACATGGAGTGAGCTTAATAAAAAGCCGTAGAAAAGATGGCATCAGACCCCGCTGACAGAATGGATGAGGCTTCTGGGACAAGGCCAATTTGTTCCTTTTCATGATAATACTGAAGAAATGCTTTGTGGAAAATTTTCACCAATTATTACAAATTGGTAAAAATAATTGCACATATATCAACAAAATAAGACTACATAGGATTTTGTTTTCAGCTTAAAAAAGGGCATATAATGTTATTGCAGTAAACATGGCATATAATGTTATTGCTGTAAACAAGGATTCTTTACAAATCATGACAGAAAATGGCACATGTTTTGCATTTTTTGTTGTCAGTCCAGATTGAAGGATAAG
This sequence comes from Isoetes taiwanensis, assembly GCA_021234155.1. NCBI lineage: Eukaryota > Viridiplantae > Streptophyta > Lycopodiopsida > Isoetales > Isoetaceae > Isoetes > Isoetes taiwanensis. Next base: position 21,850,006 of record JAJEKV010000008.1, on the reverse strand, counting down.
ATGACAACATAAGTGCAGAAAGATTTTTAGTTGCATCAACATCCTAGGAATTGCAGCAAAGAGGGCTTCAAATTTCTTTACACGGGACAAATTCGAAAACGTTAGGCTTAGGGACACCGTCAATTTTTCTTCTCATTTTTTCTTGGACGTATGTAAGCATGCTTTATTTGCTACTAGTATTGGTGCCCAGCGTTGCTGGGCATAAGTTGGAACCACGTGTAGAGATGGCATCATGACACGGACAATCTTTTTGCCTAATGCAACTATACTCTTGTTTTGAGGTTCACTTTTGAGCTTCATCTATGTACCCCAGTCGCATAATTTCAAAATTGATTTCATGGCTCCTATGCCAAAAGCACAAAGCCCCAAAATTAGTTTATTGGATTTTATGGTTTTGTTAATTCTAGAGGATATGCTTGATGACAATGTGAGAGATGATGACAATACACAAACAATATATTTGAAGTGACTATCTTTTCTTTCTTATAGTGCATTCATATCACCAAATTTCTTTAGCCAGTAAAGAAAATGTTATGTCTCCCTACTTCTTGTTTTCTATGTTTGTTTTGCATGTAGAACACAATTACGAACTCCCATTGCAAAATCAAGGTTTTGATTTCAACAATCTTAACAATCCTAAAATTAGATAGAAAGGATATGCTTGATCACATCATGACAATGCATTAATTTGCAAGTTACAATCTTTTTTTTTTCAAATAGTAATATGGTAAATTATGATGTAATTTACTTTATTGCACCTTATCTACATCTTTTTCATATACAGTAGAACAACTCCAACACCTCATAGTGAAGATCTTTATTTTCCCATCATACCAAAGCCAAAAGATCTAAAAGTAAATGTTCGCGTGACTGATAAATTGTGGTCGCATTCATACATGACAAAAAGAATGTATGACATTAATCTAAGAAGAGAGGATAAAGTAGGCATTCCAAAGCTTGTTGAACGAAGCATATGTGTTCTTAACTGTCATTAGGAGCACTGCCTTTGCCGTGTTTCTAATCCAGGAGAAATTAACCCATCCAAGTTACTTCCATGTTTTGCTTGTCTGCAAAATCTGCACACATTTTGGCAAGATAAAAAAATGTTCTAAAGTAATAATACAAATTATTTCAATACCTTGTTGCTGGATTTCTGTATTTACATTTTGCAATACAACATCATATTGCAATTGCTACCTTGCTCACAAAGTATCTATGTGGAAGGCTTCAAATGATGTGATAAATATCTTGCAATTATCTGTAATGGAAAGACCAAAATTATCAGAATAAAAGAATCAGAATATAACTCAGAAGAATTACGTAGAGATCATATCTCTGAGGGGCCATCTAGAGATCATATCTCTGAGGGGCAAAGAGTTATGTAGATGATCATAGCCATAGCCACATCTGGAGGAGCCTGTAGAATTCATAAATGCTTCGAAACAAAAAGTAAAATGCTTCGAAACAAAAATGCAAACATCTTGCGATTAACTGCAATGGAAAGACCAAAAGCATCAGAAAGAAAGCATTAGAATAGACTAAGAAGAATTATATAGATTAATCACTATGCAATTTCTTACATCAAGCATTCATGGAGCAAACTGGAATGCCAATACTAATCTTGTTACAGTTAAGAGATATTAGGATCTGATGAAGGCTTAATTCTTCCCAAGCAAATCTCCTGAGCAAGCTATGACAGTCAACCTTGAAGCTGTTGAATGGAATAAAAAAAACATGTACATAGCACTTTGCGCAGTTTAATGCATCACGTTTTGCCTCCTACTCTAGCTTCCAGTGGGCTTGGGCTCACTGGGTAGGCCGCCCAGATTTGACGTTTGTAAAAGGAATACAAAGCGGCATTGTGGAGCAGAGTAACGAAGAGCACGTCTGGCTACATATGGCTACCGCCATAGCTGAAGACTTTAGAATCTAGGGCGTCTCCGGCAGCGCATTTATGGCGTCTTTGTCTGTTGCATTGCAATTACTAATACCTTAGAACGTGAAATGCTATGATTTTCAGTGACGTTTGAACATATTAAGCTTTTTTGTAAAATAACAAAGATTTCCATTCGGGTAAACTGTTAGAAGCACCCTTAGCATGAAGAGAAGAAATATTAGATATTAAGTACATGCTTCATTGGTTTGTGCAAGATTTGTTATTTGTTGCAGCAGGAGTTTGCATTCTCCACGCCAATTTAGTGGAATTACTTCTCAATTAGTTGTTCTGCCTCTTTTTTTATTCAGATAATGTTTAACTGGAATACTTTGGGTTTCCATGTTGTCTTGCTCAATTCAGCTTGGTATAGTTTGTGTTCACCATCCTGTACATGAATGTCAAGAACATGTTAGAATTATTCGCAAGTAAGTAAATTTCTTAAGCAGGCATCGTGAGTCCAACAGAGAGAATATAAAGTAGTATCTATCCTTGAGCAATTTGCCTTTTTAATCACAAGCATGAATATCCGTCTGTTATAACATATATGTTATAAACAATTGGCATCTGGTGTAGCAACTGTTACAGAGGCAAATACAAAAGCAAGTCTTGTCTTCCATTATCAGAGATTCCTCAGCCTCCCTTTACCAATGCAACTTTGAATCCAAATCAAGATCATCATCCAGTTCCAACTGGCTGCCTGTGGTTTCTTAGTAAGATGTCTTGCTTTCTTCGCCATGGTGCTCAGAATTTTATGAATCCAATTTATTTTGTCCGAGTAACTGGGAAAGGTAATACATGAGAAATAAAGAGAATGATCTTCATCTAACAATAGCCGCAAATCTGATCATCCAATATGGTCTCCTCCTCTACCATTATTGCTATAGAGACAACACTAATAATTGCTGATTTTGTGTAAACTGAAGTATATTTCTCAATGTTAAACCTTTACAGCAAGAATCCTTCGCTCTATAACTGCCACAAAATAGAAATAATACAAAGGCATCTCCACTGTCAATGAATCACAGCACTCCACGTCACAGCACTCCATGTCAAATGAATGTGCAAATATAATCATAAACAACTTAATTCCAAAACAAACTATGGAGCATACAAAAGGACCTGGTTGGCATGAATGTAAATTAGCCGCTGTTATTGATTAGATTACAATAACATTGGGTGCCATGAAGGATAAAGTAGGCATTCCAAAGCTTGTTGAACGAAGCACATGTGTTAACACACCAGCACAGAAGATTCTAAAGTTTGAAACACACCACCAAGGAACCCAATAAACAGACCAATCTAAGAAATTGTCGATCCGTTATCTTGAGATCCATATCCACTGTCATCTCTACAGAAACGCAAAGAACTGAGGAATAAGCAAGAAAAGTCTATTGCATACTCAGGCCATAGCAAATGCTTAAGTGCAGGAAGCTGCCGCCACAGCTTGCAAATAGGGTCGTGCAAATAATGTTGCCCTTGCAATCCAATTGTCCCCCACACCATCTAAAAAACAAATCTGGGCCACTTTACATGCTGGTCTTCAGGGTATCAATTGGATACATTATACTCTTGCCAAATGCAGTGGACAAACCACCCCAGATAAATTCTCTATGTGTTGAGGCCAAAAATAAGGCATGCATAACTATTAGAATTGGGCTGCAAGAACCATGAAACAGTAAAACCCATCTGCCGCCATTGTGCTCAAGACTCCATTTCCCTCAACTAAGGACCCGAAGCTGGGATTTTCTAGAAAACATTCAAGCAAACCCAGTCGGATCTTAAATGCCTGTGAAATCCGTATATCTTGAAAGGAAGCTCTTATCTTTTAAGACTGAGGCTGCAATAAACTGTTCATTCCGGTCGTGACTGAGGCCCTCAAAGCCCGCTGCTCTGCAGTAAATATAAACCCTAGAGAGGTAAGTTAGAAGAAATAAACCTAATGGTAAAAAGAGAGTCGAGCAAAAAAGAGACTAAATTTGGACCATTTGATGTAGTCAGGTCATTTGTGGCCCTAGGATCTAGGGCTGGATCCAAATCCAAGATTTAGAGAATAACATTGTTCCAGCATTTATATAACATAAAGTGGAACCCAATTGCCGAGATCTTTGAGCCATATGAGAAGAAAGAATGCAGGTGTAACAACCATCCATTTACTATCATTCTGTTTTAGCAACATCCTTGCACCTGCACATGCACTTCTAAAGATAAAACGAAAATAACAACATACTAAGAAAGCAAATTTAGCAACAGAAGAGAATGAGTACCTGAAGAGAATGAGTACCTGACATAGAGGGATCTATAGAAATAGAATCAACTGCATTTTCATTGTGAAAAAAAACCAAATGTTGCACAATATCAATATCATTTCATCTTTACTCGATGTCTTTCCTGTTGTTGTTTATAGCACGCTATAATGCAGTCATTGTTGGCTACCTTCATTAAGCAACAGAGATATATGAGGAAAACAATCACCAGCAAGTTTCTTTCTTGCCTCTATAATAATGGGGTAAAGAGAGCATTTGGCTATTCTGGATAAGCTAGTTTGGAAACAAAACATGAGATTAACAAAATTGTGCACCATTGTACTTGTTTAACTATGGTTTTGCAAAAAAAATTTAAAGGTATGATCACCAAGAAGCCTATCAGCCAATGAGAAAATCATACATAAGGTAGGGAAAACGTTCCTTAGTGGATTGATCCTGGGAGCAACAAACAGTATTCAAGATGCTGGATATAGCACTCCAAAATTCTTCAAGAAGCACCGCCGAAAGTGGATCCGGGAAGCTGTTTTGAGGCAATCCAGATGGTGGTAGAGGTCGAAATGGCCAAAGCTGCTAAAGATGCAGCTATGCTTGCCCGATATCCATAGCCATATCCACCTCCGTGGCTAGAGTAGGCATCAGAACCCGCTTGATAGGGTAACAAAAATTGTTACCCATTTTTTAATTGAATCCTCATCGTCCAACTACGTCAATCAAATCGTGGCCATCGGATCTAGGGCTGGATGCAACACAGTAAAACATTATAATATAGGATAGGATGTTTGAATCGGCTGATGTAAGCTCTGCATGCCAGTTCAAACCATGACCCGTACACTGCCATTTTATTACCATGCAGACTACCAGAAGGAGCATTTTATCTGCTTCAATTATGGTGCAAGGCACTTTCATTTTGAATGATGTTTGCATGCCTTTACAGAATGTTGAAGGTAATCAAACCTATGCATTTATAGATTGTTCTCTATCTTATGGGTTGCGGATCTTCATACGTTATCTATATCCAACTATGATGAGGTCTTTAAGCCAGGTAATACCATGTTAGAACCATGCCAAATTTTTTAGTGGATTTTATAAAATGTTGATGGTTTGCAAATTTCGATCTCACGTTAATATATGCTCAATTATTAGCTATATTTTCTCAATGAATGCTTCCTATCCTGTTTTATAACTAATGCCAAAGGAAGAGCATATCAAATCTCTTAAAATCAGTGGTAACACATCATGTAAAGGTTGATCAGGTAATGCATAGATGCTTACATTGCTTTCAATATTGTATTTCATTTTCTTATCTTTTCTTCTTCCAAGAACTATTTAATATTTTCTAGGGGCAAGGCAATTTTTGCTTCAAAGACTTCTATTAAGAGCTGAATTTACTGAAATGCACATTTTGAGCAAAAGTTGGTCATTATGCTTATTTGGTCAAACTTTGCATTTGGCTCTTAAAAGTATTCTATTCTAATGACATCTGGGTGCTTTTTTATGTTACGTTACGGATTAAAAAATTGTCGTGATATTGGACCAACCAAATTTTGGCAAATTAACATGCCTCAACCATCATTCCTTTAAATTGGATTTATGTCTGTTCCAAAAGCATGCCACTTTTGCATACCCTTTTTTCAATATAGTGTTGTGGTGTGTGACATGCTGTTTTGCAAGGTTGCAAATTTTTACATTATAGTAGTGGGTGGTTTAACATTTTCTTGTTTTAGTGAGAAGAATGTGGTGTTTGATTAGCATTTGTAGATAACAACACATCAATATATACAGAACACTTTTTACATTGTATTCACTTGATATGAAGATTACATCATGGAGGGACTAGTCCCTTCTTTGTCAAATAACTCTCAAGATAGGGATCCATATCCTTAGTCTGATCTAGTTCTGGATGCATTTGGACAACATCTGATATTGTTTTACCAGCAGCCAAGCCACTCATGATGGACATGAATAGTACTAGAAACTCATCTGTTGAGTAATCTAGTGGAGTATAACTTGGTGGATTTAGAGCCTGACCTTGATTATAAAAGCACTTAAGAGTATCATCATCTACTATTATGATGTCCTCTTTCTTTTGAATGCCAAGCTGATCCATCATAGTACCAAGATGTTTAACGAAGACCGATTTGCCATCCGGATCTCTTGGATGTGGAAACTTTATACACTTAGTTTGGTTCCAAAATCACAAAGTCTCGATTCATTCTTGGTAAGACCCTAAGAACTTCATCAATATTTCTGCATTCCATTGAGGATCAGATGGCAACTCGAAACAATCTGAATGCCTTATTCATCATATCTTCTAAGTGTGGGCGATGATAGATCCACTTAGTATTCAATTCTAGAGGGACTTGTTCGAAGTCATTCCTGTTAATAAGCTTCTTAGGAAACATTTTACACAGGATACCATTCAGATCGAAGACAATGATTTTGTCACAAGCAGGTGGAGCCCTGAACCATGGAAAACAAAGAGTTAGCCATACAAAAATTGTCTGCAATACACGCCAACAGGGTAAAAATTAAGGACGATTAATCGCAAATGGGCTATTTTATTTCTAATTCTTGGATTAAGATTTGAGAGATTAGTAGGATCAGTTTTGCATTTTTGGTATGTGCAATCGCCCATGTGTAATTCTTTTTTATCTTGCCGTGATAACCATTGTTTACATGTCATGATTCTTTTATGGGTATTTTAAAAATGGATTAGCCCATATATGATCTTCAAAAATAATAAGTTTAAAAAATTGCATAAAATGACTGACATTAATGAGGGATAAACTTCTTCGTGATAACCATTGTTTATAATCGACATAGGTATCTTCGAGCTAGACCTTACATAGCAACGACCTCTGTAATGACTCAGAGATTTGGAAGTATAGATTTTCTAGCACCAATTGTAGCACCGGTCTCTTTAAGCTTATAGAGATTTGTAGAACCCATTGTTTATGCACAAAGGAATTATCAAAATGTTTATGGAAAAGCCACCATAACAGCTAGTACTAGACCACCATAAAAAACAGTTGGTGTGGAAGATATGGGGGTGGGATATTCAATGTGATGCGAAATTTTGGCCATGACTATGATAATAAATTGTATTTCATTCCTCAATAGCTGATGTTAGTTTATTGAAGTTGTGTAAGAATGAAAAAAATAACTTGTAAACCAAATTGTATTTTCCATCAGAATAAAATATTTTTTTTTTGTTCAGAAAAAATTGCCCATATATTAATTAATAAAAATATAAAAACACTAGAAAATCGCCCATGGTTAATAACATAAAATATAATAGGTGCCCATAATTTTTACCCTGCACGCCAAGCGCGTTTTGTCCGTCAGAAGTATTCTACATATCGCACCTAGCGTGAATTACCTTTCATCATCAGAGCCTTTGTGGTCATCCCCATGATCATCCTGGCTTGTATCAGGAACTACCGTAGTCAGAAGCATCAACTCCACGGTTTAGTTCGGACACATTCTTTTCTATGAAAGATGCCTCAGGGTTTTGATTCCTAACCTCAGTGGTTGAATCTGAGCTTGCATGATCATCCTGGCTTGTATCAGGAACTACCGTAGTCATACCCCCAAGTGTAACATTACCAGTTGGAATATTACCAAGCATAGACTCCATATTTTGCTCCATGATCTCACGTTCCCGCGCTAGCATTGCGGCTTTCTCCTCAAGGGTTGCATTGCTTTTTGAACATTCTGGAGTTGTTCTTGGAGGCGGTTGTGAAATAATAGTCTGCTTCTTCCCTTTGTAAGGTACCAAAGCCAACGGGTTTTTATCTTTGACAGAACCCCAATCAGCCGTGGTAGTACCTTGTCAAAAAACACTTCAAAGAAGGACTGGTGATCGTTGACGAAACTTAGACATCTTCTTGATGTCTTCAGGGCTTCTCTACCAATGTATCCTCCAACATGAAGTTCACAGCAAGTGGTATCAAGTGGTGCAAAAGCCTCAACAAGATAGCTTGCCAGTTTGATTGCAAATCCATGTTTATTCAAGGGTCCCTTTTCTTTTGTCAACAATTCCAGAGTGATGTCTTTCCGGTAAAGGTTAGGAGCATCAAATTCCTGGCATTCATTCGCTTCATCCTCATCATCTACTTTGTAGAAGACATTTTTCAAGCTGGGTTCATCCAAAAGAAAACACTGCCATGCACCTTTATCTGATGTCTCTTTGCTCTTAGCTACCTCATAGTCATCATCTGGCACAAGGGATATCATTATGAAGATTATACAGGCGCTTTTAAACTGCATTTTCAAATCAGTATCCTTTGCCTCAAAGAGAAGAGAACCTTCCCTAACGACCTTTAGGCATTCCAAGTCGTATGAAGCCACCAAAGCATGCATATGAGGCTCTCATGGGGGCCAAATGATGACAATAGTAAAGAGCTTCTCAGTTGGTAAGCCTATGCAGCTAGTAAAAAAACTGTTGTACTCTTTTTGAGTCATCCCCTTCTCTCCTTTTGCAGTCCTGCGATTCAATACAAACAGAGAAATATTACGAGGGCTTATTGTTGTATCGGGTAGGAGACCTTTATAGCCAGTAGAGACCAGGTATTAGAGTGAAGGTAAGTCATGGCAACCTTTCTTCTCAGCTCAGCCATCACCTTATCTGATAGTTTTGTAGTATGATGTTGGTTCTTTGATTTCCTGTTTTGTAGAAAGTCCTTGGACCAGAAGACGTATTTCTTGATGTCATCAGCAGACACGCCATACTTGTCTAGCAGGCCGAGTTCAGACAATGTTACATCATCAGATAGCTTTTGAAGTTCTTGACCAACTGCTACCTTCATAACTCGCATGTCCTTTATATGAGTGCAACAATCAACGAAGGACACTTTGTCCTTAACTGAAGAAGCCTTCTTGTACAGAACTTCTTTGTTTATGCATTGATCTAACAGCCAAATGACTTCATCATCCTGAAGGCCCTGTACTTTCCTCATTTCGGTGGTCTTCAAATCAAATATTGAAGTATCTTGAGGAGGCACTCTTCCCATTACATCTGGTAGTTGTTTCTGAGCATAAACATCCCAAAACTCGTTCCACTTCACCCAGACTTCGTCCTTAGCGAAGATGATCTTGTAGGCATCTGTAGGATCTCTGGAAGATGCTTCAGACATGTCCCCTGCTTCCTCCCCACTTTTTTTTCCTGTCTTTTTGGGCCTTGGTCTCTTATCTTGGATGATAGTCTGGGCCAAGGTCTTTTCCAATACCTTATACTCCTCAAACTTCATGCCTCCTTGTTTTATTTGCAGGGGTCTTCCATATTCTATCCATTGCTGGCGGGCATGACGGAGTTGTTCCACGTAGGGGCTGCACGAATAAGAAAATCATATCAGCCAAAACACGCAGGGCATACAAAAATAAACCGCTTTTTAGATCAATCCAACAGGATAATCAGGAAAGGACAAAGCCAGGCATCCCCAAAACGTTTTTGGCGTGTACTCATGCTGCCAATTCGCGCCAACTGAATACACGCCACACAAGGCCCCCAAAATTGAACCATTATGATTTTTTGTTAATGGTTTATTGGTGAAAAACAAATTTATAGATCAGTACATGTTAGTGGGTTCAAAAGTTTACAAACCATGTCTAGTTATCTAATATGGTTCATCAACATATTTTTCTAAGGTGATAAGACAACATTGTTTTATGACATAGTATTGAAACATGGCAATTTTAATTGGTCTCTGTAACAACTTAAATTATATAATTTATCAACGTACTTTTCTGAAGTGATAAGGCAACATTGTTTTATGGCATGGTATTGAAACATGGCAATTTTAATTGATTTATGTAATAACTTAAACTATATGATATATATTATTGTTTAGTATGTCAAGTTTATTAGACTGGTATTTGATCATATCTATCTTCTTCAAAATATTGCCATGGTAATTTTAGACGCATAATTCTAATGATTATTTATAGTGATTAATCACCAATACACAATGTAGTAAACAATCTTGTTTAAAATATGCTAATATGACTTTTTTATCATATTTTTCTCCATGGTACTAAAATATAATTATCTCATTTAGTTTATCTAACAACTTAAAATGTCTGATACGAACTAATGCTTTGTATTTCAAGTTTAATAGAATGGTATTTGATCGCATCTATCTTCCTCAATATATTTGGCTTAGTAAATTATTCTGATATTTTTTAGCAATTAATCACACCCCCTCCAAATGTGCTCAATGTGTAGTTTTTCGCTAAAAAAACAAATCTAAAAAACCACGCATTGTTTTGTTCCAAAACGCTAGAAATAACATAGTTTTCAAGTGTGGTTTTCAAACGTAAAACATTGGTGTGGTTTTTTTAAGTGTGATTTTAAAATATAGTTTTCACAAATAGAAGATTTGTGAGATTTTCAATCGGGTGTAGTTTTCAAGTGTAGTTTTCACAAATAAAAAACTTGTGCGATTTCCAATTGGGTGTGGTTCTCAAGTGTAGTTTTCAAAAAAAAACACGTGTGGTTTTTTTAAGCATTATTCACGTACTATTTGATTTGAGAAGGGGGGCTGTTTTTAGAGCAACCAGGCCATTCTGTTTTTTAGTCCAAGCCTATTCTGTTTTTTTTTTTTTTTTTTGAAGGATGAAATTAAGTAATATTAATATAGCCGTAAGCGGCTTTAAAAGCCCCTTCCGAGATGCGGTAAGAAAGTTATAATTTTTTCCACACCCATCTCCAAATGTTGCTCCAATCATCTCCGCACCTAAAGACTCCAGCCATCCGAGGGGCATCTCATCCCGAATTGCCAAAAGCTCATAGCGGACTTCACGAAATTCGAGGGGTCAACTTTTGATGACAACTCCACACCCCCGATGCTGCCCGGGGAGTTCATACGGGCGCATTAGCCACGCATGCCCAAATAGCACAATCTCGTTCTCGAAGTCGAACTTGTGGCGGAAAAAGCTGCCGAGGTGCAAGCTGCCGTCAATATACCACACTCCCCACCGCCGGCACCCCACGATGCCCATCTGCCCTGGACCCCGGATCGTCCGGATGTGGCCAACATCGTAGGTACCGCACTGGACGGCGGGATCCACCATGGTGATGCCTCTAATCGGAATACAACTAAGCGGCGTCAATGGCAAACAATGATCGACGTGCTCCCATGCACGCAAAAGCCCCTTGAGAAAGGGAGAGCATTCACATATGGCCTTGATATCTACAAATAACGCCCATGGAAGCCGCCACGCACCCGCGGACTGACTTCTACGAAAAACAATCGAAAGAGATAATGACTGATGAAGTAAGACAATGCCGAGAGTCAAGTGCATTCTCCAAGATCGCAAGACAAACTTGGACAATAGGACCTTACCATGGAGCGAGAGGTCAAGAAACCGAAGTCCCGGCAACTTTGGGGCACACATTTCCACCCGGGCCACCTTGACGACCGCCCCTCCTCATTGCCACCCCATACAAAGTTACGAACCATAGAGGAAATTTCCCGAACCTTGCTTTCCGCCCGGGATGATGGATGCCATATAAATATCGTGGAACACAAAGCGGACTTTGCCACCGTAACCCTATCAGCCATGGAAAGCTTCCCTCCCTTCCACCAATTAAGGTGCCGGCGCAGCCCCACCAAAATGTCCTCCCAAATGCCTGCCTCCGAAATGTCGATGCCAAACGGGATCCCCAAAAGCTTAGAACATGTGCCCTGCGGCTGCCATGGAAAGCTTCCCTCCCTTCCACCAATTAAGGTGCCGGCGCAGCCCCACCAAAATGTCCTCCCAAATGCCTGCCTCCGAAATGTCGATGCCAAACGGGATCCCCAAAAGCTTAGAACATGTGCCCTGCGGCTGCGTCCGCCAAGGAAATTGAGACACGACCACAGGCATGGGATCTTCTGCCGGCCATAACGCCAAGCACTTCGACTCCTCAACCCCTCCACAACACCTGCCTCCACTGCCGAGAGCAAGAACTGTGTTTAACAGATTCCTTTCATCCGCCTATAGGAAGAGGAAAGAGTCATCAGCGTACTGACTCCCAATCTGCTGTGACCCATCTGCCATGCTCAACCCCTCCACAACACCTGCCTCCACTGCCGAGAGCAAGAACTGTGAGAGAGCCTCTGCAACAATGGTAAATAGAAAGGGCGCTAACGGGCATCCCTGGCGAACTCCGCGCCCCACACTAAAGATCGGCGATGACTCACCGTGACATAGGACAGTGGCTCTGGCAGACGGGCGCCCGGTGAATACCCTCAATGCCGCCGACATTATTGAAAATATGCCTGCGCCTCTAATGAAGCCGGTCGCATGGGGCAAATAGCCTCCTTCAACACCTCTTGCAATCTAAGTGACAAGGCCTTCGCGATAATCTTGTATCTGGAGAAAGCGTGATCGGGCGCCAATCCGATGGCGGTGGGCTCCTTCACCTTCCGGTATCAAGGAGATGCAGCCGTGTTGAGTCTATAATCCAACGCCTCGGGCAAAGCAGGTCTTGATAGGTCTACAAAGACACGGACTCCCCACCGGTCCCAATATTCTTGGAAGAACTCCACCGAATGCCGCCCGATCCGGGCATTTATGAGGAGCCGAGCTGCAAGCCTCCTCTAGCTCACCCTTTGTAAATCCAAGTTGCAATACTTGCCTTCTATCCACTGGCACCTTGCATGACACCTTCGCGAGCACAACCTCCTCCATCACATCGAAGAAGGATATGTCTTTTCCTGAAAGAACTGAGAGAAATGCCAGAAAGTAGCCTATTTAATATCGACAGCGAATGCGACGCGCCCATCGAGGCGGTGCCGGAGCGACATGGAGGCCGCGCCGCTTTTCTCGGCGTGCATACGAAGAACATCCGAATTGGTGTCCCCTTCCACGCACCGTGATCCCCTTCACCCTTTACTGCGCAGCCGGCTGGACTCCTCATTTTGCAATGTAATCACGATTCTCGTTCTCCGCATCCCATCGGGCGGTAGGACACGAGGGCTTCCAATTCGTGATACAATGCCTCTAACGTCTCCCGCTCTTGCCGTGCCCTCCGACTTCCCCATGACTTGGCAAATGCCTTGACCTCAGCCAGGGCCTTCACCATCCCTGACATCCCAAAGTTATCACGAGAGGGCTTCCAATTCGTGATACAATGCCTCCAACGTCTCCCGCTCTTGCCGTGCCCTCCGACTTTCCCATGACTTGGCAAATGCCTTGACCTCAGCCAGGGCCTTCACCATCCCTGACATCCCAAAGTTATCACGAAAGGTGCGGAACCAGATCTGCTGGCAACCCCAAGAAAAATCAGCATCCTTGAGGTAAGCGGTGTTCAGCTTGAAGACTGTGCGCGCCGGCTTGACTGCACCCGAGCCCTGGGAAATTAGCTGAGGAAAATGATCAGAGACCGCGGTGGACAAAATGTTCTTCCGGTTGAGCAGAGGCGCCCAATCTGCCACTAGGGTGTTAGCATAGCATCTGTCATGCCGAGCATACGCCCGTCCGGCCCCCGTCCACTGGTTACACCAAGTAAATGTGGAATCGCCCGACAACTCCACCAGCCGCCCAGAATCCAGCAGCCTTACCCATTCCCCCCCGGTCAAAGCCATGTACCACTTCCGCTGCTCTGCCACACCTATCCTGAGTGGTCTCCACTGTTAGTTTTCTAGTGCTCAAATTCAAGAACATGTATTAACCAACCTTAGCTTGTAAAAAGAACTAGGCAACCAACTTATTTCTATAAGACAACATTATAGCATCTCAGACCATTTAAAATAATCATAGTATTAATGATCATTTCATAACATCTATTGAATTTGCAATTCAAATAGATACTCGATCAACAAACCCAGCAATAGGTTCCCCTATACGCCATCAGATCGGATTCACTCCACCAGATTATGGTTCATCGTTCTGGATCGCTAAAATAGACTGTAATGGTCGGTCAAGCTGCCATGACCGACTCTTCGATATTTCATTGCAAATTTCTTATTTGTCCAGCACAACAAGTTTATAATTTGAATTCTCGAACCATATCTTTTAATCACCTTGGAACCTTAAGGCATGACCCCTTATGCCTATTGCAACCTTAGGATAGAAAAAACCAACATTACCACTATATTTTCAACATTCCCCTTAATGTTTACATGTTCATCATCTGTTATGCCTTTATGCTGAGCTATCGAACTGCACAGATTTACTGTTATACTGCTCTGTCTCCTTTGATGTTTCTTCATTGAATTCACCTGCTTTTGTATGATTTATACCAATATTTCTCTGTAGTTTCACGAACCTATTAGTTGGTAAAACCTTAGTAAAAATGTCTGCAGGTTGATCTTCTGTCCTTATGTATTCCACACAAATAATTTTTCTGGCAATCATATCCCTGATAAAATGTACTTGAAGTTCAATATGCTTCATCCTTTCATGTAGAACAGGGTTTTTAGCTATGGCAATGCAACTGATATTATCAATAAACAATGTTGTTGGACTGTTCTGAACTGCTCCTATTTCATCCAATAACCTCCTGACCCAAACGACTTCTCTACTAGCTAATGAAGCAGCATTATACTCCGCTTCAGCTGTAGACACGGCTATGCACCCTTGTTTTTTACTTCTCCAAGACACTGTGCTTCCACCAATCTGCAAGATATACCCAGAGGTAGATTCTCTTGTGTCCAAATCTCCACCCCAATCTGCATCTGAATATGTAGCATAATAACAGGGGGTTTTCTTTGTGTTTTTGTACGCTTTTCACTAAGGTTTTCCTATGATTTCGTGATGTATTCAAATGGATGTACTAATGCGTACATCTAGAGTGCACCATTTCTGAGCCATTGATTTTAGCCTTTTTTTTTTCCAATGGTCAACTTTTGTGTGTGTGGTGCATAATGGGCACATGAAGGGCGCATGTAGTGCGATTTTCGGGGCAACACATTTCTTATCATAACTTTTGATCCGAGCTCGCTTTGAGATGATTTTATTATGTTGGAAAGCTCTCTCCGAGATCTTTTGGTAGTGTATGATATGGATATGTTTGGTTAAGTTATCTATGCTAAAACAGCAATTTTCCGGCCGGGTTTGGTAGGCTTTTACATCCTACCAAATGATTATCTGAGGATTGCGCTATTGGATATTGTTTTATGGCTCATTCGAATGAAGCCCGCAAAAATTACCATGCATTTTAGATTTTGAGGCTTCTAGATCCTTGTGCTAACAAGCGAGAAAAGTTTCCCACTTTGGTTTCTCACCACAAGAATCCATGGAGGCCAAAGGTTGTCAAGTAAATTCCGGTTGAAAAAATGTTTGTGTATGGGTGTTGCAAACTTTATGACTTTCTAATAATGGGATCAATCTTTCTATCTTTATGGTAACTTTTACTTATGTTCTATTTGTTTTATTGTGATGAAATTCAAAAGCTACAATGATGAAAGCCTCAAATGAATTCTAGTTTTTTCCTCGTTTGAATTCTAAAATTTTTGTCTCACCTGGGGAGGGGGTCATGATGTCCTTAAGGCCCGAAGGGGCCAAAATTTGTTTTTTGCAACACAAACCATTAACATCCAACATATAAAAATTAAACCCCCAACACATAACAACCATTGACATTAACAACCAACACATAACTACCATTGACATTAATTAACACAACCATTGGGTCCAACACATTTAAATTAAAATCCCCCTTAAACCCCCTTTGGTTTGGGTGAAAATTAACCCCCCAACACATAACAACCATTGACATTAACAACCAACACATAACTACCATTGACATTAATTAACACAACCATTGGGTCCAACACATTTAAATTAAAATCCCCCTTAAACCCCCTTTGGTTTGGGTGCATATTCACACGGGGGGTGACGTAGGGCAGCGAGAGCCCTCATAATTGTATTTTGCACGTATGAAATCAACACTATATAGTATTCTGCTTGAAATCTTATAGTATTTTGCGAATCTTGTTATACAGTATAGCAAATTTTGTACTTGCATACCCCACAAACGAGGAACTTTACGTACGGTGTAGATTAAGGAATAAGGGGTGAATATGCAGTTAACTCCAAGTTTCTATTTGTGAAGGTTTAAACCTTCATTGCAAGTTTCCTTCAAAAACCTTAATACCCTTTTGGCAGCAAGCCAATGTTGTTTTCCATAATTGTTTCCAAACCTACTAAGTAGGTTAACACTATATGCTATATCTGGTCTACTGCAGTTGGCTATATACAAGAGACATCCCACCAATTCTCTATATGGATATTTATCCATTTGTGCCATTTCATCTTCAGTTTTAGAATTTGAGCTACACCTTAATTTCAGACCTGTTGCTAGTGGAGTTTTTACACCTTTGCAGTTAATCATTCCAAATTTTTCCAACATACCTTGTATGTTATATCTTTGTGTCAAAGTTATTCTTCTCTCCTCTCGATTCCTGTGCACTTCAATACCAAGGAATTTTTGCAACAAACCCAGGTCTGTCATTTGAAATTTGTACTTAGTACTGTTTTGCAGAAATTTAAGCATTCCAAATTGTTTGCAACTATTATGCAGTCATCAACATACAAAGCAATAAAGCAGAAATTTACCTTCTCCTTGTAAACATACAAGTTACCTTCATTTTGAAGTTTAACAAATCCTTGCTCCTTCAAGAAGTTATCCATGCATAAGTACCATTGCCTTGGTGACTGTTTGAGCCCATAAACAGCACGTTTAAGCTTCCATACTACATTCCCCTTTTGTTCAAAGCCTTTTGAACAAAAGGCTACATCCTATAATCGTTACATCCTAGCCATCCAAAGATGGCATATCCCCAAAGATATGCCCTACCCCAAAACCACAACCGTCCAACCCAAGTCAAGATGGGGTCAAAACCCCATTTCCACGTCACCCTAAGGTGCATCAGAAAGTATTCGATTAACACAAAAACACATGTGAAGACAGTTGCAATAGAGCGAGGATGCACCGCAACACACCAAAGAAGATGTCCCCGATGATCGAGCCTAAGCAACAATGTAAGGAGCCTAAATACACACCGTAAAAGAGAGCGTAAGAGGGCAAAACAAAACAAGGAATGCAAGAATGGGGATTTGAACCCCACCGGTCAATCGGTGCCAGACACATGAATGAACCATCACCGCCATTACACCAACAAATGTATGGAGCACGCGTAATACATCAGAAGAACGGCAGAAGACTACGAGATAGATCTATATTATATGCTTGGAACTATGCAAGAATGAGGAATTCAGCCGACTTCGGGAAGCATACCTCAAAGCCATAGGATTCTGCCAAATCCAAAAGACAACCCAGATGACATGGCAAAAGACTGTTAGAACAATCCGTCCGCCCGGCGGAAAAAGACCAAATCCCTAAAAAACGACACAACCCTAGAAACCGTGAGCCCTCGTCTTTACAAATCCGGGTCCGGCGGGAAAGAAGACCAAATCCCTACAAATCGGCAGAACACTACAAACCAGCAGAGCCCTACTTCGCTCCACAAATCCGGTGAGCATCCCGACGACCTAACACCAGACCACCATGAGCATCCACTGCAAGCCTCTGCCCTTCTGCATCCGCTCCACGCGCAACCATCGGCAGAACACTACAAACCAGCAGAGCCCTACTTCGCTCCACAAATCCGGTGAGCATCCCGACGACCTAACACCAGACCACCATGAGCATCCACTGCAAGCCTCTGCCCTTCTGCATCCGCTCCACGCGCAACCATCGCCACGACTCCAGTTCTAAAAATTAGCCCTTCCCGAAAAAAACCAAAACAACCCATTCCACCATTGCCAAACCAAAACCAAATTAGTGAGTCAGCAATATACTATTTTTACATACGAATACATGGCTAAACCTTGCAAAATCATATGTTACACGACCCCCCAAACATTTTGGAAGCCTAATGCTTGCTGCATAAATATCTCTTCATCAAGTTTAGCATTCAAAAAAGCAGTGGTCACATCCATATGATGAATTTCAAGGTCCAAAGCATTTGCATATGCCAGAAGTATTCTCAAACTAGTCAACTTAATTATTGGGGAAAATGTTTCCTCATAATCAATCCCCCTTTTTTGTGAAAAACCTTGAGCTACTAACCTGGCCTTGAATTTCCTTTTGCCATTATTGTCAATTTTTATTTTGTAGACCTGGCCTTGAATTTCCTTTTGCCATTATTGTCAATTTTTATTTTGTAGATCCATTTATTTCCAACTATATTTTTGTATTTTGGTTTTTCAACAACTTCATACGTTTCTGTTCTGTCAAAAGATTCCATCTCCTTATCCATGGCTATCTTCCACTCATTTGCATTCTCACTGGCCATGGCTTCTTCATAACTCTGTGGTATACTTGGTTCAAGTATTGCCATAATTTCATTTATTTCTATGTCATTCCTTTGGAGTCTTTTTGATGTACCAGTACTTGTCCTTCCAAAATCATCATAGTGTATATTCTTATTCCCTTCCATGAGTTTCTCAACTTCTGTTTTTCTGATTTTTCTACCCTGCTGAGTCTCTTTGTTCTCCACTTCGGCATGTGTATGTTCTCCTTTATCTTCTTCATTGTTAATGTCCTCATCTTGTTTTGCATTTGTTTCTTCCTTTTCATCATCATCAATGTCCTGCTGTAAGTAGCCAGTCTCTCCTTGTGCATTTTTAGTAAACAAATCTGCCCTATTGTCTATTTCTTTTCTATTCTTATAAAGTATCATCTCATTGAACCTAACATCTCTTCCAACAACAATTTTTCTTCTTTCAGAAATATATAGTCTATAACCTTTAGACTGTTCATCATAGCCTACCATGAAACATCTAATTGCTCGGTCATCCAATTTTTTTCTTTCTTCCTTTTGAATATGCAAGAAAGCAGTACTACCAAATACTCGCAAGTAATCATACCTTATTTTTGTGCTTGTCCACAAGTTTTCTGCTATTTGTCCATTTATGCTTGACAAAGGTACTTTGTTTTGTATGAACACTGCATTTTTTACTGCCTCCTCCCATAGAAAGTTAGGCAATCCTGATTGCTTTAGCATAGCTCTTACTGAGTCTAGAATGGATCTATTCTTTCTCTCAGCAACTCCATTTTGTTGGGGAGTGTGACTGCAAGTTACTTGCCTCCTAATTCCCTTTTCTTTGCAATAATTTTTAAATATACCATTCACATACTCACCACCTCTGTCAGATCTCAGAATTTTTACTCTTTTTCTTGTACTTCTCTCTGCTTCAAATTCAAAGACCCTATATGCTTTATAAGCTTGATCTTTGTTTGTTAAAAAGAAACATCTAGTATATCTAGAGTGGTCATCAATAAAAGTAATGAAATACCTACTGCCCTGCAAGCTTTTTACATTGATAGGACCACAAAGGTCTGTGTGAATGAGTTCTAATAGCTCATTGGCTCGTCCTTTCCTTTTTGGAAATAGCTTTTGCCAACCATGCAGCCGTAACATATTCCTTCCTCTCCTTCAGCAGCAACTATAAGTCCTCTTTTAGCCATTTCTTTGATGTTATACATATTAACATGACCTAATCTTTCATGCCACAGTTTCAAAGTTGGAACATTGATGGAATTAATGCCTCCAAACAAATTCTTATTATAAAACCCATAAAGGTTCCCAACTCTTTTTGCAAGAAACTTAATTTGATTATCCTTGAACACTTTGCAACATTTTTTGTCAAAGACAAGTATGAAATCCATATCTACCAATTGACTGACTGAAATTAAGTTTCTCATTAACTTTGGAACAACAAGAACATCATGTAAGTTGACTGTTTTGCCTTCTAGATCATAAAGGGCAAGCATCCCTGATTCCTTTACTTCCTGAAGTTTTCCATCACCCATTTGGACAAAAGTTCCCCTTCTTTTCCTTTTCTCCTTGAGTGCATCAGTAGTTTTAACTACTGATCTCTCAGCTCCACTATCTATAACAAGCATGTCATGCATTTTATTAGTTGAATTATCTGAGATAGAACAGATAGCATTCATACTTACCTCTGCATCAGCATCCTCTTCATCATTATTCGTTTCTTGAGTAAGGTTAATGCTTGAATTTCCTTCCTTCCTTCCCCTTGCAAAGCTGCCTTTTCTTTCAGTACCAGCATAATAATTTTTATTCTTTCCTCTTCCAATGCCTTTTGGACTTGGACATTCTGCTGCTACATGTCCTATCCCCTCACAATTGAAGCACCTATTCTCCTTTAGTTTAGGGCAATTGTTTTTGAGATGTCCCATTCCTTTGCAATTGTAGCATGACCCCAATTTATTTTTAACACTTCTAGTTTTCTCAAACTTTCCTCTCCCTCTTCCAGCAAAGAGTATTTCAGAGTTTACTTCTTCCTCCCCTTTAATGATTTTCCTTTGTTCAATTTCTGTCCTTATCATTAATTCTGCTTTTTCTCGATTTCTGGCCACACTTCTTACTAAAGTAGACAACTGCTCATACTCTGAGAAAGCTCTAGATAATGATAAAACATGAAAATCTTTTGTTATGGGAACTCCTGCAGCCTCAAGATCCATTACTATGTT
This sequence comes from Isoetes taiwanensis, assembly GCA_021234155.1. NCBI lineage: Eukaryota > Viridiplantae > Streptophyta > Lycopodiopsida > Isoetales > Isoetaceae > Isoetes > Isoetes taiwanensis. The sequence continues at coordinate 21,829,317 of JAJEKV010000008.1, read as the reverse complement.
ATCATACTTTTGGAAAAATTGTGTAAGATTATCCTCATCCTTGAACTTGAGCCTTCTTAGCTCCCTATCCAGCATCTCAATCTGAGAGGAGTTCTTAACTTCATATTGTTTAACTCAATAATCCCACATCTCCTTAGGTGTCTTGTTTTTAAGCTTAAACATTATGCTTGAACTCAACTTACTTGATATAATGCATCTGGCCTGTTGTGCGCCCTTTGAACTGTTCGCACTAGTCCCTGCATTTACTGAGCCTTCACTAGCTCCACTGTCTCCTGTATGACTGTTCTCTCCTTCTTCATCACCTGCAATCAAATCCCACAGATCTTCTGCTTGCAGTACATCTTTCATTCTTTCTTTCCAGGCCTGAAAGCCTGCTTCCCCTTGGAATGTATCCACCCCATTCAGCAATGAAGCTCCAAGTCTGGTTGCCATCAAAGCTCTGATACCACTGTTAGTTTTCTAGTGCTCAAATTCAAGAACATGTATTAACCAACCTTAGCTTGTAAAAAGAACTAGGCAACCAACTTATTTCTATAAGACAACATTATAGCATCTCATACCATTTAAAATAATCATAGTATTAATGATCATTTCATAACATCTATTGAATTTGCAATTCGAATAGATACTCGATCAACAAACCCAGCAATAGGTTCCCCTATGCGCCATCAGATCGGATTCAACTCCACCAGATTATGGTTCATCGTTCTGGATCGCTAAAATAGACTGTAATGGTCGGTCAAGCTGCCATGACCGACTCTTCGATATTTCATTGCAAATTTCGTATTTGTCCAGCACAACAAGTTTATAATTTGAATTCTCGAACCATATCTTTTAATCACCTTGGAACCTTAAGGCATGACCCCTTATGCCTATTGCAACCTTAGGATAGAAAAAAACCCCATAGATCTCCTTCTGAATTATGAACATTTAACATTACCACTATATTTTCAACATCCACCATGTTAAAATTGCCCAACAGCAGCCAAGCCACACCAGCTCCCAGGGATGCAACTTTGTGCCTCAGGGACGTCCACAACGCCCCTCTCTGCCGTGCACTATTGTGGGCGTAGACATTCACGATCCCCCACTCATGCGAACCTTCCCGCCACTTGATAATGACCCACCTGCCCCAAGGATCAGCCAGGGTGAACGTCACCTGCACATGCATCTTCCACGCAACGACAGTCCCACCTTTAGAGGCCCCGGAGGTGGCAATTGCATCAGCATATTGTGGCCCAAACTCCAGTAATGCCCGAGTGTCCCCCCTGTGACACTTATGCTCCTGAAGGCACAAGATGTCTGGGTCCATCTTGCGAATGGCCAGCGCCACTCTCGTTCTCTTACTGGACGACGAACGCACACCTCGAACATTCCAACTCAGGATCTTCTTGTCCATAGCTATTACTGAGGAGATGGATTCTTACACTGCTTCTTTTTCCTCCCCCGTCTCGCTGGCGAAGTAAACCCCTGGTCTGAGTCATACGAGACAAGAGCAAGCGAGTTGTCCATCAGGGAGACCTCCGCATCCAGCTCCGCCTCATCCGCCCAAGAGCGCACCCGCGCCACCTTGTCAAGTTCCATCCCCTCAGAAGAGGCCTGGGTGGATGCCGCATCAGAGTCCGATGACTGAAAGGCAAAACTGACCAAGCGCCCCTCACGATGGGCCGGGGTGGCCTATCCGGCATGGGCCCAAATCGCCCGTCCTGGTCCTATCCGAGCCGACTTCTCCACACAGTGTGGTGCGGGGGCCCTTGGCTCATCCCCGTCGAGCCTCGTGCCTTGCCTCCCCGTGGAGCCCCCTCGGCAACGGGACAGCCCTGTACTTTCGGAGCGAACCTACAAAGACCTGGAGGGGGGGAAACATTCTCCGGATCTCGGCCCCATTCAACAATTTGAGGGAAAACCAAAAGTACCACTCACCGGCTCTTAACCGTCACTGCAGAAGGCAATGGGCTATCCGCGGGTAACGCAACGCAAATCTTCGGCTCCCGAACTATGGAGTGACGGATCTCGGCCCCATTCAACAATTTGAGGGAAAACCAAAAGTACCACTCACCGGCTCTTAACCGTCACTGCAGAAGGCAATGGGCTATCCGCGGGTAACGCAACGCAAATCTTCGGCTCCCGAACTATGGAGTGAGAAATATGCCCTCCGAGCCCTCCCCCACATGAGGTCAAAACCATCATCCAATTAAATTGGGATTATGTCAACTCCAAAATCACGCCAACCTGCTGTTGTCTTCTAGGGGGTTTTTGGCACTCACACCAGGGGTGTAATGCTGATAAATCAGGTAATTCCCCCACATGAGGTCAAAACCATCATCCAATTAAATTGGGATTATGTCAACTCCAAAATCACGCCAACCTGCTGTTGTCTTCTAGGGGGTTTTTGTTTTTTTTAATCTTTTGATAATAACAGTTGCATTATTTTTTAGAGGCAATTCCGCACTCGAAATTATCGATACATGGCACAAATATCATACAAAAATATCATATATTCCAATAAAACATTAAGGGATCAATCCATGTTTTTCCAATGTATTTAACAAAGTGTGGTTCCATGTCACCGTTCTATCCGGTTGGGTATGAATCTAACACTTCACCCAATCACATCCCCATAGCCAAATTATGCATAATAGACACAAACTTCACCAAAAATCATCCGTCGCAAAGTTTTTGGATCGTAAGATGGTGGATTCGTAGTATGCGTTTGATTGTAGAAGCATTTGAGAGCATCATCATCCACTATGATTATATCATCCTTATTCTCGATACCAAGTTCGGCCCATCATGTTACTCAAGTGTTTGATGAAGATAGGCTTGTTCGTTGGATCCTTGGGATTAGTGAACTTCACACATTTGTTCTCGATCCCAAAAGGTCAACCAATGTCCACGCATTTTCCCAAAGCCTCCAAAGTATCCTTGATGTTCCTTAGTTCCATGGATGACCAAATACCAACTCGAAATAACCTGAATGCCTCATCTAGCATCTCCTTCAAGTCGCGGCGGATAGATCCACTTGGTGTTTGATTCTCACGGGTGTCCCATGAAACCGATCTCTAGCCACTTTATTTTTCTTCGGAAAAGTCTTGCAAAGGACTCCGCTTTAGGTCGAACACCACAACCTTCTTAGAAACGCAATGGAAGCTGAAACATCAAACATGTACATGTATCCGGGCCACAAAGATAATGAGAACACAAACAATACAAATGCGCCAAGCGTGATTTGAGATAGTCTTAACCAAATCGCTTCTTCTGCGTGGATTTAGTTTGATTAAATCAAAGCACGCCAGCGCGATTTAATTCAAAGGTAATACAAATTAAATCACGCGGTGGCGCGATTTCGTGGGCAAGGCCATACCTATCGCTTCAGTTTATTTTGCCGTTTGGCGCCATTCTCTCCTTCTTCGCCACCCTTAATCGCCGTGTTTTTCCGGGACCGTTAGAATTGTTAGTTTCTATTAGTTCATTTGTGTCCTTCACAACCGACATTATTTTTACTATTGATATGGCAAACCCAGGAATCACTAGAGTCATCTTGGTTGCCTTCGCCTTCGTTACCCCTGTGAATTAGTTCATTGTTAACCCTGCGGAATCTCCTCTATTATTGCTTGCATCACCCTAAAGGGAGGCAAGGATATTCCCCATGTTCGCCAATCCACAAGAGATTACTTTGAGCAGCCGGTTTAGCAGCTATTTTTGTTCATTGCTTTCCTTTTCAGTCATGCGGATTACTAGTTCCCTCATTAGAACCATCGTCCACTTTCAAATTAGACAAGTCTACGAGACTTTTGATTGCTGATGATTTCAGGTTGCCATAAGGGCCTTTAGGAGATTTGGCAACCACATGCATGAGGAATGGTTCAAGAAAGTCTTTGGCCTCGCCTCATCACTCACAAAGCAAAGTTGACATCTTCTAACACCCATAAGAGCCTCTCGGGCAATATAACCTCCAACATGAAGCTCCAAGCAGGTTGTATCAATTGGAGCAAATGCCTCGACCAGGTAAGCAGCCATAGACGGGGGGAATCCATTTTTATTTAAGGGGCCCTTCTCCTTAGTTTGTAGCTCAGATTTCTGATTTCCCCACCTAGGAGGGGGTCCCATCCTCATCCTCTTCCTCGACTCATCCTGTTTACGACTGATCGATCCGTATGATAGAATATAGTTCTTAAGTTTGGATCATCTAGAAGAAAAACATTCCCATGCACCGCTATTGTCACCCTTGGCCTTAGCAATATCATATTCCTCGTCCGACAAAGATGGCTATCATAATAAAGATCACATGTGCCATCTTCCGTTCGTTCGACTCATTATTTTAACATCATATATTAGGCATCCCTCCCTAATAACTTTGACGCACTCCGGATCATGAGCAGCGGATAGTGCATGCAGATGTCACTCACCAAGGACAAACGATGACAATAGTGAAGGACCTCTCGCTTGTCAATCCTATACAACTGGTAAAGAAGTCAGCCAGTCCTTCCGGTTCATGCCCATATCTCCTCTCCCACCCCCGCCAACCAACACAAAGAGTGATATATTTTTAAGGCAAGAAGTTGATTCTCGCAAGAGACCTTTGTACCCAATGGAGACTCAAATACCGGATGTCTTCTTCTCCAAGAATCTTCTTCACAAGGGGCCACTTTTCTTCTCAATTCGACCAAGCACCTTAGGGGGTAGAGTCTCCTTATGTTTTGTATTTTTAGCCTTCCAATTCTTTAGGAAGTCCTTTGACCAGAATACAAACTTCTTGATGTCATCATGACCCGACCTTGTATTTGTCCAAAAAATCCAATTTCGGGATAATGCCACATCCCCCGATAGCCTTTGTAACTTCGGCTCCTACACGGGTGACTTCATTGTACGTACATCCTTCACATGGTTGCAAAGCACTCAACGAAGGACATCCTATCCTTAGTGAAAGCACTCTTCTTGTATAAGACTTCCTTCTTTAAGCACCGGTCTAAAACCCAAATGGTCTCGTCGCGTCTAGCCCCCTGAGTCTTTCTCATCTCCGTCACATTCAAGTCAAAGATGCTTACATCAACAGGAGGCACCCTACCCATAGTATCCGGCGGCTTCCCCTTGTGCATAAGCGTCCCCGCATTCATTCCACTTTTGCCATATTGCCTCCTTTACAAAACACAATCTTGTGCAAGTCCATTTGGGCACGACACGCTAGATGAGCTTTTCGGAAAGGATCTCCAATGTCACTCATCACCACCTTTTTTCTTTGATTTTCTTGCGGTTTTCTTCTTCTCACAGATAATTGTTCTGCGACGAGTCCGCTCCGCCAAGCAGCTTTGAAAGCCTCGGACTTTGACCATACAATGCGGTGGGTAATGGGCAGCCATATTCCACCCATCGTTGATCGGGCGTGGCGCGGTTGCTCCACGTATGGACTGCCAAAAGTACAGGCATTGAATTAGTATCAGAGACAAGAAACACGCCGGACGCGATTTCAATAGAAAAGATCAACCTCAAAGCACGCTGGCGTGAAATGAATTAAATACCAATGCAATTCGCCAGCCGGTGCTTTCAACCGGTTGAATTCACGCCAGGCGTGCTTTCGAATCGTTTGAATTCACGCCAGGCGTGATTTCAAATGAAACCAAATCACGCCAGGCGTGCTTTAACATTTCACGCCAGGCGTGCTTTCGAATCGGTTGAATTCACGCCAGGCGTGCTTTCGAATCGTTTGAATTCACGCCAGGCGTGATTTCAAATGAAACCAAATCACGCCAGGCGTGCTTTAACATTTCACGCCAGGCGTGCTTTCGAATCGGTTGAATTCACGCCAGGCGTGATTTCAAATGAAACCAAATCACGCCAGGCATGCTTTCAAATCAAATCAATTCACGCCAGGTGTGCTTTAACATTTCACGCCTGGCGTGAATTGGTTTGATTTGAAAGCACGCCTGGCATGATTTGGTTTCATTTGAAATCACGTCTGGCGTGAATTGGTTTCATTTATTTGAAAGCCTGGCGTGAATATTAAAGTGCTAACATCCTAATGCAGTCAATTACCTTTTGTATAGAAATGTCTTCCCCATTTCATTCAAAGTTGCACTAATCTCAGCCAAATCTGTAGGTGAAGTATTGGCATCCAAGAGACGACACCTCCTATACGCATAATGATTGTAGAACGCGTTTTGGCCCGTTTGTTGGTAACACATCTGCTGGCATAGGCATTTGACCTGGATTACTAATCATGCTCGATGACGACGAATTTAATGTTATCATTTGACATTAAATCCTCGAAGTTTGTCCACACAGCAGGCTTGTTCGAGATCATATCCCAAGGTAACACATCTGCTGGCATAGGCATTTGACCTGGATTACTAATCATGCTCTGAACAATCTCCATGGCATGTGCTGGATCATATCTTCTGCTAACATAAATGGAGCTTGGTGAACGGATGAGGGACTTCACATGGAAACATTCTTCCCTAGATCTAGGACCCTCTTAGAAGCTTTCAAGTCGGCTAATTCCCTAGCTTGCTGCAAATAGTGACTTGGTGTCGGTTTAGTGAACATGCCTCTACGCACAGCTGTAACCCCTTGGCAAATAGATATTGGCGTAACTGCTACATTGGTTGGCCAACCATGCTTTAATGACTCTAGATCACCTAGCTTGCTGCAAATAGTGACTTGGTGTCGGTTTAGTGAACATGCCTCTACGCACAGCTGTAACCCCTTGGCAAATAGATATTGGCGTAACTGCTACATTGGTTGGCCAACCATGCTTTAATGACTCTAGATCACCTTCTTTCATATGCACTCGGGCTGCTATTAGGCATTGGTTTTCTAGCTGGATTTGAATTTCAAGCAGAGACATAGGTTAAGGTTCACTACAACATAATATGGTGTTTTTCGTCGGGTATAGCGTCAGATAAAGTGACGCTATGTGTGTTCTAAAAGGCCCACTAAATGTCACAAGGCTGACGCTAAAAGTGCTATACTTTGATGTCGCATGGACGTCAACTTCTGCGTCCAGTATTGCGTCATGACTACATAACGCAAAAATGATGTAACGCATGTTTGTGTCGACCTTATATCCACGTTACTCAGTAATTGCGTCATATTTTCAATCCAATTAGTGCCAATGCAATGACTACATTTGTGGCACTTGCATGCTATGTTTGTGTGGAGCTTAAGTCTAAGTTATTTGAAAATTATGTATTATTTTCTATCATATTAACCTTAACTTTGCGACCACATTTGTGGCAATTGTATGGCAAATTTGTGTCAGAGCTTATTTTCGTATTGTCAATAATTGCGTCATATTTATAGCATATTAGTCTCGACTGTGCAATTGAATTGTTACACCATATTGACACTTTTATCTTGTATTGTTTGATGTCCTTTACGTCATAATTGTAACTCCCGTATTACATATCGTATATCTTTTATTACGTAATTTATAACGAGCCTAATTTAATACTTAGAGTAACAAAATTGTGTCAATATTTATGTTTTTTTGTGACATCCATATGTCAATTTTATGAGCACATATGAAGCCATTGTCAAATTTACGTCCAAATCACATTCCTTGTTTGTGGCAATTCTACCTTCAATTTTTATTATTTTTGTGTCTTCATCAATAGGTTTTTTTAGAGGACAAATTTGTATTTTAGAAGCTCTTTTTGTGTTCGTGCAAATTTGGTTCCATTTGAGTCTACAGTTGCATCATTTCATAATAAACAAAGGAAGGAAGAAAAAATGAAAAAGAAGTAATTGCACCAGTAATGATACAAAGCTTACTCATGATCAAATCAGTTACAAAATAAAGAACATTAAGTTCAAACGAAACATCATTTTGCATCTAAAGAACTTTTAATATTTAACAAAAGAAATCTAGCAGTCTGAGTTTGGTACACTTTATATCAATCATTTCTTTATTCTAGATTGTCGTCATTGGTAGAAGATGGACCTCATCATTTGGATCATTGCGTTCTTCGTCTTCACTAACCTAATCAAAAAAGAGAAGTTAGTCAATTCTGAAATTGTGCTCATTTTGACATGCAAAAGAACTTAAAAAATCAAAATATCATAAGCATTCAAAATTCGTTGCTGGGTCGATAAGATGTCTATAAGGTTTTTAAGGACTAAGTTCAAAATAAAACTTAACCTTGTCAAAGCAAGTTCCGTGGAGTTATTTGAATGAAGACATGGCACAATCTGCAATAATTCATGAGCCTAAGCACTACTCTAACAAGCAGTTAGATGACTCGTCCTTACAGATATATGCACATGATAAAGACAAATCATAAGCAATTACTTCTTCATGACTGTAAACTTGAAGGATCTGGAATTAAACTTGAAGGATCTGGAATTAACGTATCTGAGTTGGAAACACAGCTTCACGAATCAGGTCAAAAGGCTGATAAGGCAGCAGAAAAGGTAAACCACTTAGAAACTCAACTAGCTCAGGCAACAAATGCAACATGTGCTTTAGAGTCTACTTTGGCTGAAGCAAAAGGTAAGATATCCGAATTGGAATTGCTGGTCAATACATTGACTATAAAATCAGAGACAGCTGAGAGCATAGGAACAGATCTCAAAACCAAACTAGCAGAAGCTGAAAACAAAGTTTCTGATCTCCAAGGACAGCTCAATTCATCTATTGAGAAAGCAAATGCTGCAGAGATCAGAGAATCTGATTTAGAAACTAAGCTAGCTGAATGTGTGGCTAAGCAAGCTCAATCGGTCGGTACAATCTCAACGTTGGAAGAAAAAGTCGCTTTGTTAACGGAAACCTTAGAGATTGCTGAATGTCTGGAAACCAAGCTTGTAAAAACAAGAGAGAGCGCATCAAAGTTAGAAGCAGAATATAATGATGCATTGACAAAATTAAATACAGCTGAGGCAAAAGTTGCTGATTTGGAGGCAAAGTTAACAAATGCTGAAACTGTGAAGAAGTAACATGAAGAACTGTTAACTGTGATTCCTTAACTGTTCTGCTATCTTTCAAGCAAGGCAAATGTATGGATAGATACAAATGGAAGTTTAGATGTAGAACGGATATTCTCATATTTCCTCACAAATTACATACTAGAATTAGAAAGAAGAAAGGGGATATGGAACTTAGCCTATTTCTTAAAATATCCAAGGCATTGCTGATGCAATTCCATATAAACACAGGAGTATCTTTTAAAATTTCCCCTTGATGATAGTTTTGAGGCCAAGGAGACTAGTGAAGGCATAAGAGCAGTTCAGGGGTACCCACAATCGCTGTTACAGCGAATGCACTTAGATCAGACGTTGATAGATGCTATGCGCATGGAATGGATGCGTTTATATCTAAGCATATCATGTTCCAGAAGCTAAGGAAAACCATTGAGGAATATCTACCCATACCAACAATGCTTTCACAAAGATAAATAACAAAACAAAACAAATTCACCCTTACATTGAGATCAATTTTGAGATGTTTCTGGAATCTAATATCCCTTGTATTTGCAAAGATCTCAATCACCAAGCAGAACCTCTAAGCCAACCTGCAAATTAAACATGTGAAACAAAATTGTCTAAGAATTAACCTCAATTACAAAAAAATAACCAGTATAAACTACATGCATGAGAAGATAAGAAATCTATAACCTTCTCAATTAGACTTTGGCTCATGCAAATACTTGAAATAGAAATATCTGCCTATGCCATAGTAATCAAGCATGCATCCAGCAGAATTCAGTTGTCCAACCTAGTATGACATCCCAACGAGCAAGATAAGTGAGTGGAAGACCAGGCAAGAACCCATTGCATATTCGTGCCATTGAGTGGAAGGCTAGACAGGAACCATCTGCAAAATCTGATGTTAAAGTGAGGTTGATAGATGCTATGCGCATGGAATGGATGCGTTTATATCTAAGCATATCATGTTCCAGAAGCTAAGGAAAACCCTTGAGGAATATCTACCCATACCAACAATGCTTTCACAAAGATAAATAACAAAACAAAACAAATTCACCCTTACATTGAGATCAATTTTGAGATGTTTCTGGAATCTAATATCCCTTGTATTTGCAAAGATCTCAATCACCAAGCAGAACCTCTAAGCCAACCTGCAAATTAAACATGTGAAACAAAATTGTCTAAGAATTAACCTCAATTACAAAAAAATAACCAGTATAAACTACATGCATGAGAAGATAAGAAATCTATAACCTTCTCAATTAGACTTTGGCTCATGCAAATACTTGAAATAGAAATATCTGCCTATGCCATAGTAATCAAGCATGCATCCAGCAGAATTCAGTTGTCCAACCTAGTATGACATCCAAACGACCAAGATAAGTGAGTGGAAGACCAGGCAAGAACCCATTGCATATTCGTGCCATTGAGTGGAAGGCTAGACAGGAACCATCTGCAAAATCTGATGTTAAAGCGAGGTCATGTCAAATAAAACAAAAACGACACTAAAATAATACATGCCATAGAACTAGAAATTTCTATTAGATTAAATACCGTGCCATTTTTACAGTGATAGGGCTATTGATAGGCCAGCCGAATGGATTATTGTAGCTGTTGTGCAAGCTTATTACAACAATATCACGACAAACAGTCTTCATCACCTTCAACCAAGCACACAGATTTTTTCCAGCTGACCCTTCATTAAACTATATGGTATAAGGATATACACATGTTTTTCAGCTTTCCAAAAATGTAATATATCTCAGAACAGTATTAAACTATGTCATACATGTACAAAATATTCATTGGATGTATTTACTTTGCCAAGGCTGAATAAGTGCAAAAATTGCCACCTTGGCAAGAAACGTCACTTAGCCTGCATAAGATATATATTTTGGAGCTAATTTATTCTAGTTCACGTTGTCATTTTCCACGCAGAAGATCAAATGAAGATCAAATGCTGGGTCTTCTAATCCACATCAAGTAAAAATGGAATGGCAGAAGGCAAGGCAATAGTCACTATAAACTTGACAAAGCCAAGGCATATATCATTCTTATCACGTGGTTCTAGCAGGGTATACCTCAATTTTCAGTTTGCAGGCCCTCACTGTGCTTCACCACTTTCATGCCCTCCATGACATGACCAAATAGGACATGCTTATTGTCCAGCCATTGTGTCTGCGAAATATCCATCAATAGAAGTTACATCCCAACTATTAATCTCGTTTCGGATTTATAAAATTACTCTAGATTTTCGCAATCTAATTTTTCAAAGAAGCAACACATCTCTTACTACATATGTAGTTAGATCCAACAAGACTAAACGTGGCAACCGAAGGATTTACCTTTACCGTACACAGAAAGAATTGACTCCCATTTGTATTGGGACCTGCATTTGCCATACTTAAACCTCCAGATCCAAGATCCAACATGTTTCACTGCACTGTTCTATCGAGACAACACAAACAAAGATTAAATCCATACATTTAAAGCTCTCATCATTGAACTTGGTGCCGTAAATACTCGTGCCGCTAGTTCCCTGCATATACAGCCATCCTGATGAGTGGCGTTTCATGTATTGCATTTGAGTCAAGGGAAGTCTAAAATTTCAGTTCGATTATATGGGCACCATGCTCACATACATTGCCCTTGTCTGAATCGCCACCCTGAATCATAAAATCCTTAATTACACGATGGAAAGATGACCCCTTGTAGCCAAAGAAGCCCTTCTCTCCTGTAAAACATGCCAATTTTGATATGACCCATAGTTAAATGCAATAAGCAGACAAACTGAACAAACAATTATCAGTACCTGTACAATTGTTGTAGTGGCCAGCAAAATTTCCAAACAAATAAAGTGCAAGTCGTTCTCCAAATTGCAATGCCACAAAAGATTGTCTCTTAGCCTACAAATGCTTGAGGCAATATCACATGCAAGCCCAAATTAAATCTGCTGTATCAATTATAGCAGAGCATCTAACACTTTGAGAGTCCATTAAGTGTGCCTGGTAATGGAAAAATGGACTCTAAACTTGATCGTCATGGAACAGACAGTACAATATGGATGCATGGATCAGACGCTAAAACTTTAAAGACTATCATTCCAATGCAACAGAGTATTGACTCCATGTCATGTAAAGAAATAAAGCACAACTTCTTCCCAGCTTTGCCCTTACCTTTGTCTTGCCCACCAGCCACTAAAACAATCAAAACCAATCAAAATATCACACCTCATAGACATGCAAAGAAAATATTATCCATAGATAGAGTTGGTTCACGTCTACTATTTACTGCTTAGGGCTATGAGAACAAAATATGATGCCTTGTAGAAAAAATGAAAGGGGAATTCTGTTTCTGTCTTTATTTTTCCTGAAATGTCTCTTGTTATCATAAGGATGCTTATCAAAATGCCTGAGAAGTCTACATATCCTTTTAACGTTTGCATCTTCATTCGTCTGGCTGAAGATGGCCATGTATTTGCTGCATTCCAGCAAGTGGCTATTTTGGCTTATTAAAAATATTACAGTTTGCAGAACTGACTGAAAAAATTATTAGTCCTTTTTTCTCTCCTGAAGGAATCATTAGTATTCTATGGTGGAGATGAAAGAAAGAAAGACTGTTCTTAATGTCTGCGGGAGACAGCTCGATGTTATGAGACAATTAAAAGCTGCATAGATATTCTTAAAATGGAAACTTTCAAAGGAAATTTGGTGGAATAGAGACTTACTGGTTTGAAGAACTTCCTTGGGAGCAAGTTAAAGGCGCTAGATGGTCGACACAGTACGAGAGCAGAGAGGACGAATCTGATGGAGTGGTCGAACTTAGACTAAACCCTGTTTCGCGCCAGGTTTTGTTTCCAATCTTGGCATTCATTTTTTGTTTCGGTTCGGCGGGTTCATGCGTTCGGCGGGTTCATGCATTCATTAGAATGAAATCTTGTTTCCCTCCATTCTAAAACTCGTCGGTGGAGCTTTCGATGGTCCAGGGTAATGCGGAATGTCTGCAAATTAGCTCAAGTTCGAACCATTGAGTTTTAAGTGTAACCTTTTGTATTTTTTTTTAAGTTCGAACCATTGTTAAACCATTGAATTATGATGTATAAACATTCGATACACCAAAATGTGCAAATACATGCGCATTTCGGTGGTTCGTTCAAGCCTGAACCTGATAAGCTCCGGTGAGGGCAGCACATGCATCCCAAATTTAACAGGCAGGCATCGCTGCTAGCAGAGCCAAAAGAGCTAAAGGCGAAGATCGCCCGGATCGCTCGGATATGAAAGCGGAACTTCCGCGACTGAAGCCCGGTTGTCTGACCAAGATTTGCATGAATCGGCCCTCATAAAAAGGAAACGGCCCCGCTTTCAATGCAAGACCCGGATGCAACCGTAGATCGGATGCCACAAAAAGCGGATGGAGCCACCGCACAAAACTAGAAGCAACCCGACCAACTCAGAGGCAACTTCTGCTGCGACCACTTCGGATCCATGAATCCGCCCCCCTCATTCCGATCATAGGAAGGAAACTAAGAAAATAGCCAAAATCGAACCACTGGAATAAAACCCACTTAAAAAAAAACCCAGCCAATCGCCCAACCCAACCTTCGGCCAAAATCTTATAAACATCTACGGCAAACCTTCTCGGTGATCATAGGAAGGAAACTAAGAAAATAGCCAAAATCGAACCACTGGAATAAAACCCACTTAAAAAAAAACCCAGCCAATCGCCCAACCCAACCTTCGGCCAAAATCTTATAAACATCTACAGCAAACCTTCTCGGTGGAATAATAATCATTGCTGAGTCCATAGAAAAATATCAAGAACATAGGCTTGGAATTAATGGTTCGAGTCCTTTAAATCAAAGAAACCTTACTAGAAAAATATATATGGCAACCGTTACTAGAAGAATAGTAAAATGTAGGTTTGGAATGGTTCAAATCAGCGAAGTATCTTAAGTTTTTGTAAATTTAATGTTATTGCTCGGATCTTCATAATTGTTCATTTTTTGAAGGATTACATATTAGGATCACAAAGAAAAAAGGGGACTTAAAACTTAGCCAATAGGCGTTGGGTAACCTTAAGGACATGTATAAAGTTGGATATTTGAGTGACAAGCATAAGGTCATTAAGTGGGATTAAGTCTCGAAATGCCCGAATATATATTGATGGGAGGCCACAATCGCATGGCAATGTTGCAGGATTAATTAACAGTTCATGTGGCATTTATGGTGTGCTTCCTAATGCAGAATTTATGGAAGTGGATTGCATTGAACCTGGAGGGTCCCATAGTGGGGACGTATGTTGTTGTTTGTGCTACACGTAGCTTAAAGCCTGGTGACGAGTTGTTAGTTCATTATAATTGGAGAAGGCCTATTCCTCGTAGAGTTCAACGTCTTAGGAAGGGGGGGTCCTATTATGGTTCCTCGTGGAAGGCCTCATAAGGACAGAAAAAATGTGTAGTTGGTAGACTTTGATAATATAAAGTTGGCTTTATTTTTCCTTCGAACGTTGTACGATGTTTTTAAATGTTTATTCATGCATTGCCTTCTTATTACTCATAATGGAATGAATGTTGTATATTCAGTCCTCCGATGACGAATCGTTGAATGGAGGACCATCGAATTCAAACAATACTTTCATTGGTGGGGATGTGATACATGAAACCATTACAAACTATTTTCCAATTGGTGAAGAGACAGAAGATTATAATAGTGGAAATCATGATTTTGACAATAGATTTCGAGATAAGGCAGAATTCCTACACAATGAGGCAACAACCCCATTGTATCCAAATGCACGCGTGTCTCGTCTTGCCACATATTTACTAATCTTGAATCTTCAACATAAAGTTGGTTGGAGCAACAATAGTGTCTCTGAGCTTTTCAGGTATGTACTATAATTTATATTTTCTTAAGCACATAATTACTAATAACTACTAATATCTGAAAATATTAATCTAGTTTACTAGGCAAAATACTACCAGATGGGCATTGTCTTCCAAAGTCAAGGAGAGAGGCAAGGGAGTTGTTCCGTTCATTGGGCCTAGAATATAATTGTATGCATGCATGCATTAACGATTGCATATTATTTCTCAACAATTATGCGGGAGAACAATCATGTCCAAAGTGTAATGAGCCACGTTATGAGGAGGGCAGGAGGTGAAACGTGGCAAGAAAAACATTGCGGCATATGCGGTCATTCCTTGTTTTCATCATAGCTAGTGGCACTTTTGTGTCAAACTTAGCCCTTTTTGCGTCAAGATAGCTATGTATTTCTACTTAACAATGTCACTACATTGACATTTTTTTGACACAACCACAAGCTATAAGTGCCACAATCTATAACAAAAATTAACATAAAATTGTCGTTATACTTGACACTACAAAATGACACAAATATTTCACAAAAGGTGACAAGAAGCTATTACAAATGTGACACAAATGCGTAACAAAATTGACTAAAAACTTCAGAACTGGTGATGTTATAGTGGAAACAAACCTATTGCTATACTTGACTTAAATTATGTCACAATCTTGTTGCAATAAACGATATAATCATCATTATAAAAGCTAACGAAAAAATTCCAAAAGTTTGACACACATGTGTTATAAGAATGACGTTGCTGTTGACACAACTGTATTGACACAAGTTCTGACGCAATCAAATCAATTTGTGTCACTTTCAAGCTTCTGACGCAAATCTGACAAACCTTAAAAGGTAGTGACGCAGGGGTTGACGCAAAAACCCTATCCTCTTGTAGTGGTTAAAACAGTGAAGTGATTGTAGGTCAGCAAAGCCATCGTAGAAATCGAGGCCCTTTTAAGGTAGTGTTATTTTATGTTGTAATTGTATGACCTCAAGTGAAAATAAAAAATGAAATATATTTGGATCAAAATCTGGAGTGTATTCACATGGCAAATTTTACCTTCTGTTGTAAAGGGATAGGAGAAATAAGTTGATGGGAACACGTGCCAAGAAGGTAAGCAAAAACACAATCATTATAACCTGGTGAGCCCATTAACATGACCGATGTACAAACCCTTAATATTCTTCATGAATGTCGTCTCATCCATCATAACACCATGAGAGGATTTTCCTCTGTTCGAAGCCAGAAAGCTTGTTTCAAGCACATCATTCTTTTTGCCAGCAGAAAACATTGACTATCATATTGGAATCTAATTAAAGGTGATATATCATATGACTTTGGAATCTAACTTCTAACTAAAGGCGACATATCATATGACTGTAAACTTGAGAGACTTGAGTCATAGAACAATGAACCTCACATGCCCTAAATCACCTACTTTTCTAGCATCCAAGGAAAAGAGCTCAGCAGCATACGTTTCATCAACTTTGCCAACTCCAAACATCTTATTCCGATGCAGTGTATTTTTTTACCAACAGACACGATACTTCTTTGGTGCTTCATCACCACTATTGCCATAAAGAACAAATATGTTGGTCCAAACTGCAGAAATAGAACATTTGTCAGCATATGATCATTCCAAGGTAGTAGAAAAGTAAACTTTTGGTCAAAATTAGACCTGAACACTATCTGAGACCACATCATGAAAGTTCAGTGCATGAGCAACGCTGCCAAGCATGATAGAAGAGCCACCAATATTAGCTTTTGCATACTCTTTATGGAACACCGACCAATTGCTGCAAGGGACATTTCCAGTTATATGAAAAAATCTTGGACTCTGGACCTTTTAAGATGCCCATTTTTACTGCCAATCAGACAAACACACTGTGTGAGGACCTAAGCACACCTCATCATATCTTCTTACAACAGAGAAACCATTGAAGACAAACAATAAACACCTAAATATAGTGCAACCACTGACAAATCTCCTTAGTGTAACTTTGTTTAACAGTCACTGTAGAAACAAAAACAATAAACACCTAAATACAGTACAACCACCACAATTTAGCAGCCATCAAAGCAGAAAATGAAGGGGCTGGCTTGTCATTTGTGGTGTTTTGAGTGTCTAACATAGAAACCATCCAGCAACATCTATCCATCCACTCATCGTGCTAAACAAAGCTTTCATCTACAAATCCAAGTCAACATCAGTAAAGTAGTTAAAGACTTTTGTCAGCTTTTAGATCAATAAGCTAACTGCCAGCAAAATACAATAAAAAACACAAAACAAATAATTGAGAAATACAGGAGCATATGTATCAGTAGAATTCCTGTCAAATCCTCAAGCGACAAATATTCAGAATTCATGCAAATAAGACAATTTTAAACAGAAGATAAGGGCGGCACCTAAGCTCTGTGGTTTCGAAATGCAGGTATTTAGCACAACGCCTCCGACAAAAATGGAAAGGGATGACATTCCTTTACCCTAAAATTCCTGGTTGCAGCCTCGTTTATTAGCAGCTGATCTGAGACCTGATATAAGCTAGACCCGTTAGGCTTGAATATCAAGTAAAAGGCTTATTTGCAGGTGCACATGGCTTCACCATTCCTAAGAAACAAATCCATGGCTTCACCTTTCGCAAAAAACAAATCCATGGCTTCACCGTTCCTAAGAAGGAAATCCGAATTGGTTGTGATTAAAACCAAAACTTGAATATCCTTTTGTGTGCCGGTCTTTATAGCTCTGTAGTTGAAATGGCTTTGTAAAGCTCTATGACCGTGGAGCATCTGCCTGGGGAGGAATCCGACGGCCTCTTCCTAAATCGACAAAAGCAAAGAAAAAAGAAAAAGAAATGATAAGAAAAGAAATAGTAAAGGGAAAATAATAAGCATACTTGCATAGCCGTGAAAATGGAAAGACTCCCTCGCGATAGCAGGCTCCACCATTGAAAGCAAACCCTGAAGCCATCACCGCTTCTCTGCTCTGCTCTGTTTCGATAGGGCAACGAAATCATTGCCCTCTTTTTATGTTGAATCTCCACCGTCCCTTCGAAAAATCAAATTCTCACCGTCGGATCTAGGGCATGGTCCATTACATAACATTATAATATAGGACTAGAAATGGAGCCCATCGTTGCTGGGCATAGCTAGGAACTATAAATGATATAATTGAGCAATTGTTTTTTTCATTTCCTTTTCCCTTTTTTTTTGCCCTTCCCTATTTTCTTTTCTATTTTCCCTTCCCTTCTCTCCTATTACATTTTGCCCTTTACTTTTCCCTTTTTTCCTTTCCTTTTTCCCTTTTTTTTCCTTTCTATTTTTCCTCTTCCTTTTTCTCTTTTTGTTTCCCTTTCCTATTTTCCCGTTCTACTCTTATTTTTCTCTTTTCACTTTTTCCCTTTGCCCATCTCTCTTCTATTTTCCTATTCTCCTTTTCCTTTTCTCTTCTCTCTTTCCATTTCCCACTCCCCATTTTTTCCCCCTTTTTAATTCCCTTTCTCCATTTTACCTTCCCTTTTCCTTTTCTCCCCTTCTTTTCCCTTTCCTTCGCTTCCCTTTCCCTTTTTCCCTTTCCCTTTCCCTTTTCCCATGGCCCCTTTTCCATTCCCTTTTCCTCCTCTCCCAACTCTTTCTCTCTTCCCTTTTTTTCCCTTTCATTTCCCCTCCTCCCTCGCCCTTTTCCTTTTCTCTTTCCTTTCTCTTTTCCCTTTGCTTTTTCCGCTTTCCGCTTTTTTCCCCTCTTGTCATCTTTTCTTTTCCTGTTTTTCCCATTTACTTTTTTCCACTATCCATTTCTTCCATTCCTTTTCCCTTTTTGCCTTCTTTTTTCCTTTTCTATTTTTCCCCTTCCCTTTTCTCCTATTTCTGTTTTGTCCTTTTTACTTTTTCCCTTTTTCTTTTTCCTTTCCTTTTTCCCTTTTCGTTTTCCTTCGCCCATTGACCTTTTCCTTTTTCTCTTTTTTGTTCCCCTCCCTTTTCTATTTTTTTGTTTTTCTTATTTTCTCTTTTACTTTCCCTTTTTTTCGTTTCCCTTTTTCCCTCCTTTCCTTTTCCTTCTCCATTTTTTCCCCTTTTTCCTCTTCTTCCCTTTCCTTTTTCCCCCTTTTCTCATTTTTTACCCTCCCTTTCCCTTTTTTTATTTTCCTTTTTTATTTCCTTTTTCCCTTCTTTTTCCTTCCTTTTATCTTCCTTTTTATCTCCTTTCCTTTTTCTTCCTTTTTTTCCTTTCCTTTTTTCCACTTCCCTTTTTCCTTCCTTTTATCCCCATCCCTCCCTTTTCCCTTCTCCTTCCCTTTTTCCATTTTTCCTTCCCCCCAACCCTTTTTTCCCTTTTTTCCTTTGATTTCCCCTCGTTATTCCCCTTTTTATGTGGGCATATTCAAGTATATTTTTTTCCTTCCCTTTTCTAGCATATCTTCGATGGCCCTTTTTTCAGCTCCTTCCCTTTCCCTTTTTCCTTCCCCACTTTTTGCTGTGTAAATGCTTTCGGTCATCGCCCGGACTATCTAGCTATGTGGCTAAAACCTCGGATTCTGCCCTCCCTTCCTATGGCCTTCCCCTCGGGGGTTGGCGAGTTGAGCACATGTTTATCCTTCCTTATTTCTTTCAACCATTTTCCTCCGGGATTACGTTTTCTTGTATCTTAAAGGTGTGGCACATTGTTTAGATCCAATGAGTGGATTGGACATCGGTCAAGTTAACAAGAAGCGGGTATCTCACCTTTATTAACAAGATAGATAAAATCGTGCACTAAAATTTTGAATTTGTTATTTCTTTTTTCTTAGCACCACTCACTGTGATTCCATACGCTAATCACGAGTTCCTTACTCGAATGTGAAGTTTCTTTATTTACATCTTTTTACATTACACTATGGACAAGGCGGAAAGAAAATTTCCAACAAATGTTGACTTTTTTCTTATTAGCTGACTGGTTCAAATGGGAGTTATTAGAGATAGCGTTGTCTATCCATTGATGATTTTGAAATCTAGAATGATGGTAAAGCATGTTTAATGTCATATTTCTTTCAAATAGAGGGTACCACGAGGATTATATATTAGAAATTCAAATCATATAACGTCTGCATGTACTGCGTTTTATCTCATGCAACATAAGAGTGATTCTCCTACCATTGGGATGGAGAAATCTCTAAAACTTAACCTGAACTTACAGGTAAGGCATTGTGCCTAAGTGTAGAAATTCAAATCATATAACGTCTGCATGTACTGCGTTTTATCTCATGCAACATAAGAGTGATTCTCCTACCATTGGGATGGAGAAATCTCTAAAACTTAACCTGAACTTACAGGTAAGGCATTGTGCCTAAGTGTTTAAATTAGTAAAGCATCACCAGTTTGCCTTTTCTAACAACTCTTTCAAACATTAGTGCTTAGATATATGAGAAAATGTCCATGTACACCTAGAAATTAGGTTATACTTAGAAGACATTGTTACGTAAATCAACAAAATAATTGCTCTTGAGCAAAGAAATGATCTTATGTCAGTGCGTTTCAGTCTTTGTTTGCTTCTTACCTAGGATAAATGCTAGTTTCAGTCCTTGTTTGCTTCTTACCTAGGATAAATGCTAGTCTCCGTTTCGCTTCCACTTGTTGTTTTCTTTATCGGTAGTGAAGAGACTATTTGTATTCCATTGAGAATGCATCTGAGCTTGCTTTGTCCTAGACTGCCTGTCAGAGTATTATAAAAAGAGTTTCAACTACAAAGGAAGGGTTTAGATAGCGTAAAATGGCTAGCCCAAAGGATAAAGAGATGTCTTTGCAGACTTACATTTATGAGGTTAAGATTATATACATACAAGGAAAAGTTTATCTTAAAGAAAATAACACCATTGTGTGGCGATAGTGAAGCCTAGCAATGACTTCTACATAAGAAGAATTACATTGATGGTTAAATTTGGAGGTTAGAAGCTGACAATGTTGTGGTATACATACAAGGAAAAGTTTATCTTAAAGAAAATAACACCATTGTGTGGCGATAGTGAAGCCTAGCAATGACTTCTACATAAGAAGAATTACATTGATGGTTAAATTTGGAGGTTAGAAGCTGACAATGTTGTGGTATTCTTTTCAAGATAAATTCAAATAATATAGGGTGCAAGTGCAAAATCATTAGATGATCTTTACGATTGGCAGTTTATGATCAGAAATGTGGAAGATAGAGAATATCCATTGCTTCACCTGAGCGTAATATCCTGAAATCAAGCGAATGATGAATTTTTAAGTGCAAACTTGTTGGTGACCATTTCTTGATGATCTTTACGATTGGCAGTTTATGATCAGAAATGTGGAACTAGATTTTAAATGTTTAATTAATATGGTCTAGCAAAACAACTATGCAAATGGTTGGTTTCGCTTCATGCCTTCTGTTTGTATAAGAACTATGACAGGAGGTAAGCCTCATGTTTTATCTAAAAGGACTAGAGTTAAAAAAACTTCAAAAAGTAATTAAGAAAATGGGACAATTCACATAAAGACATGGGGTAGGGATTAAGCTTTTCTTGAATGCAAAAAACACGTTTACGTAAAACTCTTTTGTAAATATCATTGTTGTTCATTAGGATAGGATCTCTATACAATTACAAGGGTCCTGTACATGCACTACGAACCATAGCAGCAAAGGAGGGATGACGTACTCTTTATAAGGGCTATGCAAGTGTTGGGCATTATACATGGCAACTTATGAAAGTACAAAGTGTGTGGATCTCTATACAATTACAAGGGTCCTGTACATGCACTACGAACCATAGCAGCAAAGGAGGGATGACGTACTCTTTATAAGGGCTATGCAAGTGTTGGGCATTATACATGGCAACTTATGAAAGTACAAAGTATGTGATTCCTGGTAGGTGAATGTTTCAACTAAGATGGGTTTGCTTTACACTTTCTGACTTCTATGGCATAACAAACTCTATTTATAGGTGGACGCCAAAGCCCATCAGTTCAATTTTGTGGTGGCATTCTAGCTACACTGGCACAATCTGTGGTGGGGGTTCCGCTTGAGGTGGTCAGACAAAGGCAGATGGTTCAAGGGAAGGACAAAGACGCCTATAAGGTTTGGCAACCACCTTTAGATTGATCTGTTGATGATTTTATCAATAGTATGGAGGATGGGCCCTATAATGCAATTTATTTGCCTCTTTGGGAGGCAAGCAAAAGACTTGCTGCTCGACAAACACAAACAGAATCAGTGGACAAGTTAGGGATTCAATGGGAATTAGCTTGCTCTTTTTGCAGCGCATCTGTAGCTTCAGCTGTGACAAATCCGATGGTAACTTTTCCCTGGTGAAATTATTCAATGGCTTAACATGTTTAGAAAATTAATGATTTCTAGTAACCTCGAAATCCTAATTTAATAACGTAACATGTTTAGAAAGGCAGAGATTTTTAGTCCCCCTATGTGGTTCAAATCCAGTGAACATTCTGGAGAGAAATGGGTGGTTCAAATCCATCTAAGGTTGTACACGAAGTTGAACTTTTTTCCACATGCGAAAAAGTTATTGTAAACTAGTCATGGTACCCAGCGTTGCTGGGCATAATTTGGGAACCTCTAAATGTGTTGAGCCTCTTTGTTTCCCAAACCGAGCCACTTTGTTTCTCCAACATAGCTTTTTGTTCCTTTCCTTTCTTTAAAGTGTTTTGTCTCTATAGGCACTTCTCTATTTATTTAGCTCTTGTAGCCGCAAGCTCTGGATACTTCTCTATGTATTTAGCTCATGCAGCTCAAGCTCCGGTGAATGTCTTTGAAAAGAGCCATGCTATCTTCTTTCCTTCTTTTAAAAGTAAAACATTTTGCCTTTTTTGGCACATCATCTTGCAGGAAACATATGCTTTACAAAATGGTAACCATTTTGCCGTTGGAAGCTATGTATTGTTATAACATTTACAAAATAGTAACCTTTTTGTCGTTGGAAGCTGTGTATTGATTTTGCTCTATTGTTTGTTCTGTGTATCATTATTATTTGTTTTGCATTTGGCTTTATATTATTTGTTCTGCATTTGGCTTGCTTGTAACTTAAAGCAAGCCTCTAACATGTATATTTGGTTATGCATTTTATTGCCTGGTCTTCTTTGTCAAAAGTCCATATTGCACAATCAACATTACATTACAACATATTGCACAATCAACATTACATTATAACATGTGTATTGTAGTCTTATATGCAATATTCAGTCTCCAAATCCATAATCACTCAAGCATATAATCTTATATTGCATTTACATAAAAGAACTATCAAGTCCAAAATCTGGCATTCAAATTTGAGCTCAAAAAAACCTTGAGGTTTTGTCCTCACAAAGGACTTTCCTTCATTGAAAAAATTTTCTAATAAATTGCATTTTGCAAAAGCCCATTAGACTTAATGGGGCAGTCTTAATGATGCATGGGGTGCCTTCTGTAATATTCTAAAAAGAGACGTTTGCTTATGGAATGCCATGATTGGGAATTATGCTCAATGGGGAAATGGTAAAATGTGCTTAGAGCTTTTTCATCTAATGGAGATAGATGGTGAGTTGCCAGATCTCATAGTCTTCTTATGGGATGTAGTCATGCAGGACTTTTCGTTGAGGGCAATCATTATTTTCTTTCAATGTGCCAACATTATACTATAGAAGCAGTTCCAGATCATTATCACTGCATTCTTGACCTTCTAGGCCGTGCAGGTTGGCTTGATGAGGCAGAAGACTTAATTGAGAACATCATGTTTCAACATTCCAAAATTTCATGGCTGACCCTGCTTGGTGCATGCACAATGCGTGGTGACCTAGACAGAGGAGAGCGTGCTGCAAAACTCTCTCACTTAGATCCAGATGATCCTGCACCATATATATTGCTCTCAAACCTCTATGCTTATAAGCATGGATGGCCTGGAAAAGGCATAACATGATTACCTGATGCAAACGGGTTAATAATCCAAATTTGATTTAACAGTCCCAAGGAATTTTTTGAAAGGTGCCAACTTCTGACTTTGAAGATCGGAGTGTTATATGTATCAGAGTTATATGCATCGGAGTTCCAACTTCTTCTTCCTTTGCATCATTTGCAGGAGGGGCAGTATATTATTTTGGAAGGGCTTTAACTTCAGTTGCAGGCATGCTTGGCACAGGTTTCTAATATTCCAACTCAGTGTGCTGAGTAAAGTAATATTTTTCTGAGTTCTACCATCTTCAGGCCTCCATAGCCTATAAATGAACTTCTTGACATTTCAATGTTCCAGTCTCATCAAACTCTGGCTACTTTATAATGCCAATCACTGCAATCATTGCTGTATCGATGATCTCAAAGTTTTCTCAGTTTGATAAAAGATGCACGTCTTAATCTCATCATCATTGCCCAAATGAGAATTTTCTGACTCATCCACTAATGATGCTATTGCTTGAGCAATCTGCACTATTCTTTCTGCTTCAGCCAGTGCAGTGTTCAGCCGGTCAAGTGCTCTATTATCTTCTTGCAGCTTTTCACTTGCATTAACAATCTCAAAACCTGTTTTATAGGAAAGGCTCAAGCGCACATCCTGGCTAGTCTAAGTTCAGCTTCCAAAGGTGCAAGAATGCACTCAATTCATAGCATATCTTCATCCTTTGGTGCTGCATGCAGTCTACGTAAAGTAGCCTCATCTGCAGTCTGTGCTGCTAAAGCTGCCTTTTTCTGATTATTGATTCTTTTGATGTTCAAGTTCTGCACGTAAATATGACATGTTAAATCTCTTCATTGTTTATACTAAAATTCTTCTGCAAAAAGCTATAAAAGGTGCATGAGCCTGAGTTCTTAAGCATGCCTATAGAAGCCTAAATCATTCATGAATATAGTATTTTACAAAACACTATTCTGTCACGTATACTTACCCAGCAATAGATGGCACCCAAACAAAATCTAAATTTAAAGTCATCTCTATCATTTATATGCACCTTGCCAACTATTAAAAGGTTAAAGTAGTCTCATAATATATATCGGCAACAACAACCTTGAGAGCTATCCTACATAGAAGCCAAATGTCAGAAATATCATAAAATCGGGTAGGTTATATGTGTATTATCACACTTAGCATTTAGTTAGCTTAATTCTTGTTTCATTGAAGCTATTACAATACTAATATCTGCACATTAGAATCTTCAAGGATCCGAACATGGCACATGCAAGCATTAAGATAGGGTATAATATAATAAATTCCATAAATGCTTCTTTACCTATTAGTATTTTTAGCATCGTAATCTGATTTTCAGCGCTCCTAGAGCCAGTATTTTGTCCCTGATTTATGCACACTCTGTTAGCTGTAACACTTTAATTTTTGCTTATGTTGTCCTAATTCTTGATCTTTATCTGGAAGAATAATGGAAATGACAATATGCATCATATTTCAAGCAAGTAAACAATGCAAGAACCAAGATGTTCATAAAGAAGGGATGTTGTTTCCAGACTAATATACATTGGATCTGTCTGTAATATAAAGGGTAGCAACATAAGCAAGAAAAGAAAACCCAATCTTATCCCTAACTTCATTCTCAAGCCCATTCATATTCAGCTCCACTTTAACGTGATCTGAACCATAGAGCTGGCATAGAATCTCCTAGTCTATATTTCTGTTGAAGCTCTTTTTGCATACACAGCTTCCATCCCTATAACTGCCGCCGCCCCAAGATCCTTCCGAATAAGCATCATGGTCCTCAATGCTGTCGCTACCGAAGCAAACCGGGGAGCTTTCTCCCTGCCAATGGAGAATACAATGTAGCTCAACGAATTTCCTCCAAGAGACTGCTTTTGGGCGCCCGATACAATACCAATTTCCATTCTTCTTATGGCCGTCGGATTTAGGTCTTCAAATCCAATCAAATCCTCACCCTTCAATTTAGGGCTTGATACAACACATCAAAACATTATAATATAGGATTTTAGATAGACCAAAAATTTTGGAGTTTCTTAAATGTTTCTTGCTAACGTGCTATCATAATGCCATATATAGAACTGCACTTAAATTTTACACTTATAATCTATAAAGAAAGAAACCCAGACCATGGGAATAATTATCATCAAATTTAGATAGTGATTCTTATCCTAACTTTGCCAACCTATTGATGTAGGATGTGGTTAAAACGAGATTACAAATTCAAGACAAGACTACAACCATTCAATATGATGGACCCTAGATGCTGCAAAGAAAATTTGGGAAAGAGAAGGGTTGAAAGGTTTTTGTTGTGGTGTGTCTTCAAGGGTTCTTTGGGTTAGCACGTCATGCATGGTAATATTCACTACATATGACCAAATATCCAAGAGATTAAAAGGTGCGAAACACAAGGAATGATATTAATTGGATTCCACAAGGAATGATATCAATTGGGTCCATACCTCCTGACGTGTGTCTTCCATTGAACACGTGTTCTTCCGGAGCGCATCCACGGCTATAGATAACCTCCTCAATCTGACAACCAAGAAAACATGGAGCACAGAGAGTTGAACCCCTCAATGAAGTCAGCGTTCAATGCTCCACCATGGCCTAAAGCGGGGGCTATTCCCATGCAGTGGATGTCAAACAATCATGCCTATAAATAGAAGTGAGAAAATTGTTTTTCTTTATTTTCTTTGGTCGTACTTACTTCGTGCATCCTTCTGGAACTCTGACAAGGATAACAGAGCCGATAAAATTATGTGCCATAACTTAAACAATGTACATTATCAAGATGGCATGGTAGATATTTACTTTAATTTAAATATAGATTGTGAAAACATGACCTTACGATTTGATTTAGGCCACTTCACCATCAAGAAAGTGGAGGGCAACCCTCTGTGCGCATCACCTTGTTTTTTTTCTTTTCTCACTTTCCCCTTTTATTAAAAAAAAAAAGGGGTGCATGAAATTGTATTATTTTTTTTTTTTTTGAAGGAACGATAGATTTTGTATTCATTCATATGATATAAAGTTACAGCACATACATGATTCCATAAGAATCATATTGGAAGAATTCCAGCACATAAAAAAACCCTGAATATCTAGGGGGAACCCAGAAGATCCAGGGAAAAATAAGAAACTACTAACATAAAGTAATGAATGGACAAGTTAAGTACTAGCAATGGAGTCATTCAACATCTTCTTCGGCTTCAACATACTATAGTGGTAAACCATCCTTCTTCTGCTAGAACCAAATACTATAGAAACCTCTCCATAGTTTCCAACAACTGATCCATTTGTTAGCCCAACTGTAGCAGCTTCTGTTACCCTTAATGGCCACATATCTTATATTATAAAATTATACCGTATGTCCGTTGTGAATGGTGCCCTAGATCGGACGGTTGAGGATTTGATGGATCAACGGTGAAGATGACATGTGCGTGTTTTCAATCAAAATTTCATCTTGATCGTTGCTTCAATACGATTTGCGCAATTCGACAGTTAAAGGGTTGAAGGGAAAAGGGAAAAGGGAAAAGGGAAGGGAAAAAGGAAACAAAGGAAAAGAGAGGGGAAACTGAGAAAAAAGAAAAGGGAGGAAAAAGGGAAAGGGAAAATGGAAAGGAAAAGCAAAGGGGCATGGAAAAGGTAAAGGGAAGATAAAGGGGGAAGGAGGAGCGCAAAAAGGACACTGAGAAGGAAAAGGGTGAGGAAAGGTAGAAATCTAAGGGAAAGGGAAAAGGAAAAGGAGGGGAAAAGGGAAAAAGGGCATGGGGAAAAGAGGAAAAGAGAAGCAGAAAAAAGGAAGAGAGAAAAGGTAAGGAAAAAGGAGGAAAAGTAAGGAAAAAGACTACGAGAAGAGGGAAAGGGTGGGCAAAGGGAAGGAAGAAAGGGCACTGTAAAAAGGGAAAGAGAATAAAGGGAAGCAAAATAAAGACATGAGAAAAAAGAAAAGGAAAAATAAAAGAAAAAGGAGGCGGACGAGAGGGAAATGGAAGGGAAAAGGGCACGAAAAAAAAGCGAAGAGAGAAAGGGTTGGGAGAGTAGGAAAAAGGAAGGGAAAAAGGCCATTGGTAAAAAAGAATTCAAAAGAAAAAGGGAAAGGGAGAAAGGGAAGCAAAGGGGATGGGATGGGAGAAAAGTAAAATAAGAAAAGGTAAAAGGAAAAGGGGAATGTGAAAAGGGGAGGGGAAAAAAAGGAAGGGGGAGATAGAAAAGGGGAAAAGCGAGGAGGGGGGAAATGGAAAAGGCAAACGTGAAAAAAGGGAAAAAAGCGAATAGAAAAAGGCAAAAGGGACCAAAAGGGGGGTACAATGGGAAAATAGAAAGGGGAGGTGAACGAAAAGGAAGAGCAAAATAGAAAAAGAAAAAGAGAAGGAAAAGAGGGGAGGGGGGAGGAGGAAGAAGAGGGAAAATGTGAAGAAAGGAGAAAAGAGGATCGAAAAAAAACATGGGAAAATAGAAGAGAAAAGGGACATGGAAAAAAAGGGAAGAGGGAAAAGGTGAGGAAAGGGAAAAAAGGAAGGAAAAATGGACATGGAAAAAGGGAAAGGGAAAGAGCAAAAAGAAAAAAAGAGGGGGGAAAGGAAGGGGAAAAAAAAGGGCACGAGGAAAGGAGGAAGAGAGAAATGGTAAAAGGGAGGGGGGAAAGGGCACAGGAAAAGCGAAAAAAGGCAAACCATAAATTGGAGAAAAGGGAAGGGGAAAATAGAAAGGGGAAGAAAAACTTGGAAAAAAGGGCACGAGGAAAGGAGGAAGAGAGAAATGGTAAAAGGGAAGGGGGAAAGGGCACAAGAAAAGCGAAAAAAGGGCAACCATAAATTGGAGAAAAGGGAAGGGGAAAATAGAAAAGGAAAAACATGGAAGCAGAAAACAGAAAAGGGAAATGAGGAAAATGAAATAATATAAAAAGAAAAAGGTAAATTGGAAAATATAAAAAGGGAAAAGGGGCAAGGGAAAAATAGAAAAAAAAAAGTAAAGGCAAAGGAAAAGAGAAAAGGTAAGAGGAAGTGGAAAATGTGGTCAAATGCTTTTGATTATCTAATTTTAAAAGTGTGAATCCATTTAATGATTGCTCCAGTATATCATTTACAGATATAATTACCCAACTCTTATGCCTGAAGACGATTAACTAGTAGATTAAGAAGAAAGATTTCCAGCATCCTTAGCAAACTGGAGGAGTAAAACATGAACCAAAATCTGGAGGAAACAGAAAAAAGGACATGTAGACATATAATTACCCAACTCTTATGCCTGAAGACGAACATTCCCATTATAAAGGCAGTGCAGCTATCCATCCACAAACCCTCCATCAGAAAATGAAATCCAAGGTCTCCCGCCACTTGAATTTCAAGACTTCGGAACATGGTGCATTGTTGGAGATGCCTCTAGATCATCATGTTCACTTACAAGTAAGAATTCAGTAGCTATCCATCCACAAACCCTCCATCAGAAAATGAAATCCAAGGTCTCCCGCCACTTGAATTTCAAGACTTCGGATCTAGTAAACTGATCACAGCTGCTAGGATACATAAAAATCTCTACATATACATAGAATATATGGATGGAAGCAACAATAAAGTTAGAATAGGCTGCCACACTATTCTTAAAGCTGCCACAGGCTTTTAAAGTTCTGATTCTTTATAACCAAATGACCTCCTGATCATCCCAAATTCCTTAAATTGATGGAAAATTAAAGAGACTTCAAACAATCATCTTGAAGCTGGTTAGACTTAGAATAAGCCCAACCCACTAGAATTCTATGTACATTCTGCCAGCAAGATGTGGAAAAGGAAGGAAGATTCCTGCCAGATTATTAGGATGAAGGATCACCTGGATGAAGCCACGATCCTTGTTACATAAAGAAACAGAACTTGTTGCCTCCATCTTCCTATTCTATGTACATTCTGCCAGCAAGATGTGGAAAAGGAAGGAAGATTCCTGCCAGATTATTAGGATGAAGGATCACCTGGATGAAGCCACGATCCTTGTTGCTCAAAATCAAAGCAGGAGAAATCCCTTTGGCTGGCCCCAATTGAGTCGTTGTTTCCCCCTCGTGGATTTTTTTTCTATCCGAAATTGTATTTTGACCCCCCCTCCCAATGACTATTCTTTTTCTATTTTCTTCTTTTCCCTTTTATATTTTTTATTTTTTATTTTTCTATTTCTCCCTTTCCTTTTGCCCTTTTCCCCTCCCTTTCCCTTTTTCTCGAAATTGTATTTTGACCCCCCCTCCCAATGACTATTCTTTTTCTATTTTCTTCTTTTCCCTTTTATATTTTTTATTTTTTATTTTTCTATTTCTCCCTTTCCTTTTGCCCTTTTCCCCTCCCTTTCCCTTTTTCTCCATTTTTCCTCTCTTTTCCCTTTCCCCTTTTACCCCTTCACTGTCGGATTGAATAAATCTTATTGAAGCAACAGTCAAAATGAAATTTTGGTTGAAGTTGCGCACATGTCATCTTCACCGTTGGTCAATCAAATCCTCAACCGTTCGATCTAGGTCTCCATATATAGCGTGTGTCTTCCATGGAGACCTAGATCAAACGATTGAGGATTTGATCGACCAACAGTGAAGATGGTATGTGCGGGACTTCAACAAAAATTTCATCTTGACCATTGCTTTAATAAGATTCACTCAATCCGACAATGAAGGGGTGAAAGGGGAAAGGGAAAATGGAGAAGAAAAGGAAAAGGGAGGGGAAAAGGCGAAAAGGGCAAAAGGAAACGGAGTGAGGAAGGAAAAAGGGAAAATAGGAAAATAAAAAATAGAAAAAGGAAAGGGGAAACGGAGAAAAGAAAAAAAGAGTGGGGAAGGGAAAAAGGGAAAAGGAAGGAGAAAATGAAAAAGGGAAAGGCAAAAGGGCTGAAGGAAAAGGGAAGGAAAACAAATCAGAGAAAAGGGAAGGGAACAAGGGCATAGAAAAAGAGAAAGGGAAAGAGAAAAGGGAGGGTGAGGGGGGAAATGAAAGAGAAAAAAATGAAAGAGAGAAAGGGTTAGGAGAGGAGAAAAAAAGAAGGGAAAAAGGCCATTGGGAAATGGGGAAGGGGAAGGGGAAAGGGAAGCGAAAGAAAAGGAGAAAAGGAAAAAAGGAAGGTGAAATGAAGAGATGGAAATTAAAAAAAGGGAAAAGGGGAGTGGGAAAATGGAAAAGATAGAAGGGAAAAGGGAAAAGAGAATGGGAAAAAGCAAAGCATAGAGATAGGCAAGGGAAGAGAAGAGTAAAATTGCGCAAATAGGAAGGGGAGGGGAACAAAAAAAAGAAAAAACAAAAAACAAAAAGAAAACGCAATGAATGGAATGAAGAGGAAAAAAAGAAAGAAAAAGGGAAAAAGGAAAGGGCAAATAGAAATAGGAAAAAAGGGAAGGGGAAAAATAGAAAAGGAAAAATAGGGAAGGGGCAAAAGGGGGAAAAGGGAAGTGAAAGAAACGGGATAGTATTAAAAGGTAAATGGTAAATGGTAAAAGGTAAAAGGTAAAAGGGAGGGCATAGAAAAAGGGAAAGAGAAGAAAGAAAAAGAAAAAGAAAAAGAAATTCGTAAAAGAAAAAGAAAAAGAAAAAGAAAAAGAAAAAGAAAAAGAAAAAGAAAAAGGAATAAGGAATAAGGAAATGACGCAATAAGGAAATGAGTTTAAATTCTGAATTTCTATGGCATGAAAGACATGGTAATAAGGAAATGACGCAATAAGGAAATGAGTTTAAATTCTGAATTTCTATGGCATGAAAGACATGGTAATAGAATGATCGATAGAAAATGATTCAAATTTAAATATATTACACAGATCCGATGAGGTTATTTATAAAATAGTATTCCAATGTCTATCTAGTTAATGTCATCTCAGGGCAAAAGGATACAATTGGTGATCAGTGATAAACTGAGAGACCCAATGTACCTTTTGGCCCTTGCACATTTACCGTTTTCACGCTAATTGTATAAACTTTATAGATGTAAGATGTAAGATTTATGTTTATAGTTGTAAGATTATATGACAAGACGTAAGATTATTAAGGGGATGGAATACCTTATATCAAGATTCAAAGTTTACTTTACACTGTATACTTTTAAATTCAAAACTTTATAGATGTAAGATGTAAGATTTATGTTTATAGTTGTAAGATTATATGACAAGACGTAAGATTATTCAAGTTTAAAAATGTAAAATTATATGACAATATGTAAGATTCTTCAAGTTTATAGATGGAAGATTATTTGGCAAGTTATATGGGCTTTGGTTTGGAGAGTGCCTGATGTGGCCTGGCCTAAAAAACCAGGGTGGATATTGGGATAAGTGATCTTGCCTTGAACAAGGTTCTTTTAATGTAATTGTTTGCATAACTGTGACTGTAGTCTTGGCAAGAACATGTACGAAGAAAAAGAGAAAGAGAAAGAGAAAGAGAAGGGAAAAGGGGGAAAGGGAACCTGGAAAAAGGGCACAAGAAAAAAGGACAGAGGGAAACGAAAAAAGGGAAGGGGGAAAGGGCATGAGAGAAAGGAGAAGAGGAAAATGATGAAGAAAGGGAAAAAAGGAAGCAAAGAAAGAAAAGAAAAGGGGGAAGAGAGAAATGGTGGGAAAAAGAGGAAAATGAATATAGAAAAATAAGAGAATGAAATAAATGTGCGAAAGGCATGGAAAAAGGGAAACGGAAAAGGAAAGGAAGAAAGAAAGTGCACGGGAAAAGCATCGGAAAAAACCATCAGAAAAAAGGAACGTGAAAAAAGGGAAAGGGAAAAGGGAAGGGAAGGGAAGGGAAAGTGGAAAAGAACATAGAATAGGGAAAAGAGAAAAGAAAAAAGAAGGTTGGAAAGAAGGAAAAATTGCACAGGAAAAAGGGAAGAGGAAAAGGGTGGGAAAGGGGAAAGCGTGAGGAGATGGGAAAAGGGAAGGTAAAAGGGGCATAAGTAACAAGAAGGGGAAAAAAAAGGAAGGGAAAAGGGCACACAGAAAAAGAAAGAGAGAAAGAGTGGGAAAAGGAGGAAAAGGAAAATAGGTATGGAAAAATGTGACAGAGTAAAAGGTTGAGGAAAAGGGAAGGCATGGAAAAAGGGTGGGGGAAAGAGAAGGCGTGGCAAAAGGAAAAGGAAAAAAAAAAGAAAACAGTGGGAAAAGGAGGAAAAGGAAAATAGGTATGGAAAAATGTGACAGAGTAAAAGGTTGGTACTTCTAGACAATAAAAAATACTTGATACCATGACTTTATGGGAATTGGCCCGGCGGAATCAAGCAGGTGGTCGACATGGAAGAAGTATTGCAAAAGCATAAGGACAAGTCTAATAGAGCAGAGGATGAAAATACATGTTTTGTTAGCATAGAAATGAGAGAACTCGTTGAAGACCTCTGACCAGTTTTTTGTCATGGAGAGCTTCAAACACATGGAAGAAGTATTGCAAAAGCATAAGGACAAGTCTAATAGAGCAGAGGATGAAAATACATGTTTTGTTAGCATAGAAATGAGAGAACTCGTTGAAGACCTCTGACCAGTTTTTTGTCATGGAGAGCTTCAAACATCTGAGGAGCAGATTTTGTAGAGGAATGAATCATTGATGCATAGCTAACTCCAAATCTCGCAAGAAAAAGTGTTAATGATCGCTCAAAATGCAAGATGTATG
Organism: Isoetes taiwanensis; assembly: GCA_021234155.1. Classification (NCBI taxonomy): domain Eukaryota; kingdom Viridiplantae; phylum Streptophyta; class Lycopodiopsida; order Isoetales; family Isoetaceae; genus Isoetes; species Isoetes taiwanensis. The sequence continues at coordinate 21,796,036 of JAJEKV010000008.1, read as the reverse complement.
CAACGCACATATCAAGAATCCCCGTCTCCATAGCTAAATGAAGACTCTCTCTCTCTCTCTCTCTCTCTCTCTCTCTCTCTCTCTCTCTCTCTCGTCACTTGGTCTGTTGGATAGACCTCAGACTTGACACTGTGAGGTCGAGTGTTCGAACCTCATGGGGTGATAAGAGGACACTCTGTACCATTGGTAGATGTAAACTGACTACAATTGATGTAAAGTGGTTGGGGGAAGGGCCCAATTGGGTGAGTGTCCCATAGATCAATGTGGTCTCCAGTGGACGTTAAAAAATGTTCTTCTTCTCTCTCTCTCTCTCTCTCTCTCTCTCTCTCTCGGAACCATACCAAAGCTTTTGATATGGTTCCTAGAGAACGTTTGTTTGAAAGAATGGAAAAGCTAAATATTCCAGTGGAATATAGAGATGCAACCAGGCTGATTTATGAAAAAGTGTTAGTGGAGCTGTCTTTTCCTTTTAAGGATGAATGTAATGATAGGGTGGTGAGCAATGTAGGTGTCAAACAGGGCTGTCCCTTGTCTCCCACTCTTTTTGGGCTGTTTATCGATGGGCTAGAAGAATGGCGATTCAATGGGGATGAAAGTGAATTTGGCCAAGTCTAAGACTATGGTGGTGGGTTCAAAGAAGAATTGATGTAGTGTTGATGTCAAGGGAAAATACAGGGATCCAGAGACATCTTGATGCACTGGCTAATTTCTCCGATTCAATGGGGATGAAAGTGAATTTGGCCAAGTCTAAGACTATGGTGGTGGGTTCAAAGAAGAATTGTGATCTCTATTATAAGGGTGAAAAGCTGGAATCCACGGATACATATAAATATTTGGGTCTAGTCTTGGTTCAATCAGTAGTTCTCTACGGATGTGAAGTGTGGGGGCCCGGGCTGCCAGCTTAAGTCCCTTTATGCTATGCAGAGGAGCTGTGGTAAGGCACATGTTTTGAATATGCACATGAAGATGTTATATAAAGTCTTGGTTCAATCAGTAGTTCTCTACGGATGTGAAGTGTGGGGGCCCGGGCTGCCAGCATGTTTGTGGAGAAGAGTGGAGAAGGTTCAGAAGAGTTTTTGTGTACAGAACTTGGGGTAAAAACCCAAACTGCAGAGTGTGGCATGATTCCTTTGGAAGGGGAAGCTCTTATTCAGACATTGATCTATGTAAATAAGGTGAAAGGTTTAGAAGATACTAGACTGCCCTATCTAGCTATGAGTGAAAGTGAAGGAAAGGGATGGTACAGGAATATTAAAGAATGGTTGCTGAAATGGAATCTAAAACTTGAGGACTGCCCATCCACGGAAATAAGGAGATCTCAGCGATACGCTTTGAGTTCTCATCATTTGAGCATAGAGGAAGGTCGATGGAAGAACATACCAAGGGATAGACGCCTATGCAGGGTGTGTGGCCAAGATGAGGTCGAAGATGAGGTGCATACCATTTTGTTGTGTCCAGCGTATGAAGTTGAGTTCTCATCATTTGAGCATAGAGGAAGGTCGATGGAAGAACATACCAAGGGATAGACGCCTATGCAGGGTGTGTGGCCAAGATGAGGTCGAAGATGAGGTGCATACCATTTTGTTGTGTCCAGCGTATGAAGTCTTGAGGCAAAGATATGGGATACAAGGCACATTAGCAGACGTGTTTGGCTTGCCCCCTTCCATTCTGGGTGGTTTTATCATAGATGTTTTAAAAATTAGGAGAACTTAAATATTGATAGTATAGATGCACTTTTACAAGATGATGAAGATGAGATAGAATTGAGAGAGATAGCCGATGATGCTTCCAACTGTGGAAGCTCATTTGATGAATGGTTTGATGTAGAAGATAATTTGAACGTCTGATAGACCTGATGGTCTCAGTAGGTGTAATAATAAAACATTTCATTTCATCTCTCTCTCTCTCTCTCTATGGGAAAGGCTTGAGAAGCTTAATGTGCCACTGGAGCTTAGAGATGCGGTCCAGATACTCTACGAAAAGGTACTGGTGCAATTATCCCAACCCTTTTCACTGGAAATCCCTGATCATGTGGAGAGCAATATTGGGGTGAAACAAAGTTGTCCCTTATCCCCAACGCTATTTGGTTTGTTCATAGATAGCTTAGAGGCATGGCTTCATGATAATTGTTCGGGAGGCACTGAGATACATGGATATATTCTACAATTGTTGATGTATGCAGATGATGTGGTACTATTTGCACGCTCAAAAGACCACATGCAGCAACATCTGAATAGTTTGGCGGTCTTTTGTGACCATACTGGCATGCAAGTAAACTTGGATAAGACGAGCATTATGACAGTGGGCACTCTCAAACAGGAACCCGTTTTTAGCTATAAGGGGAATTCTGTAAGTATGTGTGATTCTTATAAATATTTGGGCCTTATTTTCAGCAGGAATCATAGATGGAATGCATGCATATCGAAGCGAATTGATGGAGGGTACACGGCATTGTATGCATTACAGAGTATGTGTCGAAGGGCTCATCTTTGGTCTTGGAAACTTAAGGTAAAGCTTTATCAGACACTAGTACAGAGTGTGGTCCTGTATAGGTGCGAGATATGGGGAGCAAGTCTCCCTCAATGCTTATGGGATGATATGGAGCAGGTCCTGAAGAAATTCTTGAGATTGGAGCTGGGAGTCAAAGCCCAAACGCCTTACCCCATGATGTTGGCCGAAAGTGGACTTCTACCTCTTGAAGGGGAAGCCATGTTGAGGTGTGTTACTTATCTTAAGAGAGTGTTAGCATTGGATGAATCCCGCCTTGTACATAGAGCTCTGTTATCTAGTAAAGAAAAGGGAATATTGCATGATGTGGAGAATTGGCTTAGAAAATGGAATATACATTGGGAAGAGGTGGTCTTGGTTTCAGACCTAAGACAATGGATTTCGGATAAGATACAAAAAAGACTATGGTCGCAGCCTAAGACAAAAATGATTCTATACAAACAGGGTATAAATCCGAACTTGCTACCAGCTATGCACTTACAGGAAAATATGTCAATACAGAAGAGACACAATATTTGCAGGATCCGTCTCAGTTCGCATCACTTGGGTATAGAGGTGGGGAGATGGGGGCATATTCTACCGAGGGACCAAAGATACTGTAAGCTATGTAGCACAGGTCAAGTTGAAGACGAGGACCATGTATTACTTCGCTGTATGGCCTATACTGCGCTGCGAGATAAACACGGTATTAATCATGTAGATCTCCCAACTCTTTTCACATTGGAGGGGGATGTGTTAGGAAAATATGTGATAGAACTTTTACATCATAGAGATACTTGTTTGGAATCTCAAACTGTTGTCAACATTGATAACTCAGATATTTTGAGTGAGAGTGATGAGCTAGATGAGGATTCGTGATGGCGATGGGCAAACGGTTTCTATTCTGGCCGGAGGTCCTATCAGTAATGGGCGATGGGCGATGGGCGATGGGCGCGATGTCACCAGGAAATGCGTGCCACCAGGTATTTTCGGTCTTTCTGGTTATCTTTTTGTAACTTAGCTTGCAAACGGTTTCTATTCTGGCCGGAGGTCCTATCAGTAATGTGTAAAGAAGAGAGACATGATTTGTAAAAAAGGAAGGGGGATATGGGCATGAGCTAGAAAGGTAGAAAGATGAATCAGCATTCATACTTATTATATCTTTGACAGAGGCATAGTACATGTCTCGAGGCCTCCCACCTAACAAAAACAATAAAATTTGGATATGTACGGCGAGATACTAACAGAAATAATAAGAAATAGGTGGGGATACGAGTCCGTCCAGAATGTAAAAACATAAGTAGATTAGACAACACAAGGAATTGGCGATTTGGTAGCACCAAACATCAAAAGACGCCGGGGAGATGCACGAGAAAGAGCAAAAGCCGGAACGAATGACCCGATACGCATTTAAGGGGGAGGTTTTTAAATAACGAAATCGTGAGACCATCGAAGAAAAATTCCCGCTACGTGACACGCGTGGCGGTAAGGTAGTGCATCCACGGCGCCGATGGCGAAGGGGGGCGAACCATGTGGATAAACATGAGAGGGGCTAATTGGAAAGCGCAATTCAGCCTTAAATAGATGAAGGGCGATAATTAAAGAGGGGCCAAGGAGGGGGCAAAAGGGATAGCCGCTAAGGACTATACTTACAAGCCTACTAAAAAAAAAGGTAGGGTACGACCGGCACAAAATATCGGAAAGAATACGCCGCATTAACTACAATCAATAATGAATAAATGATGGCGGCCTTCTGACATGACAGATAAAGACAAGACGCGACTAATGGAACGCTGAAAGATGAAAGGAAACCCTAAAACCGATCAACATATAAATAGCCGAAAGTACCTTCGTCTTTTTAGGGTTCCAATTCGGGCCAAAGAAGAAGCGCTGGAAGGAGACGAGAATCCCGCAAAACAAAGGCGACCGAATAGGATGGACAAGGGAAAGAGAGCTGGAGGTGCGGGGGGCGATCGGGGCAAGAAGGAAGAGAACCGAGGTAATCCAGAAATCTCACCGGGTACATACAACCCGGAAAGTTAGAAGAGCTCAATCCCCGGTGCATCCGCGAAGGGCGGATTGCCCGTGGCTCGAGAAAGGTCTTACTTGTTATAATTGTGGCCGGGTACATTGTCTATTCTCGCAATAGGATCCACCACGCCGGGATGAAAGATCATGGATATAAGCCGAGCCCGTTAGATTATCTCTGAGTACTAGCCGATCGAATGACACGGCGAGAAGGCGGACAAGGAAAGGGTAATATCCGCCTGTGTGTTTGCAAATGCACGCCGACAATCCGTAAATCGAAAAGTTACAAGCATGATTTAGTGATAGGTGATTTCGGGAAGATATGTGAACCGCCGTGAAAAGAACCCACTGAGTATACGCGTTTGCAATCAAGTAGCCGTAAACTCTAAAAATACGTAAAGATGGAGAAACATCAGCGAAAAAGGAAGAATCAAGAAAGCAAGATTTGCGTAAGACGGAAAGATAATACCGAGCAATAGGGAGGGGCTCTCGATCCTGACCGTTCCGCATCACGCCGCTAATATATTTCGTGCTCTAATGGTGGGGTTCTATATGACTTGTTTCAATTGCTCAAGACTACTTATGCCTTTGTTTTACTTTTTAAGTTCTCACTTTTCCTTACTTTAGTGATAAGTTCTAGCCCAATTTTGATCATATGGCGCTTTAGAACTTTAACATCATCATATTATCATCCATGTTTTGCAAAAATCCCGAATCTTGCCTCTCAGCTTGACAAAGACCGAAATAGATCCCATGAAGTAGGAAATGTAAAGTGTAATCGACAAATGAAATAGAACACCGGAAGTCCCTCTCTGGTCTCCAAAAAATGATCTTGCATTTTTGTTCTTCTTGTTGTTTGTTTGAATAGTTAAACAAAGAAAGAACTTTTGGATCTAAAACAATGTAGGGGAACACAAGAAAAATGCAAAGAGACAGAAAAACGCAGGAGGTAGCCAGGAATACAACGTAAATAATGACTACAAAAGTAACAAGGAGGATCAAGCGTATGGGTCAAGACAACGCGACAACGGGAAAACAACAAGGAAAAAGGTGGTGGACAATAATGGTCCGAGAATATGGTCACAACAGAGAAACGCCGACAAGCACACAGCTTGAACAATACAAATGGGCTTAAGATATTCACAAGACAAATGCAAAAAAGGAACGGGACACGAGATATATAGTAAATGTTCGGACTAAAAAGTGTACGTAAAAGTTGGCGGATCGAGAGATTCAACTCCTCCGCCGCACCACCGCAAGATAGCGAGGGCCGTACTCCACCAACCGGTTAAGGTACCAACATAAACCCAAAAAGCATGAGTAATGGAGGATCGCAAGATCCAAAGAGTAAAAGGCTGACGGAATAAGATATCGGACAGAGGCTTTCACCGCACACCGTGATAGCGAGGGGGCTAGACCCACCAACCGTAAATCCGACCACTATAAACTCGACCAATCGTGAAAACCGCAAAAGTTGCATAAAGCACATTATGACCCGAAAAAGAGTATAAAGAGGACGGAAAAGTTACTGACGTAGAGGTTCCACCTCCACCGACACCGTGCTAAGCGAGGGGCCAAATAAACCCACCAACCGGTATCCGACCACTGCACACTCAAAACACGTGGAAGGAGAATAAAAATACAATCAAAAAGGAAGGACTTTGATACACCTGGACAAGGTATACGGGCCAAGGAAGCTACGGCCTCTCAACTAACTCCTCGAATACCACTAAGGACATAAAGACAACTACCTAATCCCATAACATGGAGGGAGGAGATCACCCATAGCTAAATCTTCATAGGGAGACACCCGAGGGACCGAAAAATAAATAAATGATGGGGCAGGAATAATTAAGGGTAGCCGCCCCAATATTTTTCAATTCAAATGGGATTAATCGGTGATAATTTTGAATTTTTGAATTCTTGAATTAGAGGACCGCTTCAAGAAGCCAAAATATATAGACTCAACACGGTAAAGATACCAACCCCCCGCCACGGATTTTGTAGCGGCGCCTCGCATTACGCAAGCAGAATACACAAAGACCTCGCAAAGACCCAAGAGCAATGGCGAAAAGCGCCAGCCTCAGAGAGGAAAGCAGAGATGGCAAGGGTACCAAGAAGTCGCAAAGACCTCCAAGATTTTTTCGCTTAGATGGATAAGCACTTGGAGTCCGTGATCCCTCAGATGGATGCCCCCAACACGCTTAGCTTTAGACAAATGCCAAGCCGTAATACAAAGCCTCATCGCAAACATGGACGGAGGATAGAAGGGGTGGAAAAGACAAGCGAGGAGATGCAAAAGCAGATGAACGAAATTGAGGAGGAAAAAGCCAAGATCCGAAAAGGTTGGTTGAATTAGAAAAAGGAAATGTTGAATTGGATGCATGGGAATCATTTGATAGAATAAAACCGCATATCATGGAGTATGAGGAGCGTAATAGAATTAAGCATGACGCAGTCGATAGGGTAGCAGAGAAACCTAACGAGGACACATATCGAAGCTATCGCAGTAAGTGATGGAGACGGTGTTCAAGGAGCATCGGAGTGTCGTCGTCAAAGCAAAGACGATCGTGACAATGGAGAGGGCGGGCGAGGCATATAAACCCGACTCTCGAGACCGGACAAACCAAAGAGAGAATATCACGAGACGGGCCGACCGAGAAATGGGATCATAGTTCAGAAGCTCTAACAATCATGCAACGACAAGGACTGCACAGGGAACTAGCCAAAGCAAGGGAACTAAACCAAAGCAGAATACAAAAGGGTGGGTCAAGAATGGCAGGGTGTTCCTGCACAAAAGGACACGGGAATTTGCAGGGCCACGACAAGGACAGAAGGAGGGGATATCTGAACCAGGGAAGGAGACCGATGTGGGGAAGGAGAACATCAACCCGGTAATGATACCAACAAAAGGGCAGGAAAACGGGACATCAGGGGGAACAGTAACAGCAACAGTTCTCGAGGCGAGCCATCACAAAGAAGGAGGAAGAAACGAAAAAGGGGAAGGGCGAGGTCCCCTGGGCGGGAGCATGGGTACAACCCCAAAGAAGAAGGGACCGGGGGCTTACCGAAAGGATGGTGAACGGAACAAACGAAACCCCGAGAGAGGGCAGCCGCGAGGGAGGAGACGCCAAGATATGGTACCGAACTGCACTGGGTATCCGGTGGGACGACCTGAGAGAGGCTGGAGGGAGCGATAACAAGGACATAATATGTCTAGTAGAGACATGGGAACATAACATAAAGAGGCTACCTAAGAGGAGGGCTACCAGCTATTCAATTGCTGGAAAGATAAGAACTTCAAAGTAGGAAGAGGGAGTGCAGTGTCTAGCCTCTGCTATGTCAAGGAGAATGTAGCAAATGGTACATGTATTTTACACTCGATGTCAATAAAAGATACATGGTACTTAGTATGCAATTGCAAAATAAAAAAGATCTAATATTGATCATAGCATATTACCCAATCGAAAGTAGTGACAAACTAGAACTGCTAGAACCGGAGAAACCATGATGAAGTGGAAGGAACAGGGACCAATGATACTAATAGGAGATCTAAAATGCCGCAACAGTCAGAGCAAGCGCAATATACAAGTATAGATGAAACAAATGGACAATGGACCCAAACGGCAAGATCAAAAGAATGGAATAGACGAACTAATGACAAGGCAGGATCAATGCTAAAGGGGAACTACATCGCCGAGGTATGCATCGACCACAGGGGCCATCATAGCCAATGGGGTTCGTGAGATGGCCGATCGGGGAATTCACAAGTCGAACGCCATGGGAGAAGTATAGTAGATTACGTGATAATGAATGAACAGCAAAGCAGGTACAAAGATCGTAAATTGTAACCCTAGAATGGCCAATTGGGAGGAGGGGAGAGTCACAGCCCATGCGGTTGACAATTACAAAGGGGGAACAACCGAAAAATGAAGAACAAAGATGAATGTAAGAGAGATAGGGGAAAGCTGAAAATACATTTCCGCAACAAGCACGCATTACACGCTTTGTACAAGTAATCAAAGAGGAAATGGGGAAAAGGAAATGGGAGGAGCACAGGCGACGAGAATGGAGATGCGCCAATGACATAACAAAGAAAAGTGGCATTAGAAATATTCGAAAAGAAGGAAGAGAAAGGAAAATAATGCCTTCAAATCTTCAATATGGTATGACGATGAGTGCAAGGAACGTAGAAGGAAAGTCAAGGCGCCAGAGGAAAGGAAACATACCAAAAGGAAAGAACGATATATCTAAAGTTACCGAAAGCAAAGAGGAATAAGAATCTGATGCAAAGATCAATGGGGTCGCCAAGCTAATCAAAACAACCACGCAAGTTCTGGGTGGATTTAAAGAGAAAAAAGCAAGGGAATAAGGGAAGTGAAATCACACAGGCAGCATTGGAACAACAGATGGGAGAACTATCTTGAAAAAACTATATAAGACAGGGGCACCCCCAAAGACCAATACCGAACTAAAAAATAATCCGACAGCCATGCTTCGACGCATGTGAAGTGATGATAGCATTGAATGGGATGGCCAACAACAAGGCCCCGTGACCTATACCTGGATTAACCGTGGAAGTACTAAAATGTGCGATACCACTATAGTAAAAGCAGTGACGAGATATTCAATGGTATAGTACACGCCAGGCTTCCAAAACGATGGGCGCATTAACAGGGTCATACCCCTACACAAAGGGGAAGTAAACAGAACCCGAAACTACAGACAATAATGGTAAGTTCCATTTTCGCAAAGTGGTACCGTGGAAGGTTCTAGACAATAAATTAAAGCAATGGGCAGAGGCAGGGAATTTGAGAGCACAGGGGCAAGCAAAGCTTTAGACCGAACACTCAACAACGTACCACCTAGTGACTCTCCTGATACTAATATAGCATAATAGAGGCCTCTGAAAGAAAGTGATATGTCAAGTTTTTGGATTTCCCGAAAAGCTTTTGATACAAGCATTCAAGGGAAAAGCTTATACGAGGCTTGTAGACATGCAAGCACCGAGAGACGGGTAGGGGCAATTATGAGATTGTACTATAATGTATATGCAAAAATAGAAGAAGAAGGAAAGGCAATAGACTGCGGACACAGAGTCAAACAGGGATGTCCATTATCTCCAACACCGCTCGAATATATATAGATGCCCTACAGGATTTTATAGCAGTAACGTTAAAGGGGACGGACGCCTCACACTGGGAACCAAGGTACCCATCATGCTATATGCTGATGATTTGGGCATGATGGCCACAAAGAACAAGGGAATGCACAGACATCGAAACTACTAGAGATCTTCCGTGAAAAGACAGGGCTAACAAAGGAATCTCACAAAACCAAAATAGTCTTTTTTGGTAACAGAATAATCACAAGCCGCTCAAATATCTAGGGACGTAATTAGAAGAAGCAACAGAGTACAAGTATCTAGGGTATGATACACATGGCACGTGGAAATGGGCTTAAAGGGCAGATGTTAGATTCCAAGCAGCCATAGGAAGCTACTATAACATGAAAAACTTCTCGCAACGTAAATAGAATAATAGATCGAAATTAAATGCTATCTATTCGCACGCCAGAGTCGCCACAACACGCCTATATACGGGCGGAAGCCCGGGACCGGGGCTAACAGACAAGAAATGGGAAAAGCAAGAAGGATTTTCGCATGCCTACATAAACAGAATTCAAACTAAGGGCAAATACACCATTGACAACCATAGTATATGAGACAGTCAGAAATCTATGGAGGTGAGAGCATGGGAAAGGACCATCGATACATCATAAGAAATAATGCAGTGAAAAGTCGAGAAGTTAGCAAGCATCACAATCAACGAATCAGCAAGGTCGCACATCACCACAAGCAAAAGGGGATGGTTTAGGGATGTAGCAATATGGACCGCAGAAATGGGGCTAAATTTGAGCCGAACCGATCGATGAAGGCCAATGGAATGAGGAGGGGCAAGTAAAAGCTACGCATGGTCAATGAAAGACACACAGACCCAAAACAATCTGGCTTGTATCAATATTTAATCCGTGAGTAGATGATAGGACAACAAATGTACCAAGATAACATGCTTGGAAAATCGGAGACGAGATATTTTAGCAAAGTTCGTGATGGGATGTCATGATCCGGAAATTGAAAAGGACAGTGGAGAAAAATAGACGCATTGACAGCTATGCGTAACTGCGACGTGAGAGTGGAAATAGAGGATCTAAAACCACATGCTTAACGAATGTCCAACTTACACGCACATCGTGGGAAAAGTACAGAGAGTAAGGTGGGGACAATCAAGACATAACATAATGGCAAGGACGTAAACAATGGGAGACCCGGCAGATGCAATACGAGATGCCGAATGCATTACCGGGAAGCACATGAACAAAAAAGGGTTTACGATATGATTTGCTAAAGAGGCAAATCATAGACGCATTCACTAAATGTACAAAAAAAAGTCGCTTTGATATAGACGACACCCCGACGGCCTAGAAGCCGAAACAAAAAGTAGGGTGCCGGATTAATAAGAAAAAAGTGAGCCTTCGTAAAAGGCTACAACAAAACAAATAAGTGATGAGCTAGTAGCCCCCACCGGGAGCTTCGCCCACGCCATTACAAGTCCGCAGGCCTAAGGGCACAAGGGACAATAATGTATTCTATTCTATTCTATTCTATTCTAAAAGAGGATTGTCTAATAGGTCTTTTAGGCCTCACATAGACATAAATACTCTCTCTCTCTCTCTCTCTCTCTCTCTCTCTCTCTCTCTCTCTCTCTCTCTCTCTCTCTCTCTCTCTCTCTCTCTCTCTCTCTCTCTCTCTCAGAAGAGACATGCAATTTGCAGGATAAGACTTAGCTCACACCACTTGGGTGTGGAGACTATCTATCTATCTCTCTCTCACACCATGGCGCGTAGGGCTAAGAAGAAGGGAGAGGCTGGGTCTTCCTCGGGGGGCATGGAAGAGACATGCAATTTGCAGGATAAGACTTAGCTCACACCACTTGGGTGTGGAGACTATCTATCTATCTCTCTCTCACACCATGGCGCGTAGGGCTAAGAAGAAGGGAGAGGCTGGGTCTTCCTCGGGGGGCATGCTTGACACCACAGGGTCGGCTGCTGCTACAGAACCGAAGAGCAGTGCAAGTGGGGGCAGAGGTAGTAAAAAAAGAATAGAATACTCTGAATCAAGGGCAGAATCCGAGACTGCAAGCTCCGAGGATGATGGGGACTGCGCTCTTTCACAGTCGGCAGCAGCTGATGCAGGGATATTGATGGCACAGTCGGCAACAGTTGTCTTACCAACAGCTGCAAGCCTTGTCCCACTGATCTCTGTAGCAGGGATGGGCATCACAAATGCTCCAGCCATGTCTTCGATGGGCTCTTAGCAAGAGGTAACGGATTTGATCTCAAACACGCTCGAGGCTCCACATGTAAATGTCGTTGAAGCTTACCGAGTAGGCAAAAAAGGGGATAAGCCCAGAAATGTTATCATCAAACTTGGTAGCCGGGAGGACAAGGTGACGATACTGAAAAGGAAAACTAAGATGAAAGGCAAGAATGTATGGATAAATGAAGACCTAACACAAGAGCAATTCCAGCAGCACAGGATTGAAATGCAGAAATTTAAAGAAGCAAGGCAAAACAATAAGAGAGTCTTCTGGAGGTATGGGAAGGTGTGCATCGAAGACGATGCATAGGAAATTCAGGCCATCAGGTTACTTGCATGGAACATCAACCATCTAAACAATGGAAAGGTTGTGGAGATGGAAGATGTACTAGCATCAGTAGACATGGCGTTCTTCACAGAGACATGGGAACATGAAGAGAGTGGGCTTCCGGAAATACCAGGATTTGTAGCTGTGTGCTCCCTATGGAACAAGAAGGGGTGGCGAAGAAGAGGGTATGGAAGGGTTGCATGTTATGTCAGAACTGAAATGGTGCATTTAGTTAAAGTTATAAAAAAGAGGGACACAAAGCAGTATATATGGGTGGAGGTCCCAGGGCGGGACGGTCAGAGAATATTTATCGCAGGATGCTATTTCCCACCGCTGCAGAAAAACACATATCAAAAATACAACTTGGATTTTGAAGATCCCTTCCAGCAGTTGGAGCTTGATAGTATGGAGTTGATGGAGTTGGGGGAGGTGGTCCTCGTAGGGGATTTTAATGGCAGAACGGCAGGAAAACAAGCAGCCTTGGCAAGCAGCGAAGGGGAACCGGTGTGGATAGATCAATTGGATGACAATGAACTAAACATAGCAGGTTGGAACCGTAACACACTGGACCGAGACAAATGGCCGACTGCAATGGGAAACTATTTGTTGAGTATGTGTGGAGGCTTAAATTTAGTGATTTACAATAAGATAAGAAATTTCCCAGGCACTGAGCGGTGCACATGCAAGGGCAAAAGCATAGTCGACTATCTCATTGCATCGGAGAACTTTTTGGAGCAAGTTACACATTTTCAAATATTGGGTGCTAGAAATGAATCAGATCATGTACCTCTTATAGCACACATTGCAGTTGCTAGAAAAACACACTACCAGGTGCATGTTAGCATTGACCGCATTCATATTAATCCAAAGAAGAAAGATAAATATCAGAAATATTGTGAGGAAAGTATAGAAAAGGTAGACTGGCCAAGTGGGGCTGCCATGATGAGCGAGGTTATGACCTCCTTGGTGCTTGATGCTGCAAGGAAGTGCTTTAACTCAGGGAGAAGAAGGAAAGGCCTACCTCACAACGGGTGGTTTGATGAGGAATGCAAGTTGAAAAGGGCACAATATAAGAGGGCATGTGGGCAAGATAGGCTGCGGCTAATCAAAGAGTATAAGACTCTAGTAAGGCGCAAGAAAAGAGTATTTATAGGTCTTAAGCAAAAAGAGTTGGTCACAAAGCTACTAGCAGAGCCAAATCAATTTTGGAGGAGGATGAAACACAGGCAGCAAAGTAATACACAACTATCACTGGAGGATCTTGTAGGCCAAGTAAAGAAGCTTTACCACATTGACGATGTTGTTGATCAGGAACAAGGGTGCAAATCTGAATTAACTCTCTCGATAGATGATGTATACGATGGCTTGGCAAAACTTGCAAATGGGAAAGCAGCCGATAGCTTGGGCATGGTGGCTGAAATGCTTAAATGGGCAGGAGAGGGGCTAGTTGGAAAAATAACAGAAATGCTAAATGCTGCAATGCAAGAGGGGTTCCCACTGGCATGGCAAATCAACCGGGTGGTTCCAATCCATAAGGCAGGGGATGCGCGCGACCCGAATAACTATCGGATGATCATGGTGAGCAATTTATTTGCAAAGCTTTTTGCTACTATTCTTGAGCATAAGATCAGCACATGGGCTGAGGTACATGAGGTACGGGCCAAGGGCCAACAAGCGGGTTTTAGACCCAATAAATGCACCATTGACCACTTGGTCACATTCAGAGCTATGATAGACACAGTCAAGGGGACTAGAAAACCATTGTTTGCAGGATTTGTGGACTTCTCTAAGGCATTCGATATGGTGCCTAGAGGGAACTTGTGGGAAAGTCTAGAGAGAATTAATGTGCCCATGCACCTGAGAGATGCTGTGCGGGTACTATATGAAAAGGTGCTAGTGAAACTGTCCTTCCCATTTGATGGCCAATGCGCGGAGCAGGTGGAGAGCAATATAGGTGTCAAGCAAGGGTGTCCTCTCTCACCTACGCTTTTTGGCATCTTTATTTGACCTGGAAAACTGGATTATTGCTCAGGGTGGGGGCGGTACCCAACTTGCAGGATATGCTATCCTTTTGTTGCTATATGCAGATGACATCGTCTTATTGGCCAGGAGCAGGGGAGATATGCAGAAACAGTTAGATACATTAGGGAGCTTCTGTGACAAAAAAGGTATGAAGGTGAACTTGGGAAAAACCAAAGTTATGATATTTGGAACAAATCTAGATGAGAATTATGCATTCACATACAAAGGGGAGCCAATGGAGATCACAGATTCATACAAATACTTAGGGCTAATGGTAGATAAGCACTTCCGGTGGAATCGCACAGTGGAGCAGAGAGTTAATGGAGGCATCAAGGCATTATTTGCCATGCAAAAGCAGTGTTTGAGGAGCGAAATCTGGAACTTTGGTCTTAAAAGAACTCTTTTAAAACATTAGTACAGTCGGTAGTATTGTATGGGTGTGAAGTATGGGGGGCTATATGCCATTACTTGACATATCCGGAGCCGGATGGGGGCTTGGACGGCGGAAGCTACCCAAGATTAGCTCTAAAAGCAACAATGGATAAAGGCTGGTATGCGGATGGAATGATCTGGCTGCAAAAATGGGGTATTCCGATCCAGGAGCTAGCAAATAACAAAAAACGGATTCGGGACTGGGTACAGGAAAAGATACAAACGAGCTCTAAAAGCAACAATGGATAAAGGCTGGTATGCGGATGGAATGATCTGGCTGCAAAAATGGGGTATTCCGATCCAGGAGCTAGCAAATAACAAAAAACGGATTCGGGACTGGGTACAGGAAAAGATACAAACGAAAATGTGGCATGCACCTGGCACCAAGATGGCACACTATCGGGAAGAAATGAATCCAATGCTGCTGGAAGCAAAATATCTGCATGAGAATATATCCTTGGTAATAATGGTATGTCCAGCCTACCAGGCGCTGAGAGCACCATTTGGGTGTAGAGGTAGGCAGATGGTATAACATACAGCGAGAGTATCGGACCTGCAGGGCATGTGGCTCAGATGAGGTAGAGGATGAGAACCACGTAATAATGGTATGTCCAGCCTACCAGGCGCTGAGAGATAGATTCAATGTTCAACCATCTAGCTTGCAACAATTTTTCGATATGATGATATATTTTATCAGTAACTTTTGTATTCGGTCTTATGGACCTGGAAGTAGCAAGCAAATATGTTATTGAATCTAGTGGAGACGAGATGGTAGAGAGCGATGGCGAGGTACTCGATGACGAGTTCTTGCCGGATGATGATATATTTTATCAGTAACTTTTGTATTCGGTCTTATGGACCTGATGGTCTGAAAAGACGAAATAATACAATTCACTTCACTTCACTTCTCTCTCTCTCTCTCTCTCTCTCTCTCTCTCTCTCTCTCTCTCTGGATGTAGAGAAGTTACTAGGCCAGGTACAAAAATTGTATCATGTTCCAGGATTGGAAGATAGTGTCAGCATACAACATTTCACAGATGATAAATGGGGTTTTTCAATAAATGATATTGATATGGGACTGCAGAAACTGGCTAATGGGAAGGCTGCAGATGCAACTGGCTTGGTAGCAGAGATGTTTAAATGGGCTGGTGAGAAGACACGCGAAGTCCTCCTCAAGCTGATGAATGCAGTCTTGAGGGATGGGTTTCCACGGTCATGGCAAATGAACAGGGTTGTTCCTTTACATAAGTCCGGAGATGTAAGCGATCCAGGTAATTATAGAATGATTATGATTAGTAGTCTTTTTGCAAAACTTTTTGCAACTATGGTGAATAGCAAAATCAGTGGTTGGGCTGAAGAAACTAATGTTCGAGCCATGGGACAAGCAGGCTTCAGGTGGGAAAGAATGGATAAACTTGGAGTGCCAAATGAACTGAGACAGGGGATTTGGTTACAGGGACAAGGAAACCTCTATATGCCCTCTTTGTGTGGATTATGCCAAAGCATTTGACACGGTAGACAGAAATAATTTATGGGAAAGAATGGATAAACTTGGAGTGCCAAATGAACTGAGACAGGCAACAAAATTGCTATATGAGAAAGTACTGGTTCGGCTATCTCTTCCCTATTACGAAGAATGTCAAGAAGTAGTAGTCAGTAATATTGGTGTTAAACAGGGCTGTCCTATGTCTCCCACGTTATTTGGATTGTTTATCGACCAGCTGGAGGAGTGGGTTTTGAGTTACGGGGGAGATGGCATGGCATTGGGCCAGTATGTGATGCTGCTACTGCTCTATGCTGATGATGTAGTAATTTTATCAAGGTCAGTGATAGGTATGCAGTAGCATCTGGAGGCTTTAGCTGATTTTTGTGATGATAAGGGTATGAAGGTGAATATGGCCAAGACCAAAATGATTGTCTTTGGAGCCCTTAAAGTGGACCATCTTAAGTTCTGCTATAAAGGCGAGCAGGTGGAAATTGTGGACTCATATAAATATTTGGGCATCCAGGTGGATAAGAACCCCAGTTGGAATCAGGCGGTAGAACAAAGAGTCAATGGTGGCTTGAAGGCTCTCCATAGCATGCAACGTAGAAGTGCTAAAGCTGAAATTTGGAATTTCAGCCTTAAAAAGACATTATATGCTGTGTTAGTACAATCGATACTATTGTATGGTTGTGAAGTGTGGGCACCGGGCTTGTCAGATGACACTTGGAGGAAAATTGAGAAGGTTTAAAAAAAGTTTTTTAGAACAGAACTGGGTGTTAAGGCACAGACCCCATATGATATGTTACTGGCTGAATGTGGGATGATGAGTTTAGAAGCGGAAGCGTTATGTAGGACGCTTGCTTATATATGTAAAGTGCAGCTAGGGAGACAAAATCATGTCATACCTAATATGACTTTGGAAGCAACTAGACATAAGGGGTGGTATGCAGAGGTAGAGATATGGATGAGGAGATGGGATCTAGACCCCCACGAACTTCTTGCACACCATGATGACCTTAGATCCTGGGTGCAAGAGCATGTGATAGAAAAGTCATGGCGCGTTCCAGAAGTGAAAAAAGAATATTATAGGCAGTTTATTAACCCTCACCTGTTATCACCGAAATATCTTGAGATGGGGGTTTCAGTTAAGTCCAGGCATGCAATCAGCAGGATTAGACTTTGTTCACACAGGTTAGGCGTGGAAGTAGGGCGTTGGAATCATATTCCACATGCCTTAAGAGTATGTAAGCTGTGTGGTATGAATGCCGTTGAAGATGAAGTACATACACTTTTAAGTTGTTCAGCATACACAAATCTCAGGGGTAAGTATCAAATTACTTGTGATAATTTGAGAGATTTCTTTGATCTACCAAGCACTAAGATAGGACAATTCATTATAGAAGTGCTTGAGCATCGAGACCATTTATTGAAATTATCTAATTGTAAGGAGAGAACTGATGATGAGTGGGAGGGAGCTAATGCATTTCTATCTGAAGATGCATTAGAAGATATTTTCTATAATGTTGAATGTATTCGGTGAACGTCTCATAGGCCTGGTGGCCTGCAGGCGTGATATTTATATACATTTCATTTCATTTCATTGCTGGAGAGGATCAGGGATTACTTTGTAGAGGATACAAGAGCTACATCCGGATCATTACCCCATTGTGATGGATTTGGAAGTTCTCTCTCTCTCTCTCTCTCTCTCTGTGGATGTCACTTTGACTAGTATCAATATGCTGGAGAGGATTGAAGAAGCATAAGGAAGATATGTTTATGGATCATTAGAAAGCATGGCTTATGCCAATCGAAAGGGTCCGAAAAGCGTAAGAGATAGATGCACAATTGACAAAAATCCTCATAGAGGCTGCAAAAATATGCTTTGTATCCCTAATTTAAAGCTTAAGGGCTACCGCAATGGGTGGTATGACCAGAATGCACTTAAGCATGCACTTTAAACAGCCGCTTTGGAGCTCAAACATAACATTAGGGTGGAATATCGCGAACCGGTTAGGAGGAAAAAAAGGCCTATTACCACTCCAAACAGAAGAGCTAGCTTTTGAACTTTTAAAGGATCCAAGAAGTTTTGGACAAGACTTAAACAAAAGAAGAAGCAAGAATGCATGCCGGGAGGTGGATCAACTCACCGCCAGTCCGTAAGTTGTATCACATACACCTGCAATGCCGAGGTGATAAATAAAGGTGAGCCAACCTTGATATTGCAAGTAAGGGACGATTTAATGGGATTAAAAAATGTCATGTGGTAAAGCTAAAGACACTTATGGGATGGTGGCGTAAATGTTAAAATGGGCGGGAGCTAAAATCATACAAGTCATAACCGTGATGATGAATGATGCAATCGATAAATGGTTTTCCAGAACTTGGCAAGTGAATCGAAAGTGGTACCGATACATAAAATGGGAGACCCTCGTGACCCTAATAATTACAGGATGGTGATGGTTAGTAGTCTATTTGCTTGCTAAGTTGTTTTACTGCACAATATTGGAACAAAAGATAAGTTCATGGGCGTAAGAGAATGAAATCGAGTCGAAGCCCAAGCAGGTTCCGTCCTAATAGGTCAACATTGGACCATTTAGTTACAAAGTGAGGGCAAAGACGTGATTCTATAAAGAAAACCAAGAAGCCACTGCTTATGCTATTTGTAGATCTCACCAAAGCATTTGATATGTTAAAAGGCGTAACATATGGGATCATATGCAAAATATTGGGGTACCACAGAATTGAGAAAAGCTGCAAATACTTTGTATGAGAAGGTGATTGTACAACTCTTTTTTCCCTTGAACCAGAAGGTCGAGAGGAAATAATTAGTGATACGGGAGTGAAACAGGTTGCCCTTTATCTCCGACTCTATTTGGATTGTATATCGACCAACTAGAGGAATGGTTACTGTAAGCAATAGCTTAAAGAGGTACCACGCTAGCAGTGGTATGTAATCTTGCTTCTATTGTATGCTGATGATATAGTGATGTTTGCAAGATCAAAGAACGGACATGCAAAAACATATAGATGCTCCGCCTCGTTTTGTGATAAAAACAGGTATGAAAGTGAACTTGACCAAAACAAAGATATTAGTATTTGGGCTGAAAACCCTAACTTCCACTTTCTTTATAAAGGGCAAGAGATTGAAATATCTGATACATATAAGTATTTGGGACTTGTGGTAGACCACAATTATAGCTGGAATAAGGCAAAGGGAACAAAGGACGATGCGTGTTAAGGCCCTATATGCTACGCAGACAATGCGGGAAAGCGGAAATAGTGGATTGGAAAATGAAGAGGATTTTATATGATGCCTTGGTGAGAAGTGTTGTGCTTTATGGCTGCTAAGTGTGGGGTCCGTGATTATCCCAAGAAATGTGGAAAAGGGTAGAAAAAAAAAGTACGTAAGAAGTTTTACCGACAGAGTTGGGAGTAAAAAATGCAAACCCCATACCCGATGATGTTAGTGGGCAGGTCTAGTAAGCTTAGAGGTGGAAGCACTATATCTAACATTGAAATACCTCTTTGAGGAT
The DNA here is from genome assembly GCA_021234155.1 of Isoetes taiwanensis. Classification (NCBI taxonomy): domain Eukaryota; kingdom Viridiplantae; phylum Streptophyta; class Lycopodiopsida; order Isoetales; family Isoetaceae; genus Isoetes; species Isoetes taiwanensis. Next base: position 21,776,342 of record JAJEKV010000008.1, on the reverse strand, counting down.
ATATGGAATGGAGGCAAACTAGACCGCCTAAGCTAGCTATGATACATAGTACAATGAAAGGGTGGTATGCGTAAATTGGAAAAATGGCTACAAAAATGGGGATGTGTTTGGATGATATGCCAACAGCACCAAAGAGACTTGTTTTGGTGGGTTCAGAGGCATGCTCAAAACAAAATGTGGCAAAATCCAGAATAAAGATGCAATATTATAGGGAAAAAAATCAATCCGGGTCATTGGGAGAAGGACCTCATCTCATAGGGAAAGGTTCATATTATCTGGAGGCATCTACTCGCAGATTGAGACTTAGTTCACATCATCTAGGAGTGGAGGTAGGCAGTGGGGGGGAGGATACCTCGAGATAGACGATATGTAAAGTCTCATGGTATGGATGATATAGAGGATGAGGAGCACCTAATCCCGCGATGTCCATCATATCAAAGACCGAGATTTCGCTTTTGGTATATCAAGTGAAGTTACATTGGCAGGTTTCTTCCAACTACCAAATGCTACATCTAGTGACTATTTGATAGAGGTAATGAAGGTAAGAGAGACTTCCATTAAAAATTATAGATATTTATTGAATGTATATGAAATGGACAAGAGTGAGCTCATTGATACCCTAAACAGAGAGTATACCAAATGTTACATCTAGTGACTATTTGATAGAGGTAATGAAGGTAAGAGAGACTTCCATTAAAAATTATAGATATTTATTGAATGTATATGAAATGGACAAGAGTGAGCTCATTGATACCCTAAACAGAGAGTACATTGGAAGTATACGATTGATGTACAAATTTGTATAGGAAAAGTTGTATGTCTTCTAGACCTAATGGTCTCAAGTAAATGACACTAGATCCCAAACTCTGATGGTGGGGAAAGACAAACCGATGTGCAAAAAGGAGCAGACGAAACCTGGACATAAATTGGTAAGGGGTAGGTCCTCACAGGTTGATTCTGACCCAGACCCGGCCCATTCCACCTCTGAAGAAGATTCCGCATCTATTACATCTGATTCAGGGATTTCTGCATCTGCTATGAAGATCATGCTGGATGATTTCAAAGTTTCATTCATGGAGGAGTTTTCCAAAAATATGCTGCAGAGCTTGCTACAAGAGCTGAAAACCTCCATGACTGCCCAAATCAATCTTGAATTGCAAAAAATGAAGGCTGAGACCGCAGATCATCTGAACCAACTCAGAGATGAATTGGAGCAACTGAAAAAATAAGCTGGGAGAGCAGAAACAGGTCAGCTGAATCCATGTGTTGAAGAATTAAGTAACCAACTCTCTGCAGTTAAGGAAGAAATAGCTGAAATGAAAACACAGACAGAAGCAGTGGCACCTGAACCCTTGATGACCGAACTGAATAACAAAATAGAGCAGTACATGGAAAGTCAAGAAAAAAAACAGAGAGCCCTGAACTTAAGAATAGTAGGACTGCCTGAACATGAGAATGAAGATACCAAATGCAGTGTAGAAAAACTATTTTGTGATGAAATGGGAATCGTAAACTCAGGAATCACAGAAGCATTTCGCATTGGGAAGAAGGAGGCAGGTACACGACACATTGTAGTCAGATTTTCTAACAGGGATAACCGATTCCAGGTTCTCAAAAATAGCTTTAAATTAAAGGGGAAGTTTATTTGGGTGAATGAAGACCTTACAAGAGACCAAATGCGTGAGAAGAAAGAAGAGATTGCTAAGTTTAAAGAGGCCAAACAAAACCAACAAAAGGTGCGCTGGGTTAAAGGTAAGGCAGTAATTGATGTATAGGGATGCGTGGAGGCTCTTAGGATAGTAATCTGGAATATCAATAGATTGACGGAAACAAAGATTACAAGTATGCAGGAGATATTACAAGCTGCTGATGTGATATGTTTTGTAGAGACGAAAGAACATGAACTATATGATCTGCCATAGATTGATGGGTTTAATAAAATATATTCGGTAAGAAATAACCGATTTAAACATGGAGATAATGGTAATGGACGAGTTGCCTGTTATGTAAGACATGCTTTTTGTCATTTGGTCCAGGGGATAAAAAAAGATTCAAATAACCAGTACATATGGCTTACAATCCAAGGGGTAAATCGCCCTTTCTATTTAGCAGTGTGCTATTATGCCCCGAGGCACAAAGGGATATATCAGAATAGTGAAGCTTCTGGTGAAGACCTATACTATGAACTTGAGCAAGACATAATGCAGTTTCAAGAAAAAGGAGAAGTTATCTTAACTGGAGACTTTAATAGCAGAACTGGAAAAAAGCAAGCCACTGCTTACACAGGAGAGCATGATCCACTCTGGTTAGATACCATGAGTGATGCTGAGTTAAAGCAGGAAGGATGGTATAGAGAATCTAGTGATGGGATAATCACCCGATTTGGACGACAGCTTCTCCATCTCTGCTGCAGTACGGGTTTAATAATATGTAATGGTATTAGTAAGTTCCCTTCCACCCCAATGTACATGTAGAACCAGAAGTGTTGTAGACTATGTGATTACCTCCAATGAAACTATAAATCATTTGGAATTTTCTGTTATGGATGAGCAAACCGAATCAGATCATGTCCCTCTGGCCATCAAGCTACCTGTCATGGTATGTAACATTGTACAAGCACCGAGAAACATCCTGGGGGTGAGATTAAACCCCAAGAAAGCAGACTACTATGGACATATAGTGGAAGATCTAGCAGCAAATACCCAATGGACAGATGATACAAGTGAAATCAGCAAAATAGTTCATGAGATCTTAACCGAGGCAGCAAGCAGAAGTTTCACATCCCAGCGTGTGCAAAAAGGTATGAAATGCAACTTCTGGTTTGATTCTGAATGTAGGCCTGCAAAGAGAAAATTCAGAAATAGCATAGGGGAAAGACGAGCCCAGCATAAAAAGGAATACCATAAGATTGTCAGGAAAAAGAAAAGGAAGTTTATAAGAGATCAGCAGATAGTATTGGTAGACCAATACCTGCAAGAACCAAAATTATTCTGGAATAGGCTGAAAGGCACCATAAAACAAGCAGTTCCCCTCTCCGCGAGTGATTTGTGGAGGCAGGTTAAAAAACTTTACCATGATGAAAAGATACCGGGTGAAATGAAACGGGAATCAAACATGACAATTAGTAATGAGGATGTGGCTGAAGGTATAGAACATCTTGCAAATGGGAAAGCTAAAGATGTCCACGGATTATGTGCTGAGCACCTGAAGTGGGCAGGAGAGACGCTTTATAGCAAGATTACCCAAATGTTCAATGCAGCTATGGTACAAGGGTTCCCCCAGGAATGGCAACTGAATAGAGTGGTCCCAATTCATAAACGTGGAGTGAAAATAGATGCAAATAATTACAGAACGCTTATGGTGAGTAGTTTATTTTCAAAATTGTTTGCTACAATTATAGAAAGAAAGATAAGTGGCTGGGCTGAAAAAGAGAAGGTGAGGGCTGAAACACAAGCTGGGTTCAGACCCAATAGGTCTACAATGGACCACTTACTTGTCCTGAAAACCATAATGGATTCGGTGAAAGGTACAAAGATAGCAGCATACATCTTGTTTGTTGATTTCAAGAAAGCATTTGATAAAGTACCAAGGAAACAAATTTGGGAAAGAATGGAAAAGTTAAATGTGCCTAAAGACCTACAGGATGCGGTACGGGTTTTATATGAAAAAGTTCTGGTGCAATTATCCATGCCTCTTGTATTGGAGATCCCGGACTGTGTGGATAGCAATGTAGGGGTGAAACAGGGGTGCCCGATGTCCCCAACATTATTTGGGTTGTTCATTGATAGTCTGGAGGAGTGGCTTAGATGCCATGGGAGAGGAGGCACAACCTTGAATGGCTATGTTATACAGTTGCTCATGTATGCTGATGATGTTGTCATCTTTGCGCGCACACGAGAACATATGCAACAACATTTAGACTCATTGGCTGCCTTTTGTGAAGTGAATGGCATGGAGGTTAATCTTGAGAAGACCAATATCATGACAGTGGGTGCACTGAAACATGAAAACTTTAAATACAAGGGGAAGACAATAGATACATGTGACTCATATAAGTACTTGGGGCTCATAATAAGCAGAAACCATAGGTGGAATACTTGCATAATACAAAGAATTGAAGGAGGTCTGAAATCCTTATATGCAATGCAAAGCATGTGCAGAAGGATCTCGCTTTGGAATTGGCAATTAAAAAGCAGATTATTTCAGTCATTAGTGCAAAGTGTTGTTCTATATGGCTGTGAGATTTGGGGACCGGGGCTACCTAAATGCTTATGGGAGGATGTAGAACAAGTACTAAAGAAATTCCTGAAACTCGAATTGGGAGTGAAGATCCAAACGCCATATCAAATGATGCTAGCTGAATGCGGTTTAATGCCCCTTGAGGGTGAAGCGATACTCCAATGCATCTGATACCTTAAGAAGGTGAGAAGAATGGATGACACCAGATTACCACATCTTGCCCTGCAAGCAAGTGAACGAAAAGGATGGTTTTCAGATGTAAAAAAATGGTTAAAACGATGGGAGATCAATTGGAAGGATGCAGTCCTGTATGATGGGAACCTTAGACAATGGGTATGTGGCATGGTGAAGCGGAAATTATGGCAGGGACCTTTGACCAAAATGATCTTGTACAGGCAAAATATGAACCCAGGATTGGATATTGCAAGACACTTGAGTGAAGATATATCTGTAAAAAAGAGACATGCAATTAGTAGGATACGGCTAAGTTCACATCGACTTGGAATTGAGGTAGGAAGATGGGGGCAGTCCATTCCCAGAACGATGCGAGAATGCAAGGTATGTGGTAGCAGAGAGGTAGAAGACGAGGAACATGTTTTGATATGGTGCCCAGCATACAAAATGATACGAGACCGTTTTGGGATAGAGGCAAGTGATCTTACTGCGTTCTTCCAAATCCAGGGTGATAAGATAGGATCATACTTAATAGAAGTGCTGAACTATAGAGAGATATGTATACACAATGTAAATATTTTCTTAGATGAAAATGATGATGAGAGTGAGAGTGAGGAGCTAGATGAGGAAACTGAAACTCATCTACTTTTTTATGAAGATGTGTAAAAAAGGTCGTCTTATAGGCCTGAGAGGCCTCCACAGACATAATACATTTCATTTCTCTCTCTCTCTCTCTCTCTCCGAAGAGACATGTGAGATGGATGATATGCTTACCTTTACTCTGGAGGATGTTCAGGTGGGACTCAAGAGACTTGCTAATGGCAAAGTCTCTCTCTCTCTCTCTCTACCATGTCCATGGAGTTGGGGATAAGATGGCCGAAGAGACATGTGAGATGGATGATATGCTTACCTTTACTCTGGAGGATGTTCAGGTGGGACTCAAGAGACTTGCTAATGGCAAAGCGGCAGATGCTTGTGGCCTTAAGGCCGAAATGCTTAAGTGGGCTGGAGAAGCGGTTACGAATAGGCTGGTCGACATGTTCAATATGGCTTTGAGAGATGGGTTTCCTAGGGCCTGGCAGGTTAATAGGGTTGTGCCATTGCACAAGTCAGGGGATGCATCTGATCCGGGTAACTACCGTACCATTATGGTTGGCAGCCTTTACGCAAAACTGTATGCCTCTATACTTGAGGGCAAGAGTATGCTGTATTTGTGGATTTCAGCAAGGCATTTGACATGGTGAATAGGCAAAATCATGGCATAGGATGGTAGATTTGGGCATCCCAATGGGGCTTAGGCATGTGGTAAGTGTTCTTTATAAAAAGTACTTTCGTGCAACTCTCTTTTCCTTTTGTTGGAATGTGTGATGATGTAGTAGAGAGTAATATGGGAGTCAAACAGGGGTGTCCTTTGTCGCCTACCTTGTTTCGATTGTTCATAGATCACCGGAGGGGTGGATAAGAGCACATGGAGGGATGGTACATCCTTGAATGGGTATGTACTTATGCTCTTGCTATATGTCGATAATATTGTGTTGCTATCTCGAGCATCTGGGGGATGCAAAGACATTTGGATGTGCTTGCCGGTTTTTGTGATACTAAAAGTATGCAGGTGAATCTGGAAAAGACTAAGGCTGTTGTTTTTGGAGCGAATAAAACAGATCATGTGCGGCTATTTTACAAGGGTAAGCAAATTGCAAAGACATTTGGATGTGCTTGCCGGTTTTTGTGATACTAAAAGTATGCAGGTGAATCTGGAAAAGACTAAGGCTGTTGTTTTTGGAGCGAATAAAACAGATCATGTGCGGCTATTTTACAAGGGTAAGCAAATTGAGGTCGTTGAAAGCTATAAGTATCTGGGTTTGACTGTAGACAAAAGTCCGAATTGGAATCAGGCGGTCGAACATAGAGTGAGTGCGGGCTTAAAGGCACTATATGCAATGCAGAGAAGGTGTGTGAATGCTGACATTTGGAACTTTGAAATGAAACGCATGCTCTTTAAAGTATTGGTACAAATGGTTATACTGTATGGTTGTGAAGCCTGGGGGCCAGGCCTCGCTAATGATGGGTGGAAAAAGGTGGAAAAAATCTTATATTATAATGTTTTAGTGCAAGTAATGGACCACGCCCGATCGGACGGCTGACGTTCGCTGTTCCTGTTTTAATGTTTTAGTGCATTTGGACCACGCCCGATCGGACGGCTGACGTTCGCTCTTCCTGTTTAACGGTCAAGATTGCCTCTTGAACATTAATGATCCACGCCCTAGATCGGACGGCTGACGTTCGCTCTCCCTGTTTAACGGTCAAGATTGCCTCTTGAATTTTTCTCCAGAACGATGGTATTGGGCACCGCATTCTTCCATATCCGTTTGAAGGTCGATTACATTTTTGTAGGTGTTTTTCCCCGTTTCCTTTCTTCCTAAAACCCTAAGCCATTCCGGAGGACCCCTTTGTTTTGCCTGCACGGTTTAATGAGTTACACGGTAAGATGATTTACTTGAAAGGTTTTTTTAAACTTTGCCGAGGTCAGATTCAGATCATGTTTTATTATGGCGAGCCAAGGACGAAATTGTCCTTCCCGGTCCGACAAATAGAGTGCATCGCTTAAGGTTGCAGTCCTAAGAAGCTATGAATCCTAAATTAGTGCCATCAAACGATGCGCCACAAGGACAACTCAAGATGTTGTTCAAACATGTCCAGATTTGCTCAAATCTCATTTATAAATGCTCCGTGGTTCCGCCACCACGGAAAATTTCCAAAGAAGAATACTCGATGTCAAGAAGAAAGCAACGAACAGGGCTTGAGAAGAAAAACCGCTGGATCAAAGCCCAAAACAAATTGTCTACTCTCGATGTCAAGGAGGAGGAAACGAGATAAAACCAGTGGTCCGAGATAAAAACCATTTGGTTCAGGGCCCAAAAACAAAATAAAACGTCCCACGTGTAACTAAGTAGGAAGCATCGATGGAAAAGCCTCAACTCTTTGTCCTCGCCAAAAGAGAGAGATGGAAGGTCGAAATAAAATACTGAGAAGGGATCTCGTGAATGGTCAGGGGCTAAACTTTGTCTTTAAGAAAAACAAAGGGTGCAATCAAAGAATCGAATGCAAAGGAGGAAGCCTCAAGCGGCAGGTGACCAAAAACACGTAAAAAAGAGGTCAAGCCCTTACTTTGCTCAAAGAAATCTCTCGGTTTCTATTCTATGTTCAAATGTGCCGCTAATTTTTGCGGTGATCCCGAGCACCATCTCACATGTAGTTGTTGATCATCACGCAAAAATTGTGTGATCATTTTGCGATTTGAAGGGTGGAATAAGCTTTGCCTCGGAAACATTCTCAAGGTAACATGCATGGAGAAAATAGGGAAGATTAGAATAATCTTAGCTAAATGTTTGTCCTTCCGTTTTGCTAGGTTTCTAAAAGATTGAAAATACCGAGAGCCGAGCTCATGTCTACCTTGTCATAGCTTTGGAGTACCTCTCTGAGGAGGTAGGTTGTACTTTCTCGGTTAGCCGAGACGGTGCATAAAGACATGAGCAATATAGGCAATCCTTATCTGTAATGACTATGTATATTTTATGACCATTAGAATGCAAGATTTTGTACATATTAAAAGTGTTGGTGTAGGTAATGTGAGTCAATACTCCTTTTGATTGTAGGAGCAAGCGGCTTGAGACAAAAGAATACATGTTTGTTAATATGTACTAAATTGCCAGCCATGATATATTCATATCCCATGGTAAGGATGAAAGCTCAATATCCAACTCTTTAAAACCCAATGATATGATGCAGACCATCACGATTGGGGAATTCATAAACATAAAACTGTGATTGCAATATCGTGTGTGCATCTTTTCTTATATTCATATCCCATGGTAAGGATGAAAGCTCAATATCCAACTCTTTAAAACCCAATGATATGATGCAGACCATCACGATTGGGGAATTCATAAACATAAAACTGTGATTGCAATATCGTGTGTGCATCTTTTCTTCGAAGATTTGTTGCACCAACAGGAAAACGAATCTGCAAACAACGTATGGCATCCTGCTCCACTATTATGTGTTATCTCATCTGTTATTACTGTTATGTGTTGCAAATGGAGCATAAAGAATGTCATGGGGAGGCAATGGAGGTTATTTCTTTACATTTCTTGAGTTGTAAAAATAGGCAGAACTTAGTGTTGCTCCACTATTATGTGTTATCTCATCTGTTATTACTGTTATGTGTTGCAAATGGAGCATAAAGAATGTCATGGGGAGGCAATGGAGGTACAAATATTTTATTTGCGAGGGCAATTCGAGTTGGCAATCTCCTAGCTTTGCATGCATGCATTTTATCATCTGTTATGTTACAAATAGCAAGCTAAGCATCTCTAAGCATGAACTTACTTGAATACATCTTCTAAATAAGATTAGCTCTAATATTATTAATAATATATCCCTCCCTATAATGTAGTATTCAAGTACAAGTATTATTTTTTCATGTTTGCCTTTCATGTAGACTTGGCTACCACTCATCTTTAAATGTTGTTTTTAGAACAATTAGCATAGTGGATCAAAATGTTATCGTGTTGCGATATACACATTGCTGATAAGGATTATGTTTCACTTGCATCATGCACAAAGTTGCAGAAGTTAAGCAAGTGCTCATGTAAACTAGAGACTAGAAACTAAAAAATTTAATGGAAAGACGTGCTTCTCAATTGGCATGACAATCTCTAATATGGAAGCAACGTAATCTTATAACTTTGGAAATATAGCTTTGGCAAGTTAGATAGAAGCAATTCCACCTTATAGAACAACAATTTTTGCATTCCTATATCTTTAGCATTTATTTTTTATAAAGGTTTTGAGAGCCCTTTTGCATAACTTAAATTTGGAGTACTAGAGTACGAGACAATTTTTCTATGGATTTGCCTAATTATATGAGATATATGACAAGGAGTTTGAGCCCAGCAACGCTGGGCACCATTACTAGTAAAAAAGAAATTTTTTCACACGGAACTGGGCACTAAAATGCAAACGCCATATGATATGATGTTAGGAGAGTGCGGGATGATACCCCTGGAAGCGGAAGCTCTTTGCAAAACCTTACGTTATCTGCATAAGGTTTTATATGATATGCCCAGGAATAGCTTGCCAAGAATTGCTGCAGCAGAGAGTAGTGACAAAGGTTGGTATGCGGTTCGGATGAATCCCACATTGAAGGCAATATGAGATCTTAGTGAACCCATATCTATTAAGCATAGGCAAGCAATTGCGAGGATCCTGTTAAACTCGCACCATCTTGGTGTGGAGGGTAGGGAGATGGGCGTACATCGCTCATGATCTTAGACATTGTAACTTGTGTAGTGACGGTGTGGTGGAGGATGAGGCTCATATCTTACTTTGTTGCCGTGTTTATTCGGACTTAAGAGTCATACATGGGATCGCTACCTCCCTTGAGGAGTTCTTTCGGTACCTGGGGCATCCATTGGGGATATATTGTTGACATTCTTAAACACGAGATGCTTGTTTGAAAAATCAGAAGGTACGAGATTGAGATAGAGGAGCCCAGGTGTGTTACTCTCGAAGACGACCGGATGACTTGTTTTATAATTTTGAATGTAACTTGTAAACGCCTCTCATAGACCTGGTGCTGGGTGGTCTCAAGACGAATAATAGATTTCATTTCATTTCATTTCATCTCTCTCTCTCTCTCTCTCTCTCTCTCTCTCTCTCTCTCTCTCTCTCTCTCTCTCTCTCTCTCTCTCTCTCTCTCTCTCTCTCTCTCTCTCTCTCTCTCTCTCTCTCTCTCTCTCTCTCTCTCTCTCTCTTTCCAAGAGACATGCAATTTGCGGGATAAGACTTAGCTCACACCACTTGGGTGTGGAGACTGGGAGATGGGGACACATATTACCTAGACATCTGAGATATTGCAAATTATGTGACACGGCACAAGTAGAAGATGAAGATCATACATTGTTACGATGTAGTGCTTACAAGGAACTCGAAGCAAAATATGGAATAGACTGGGAGATGGGGACACATATTACCTAGACATCTGAGATATTGCAAATTATGTGACACGGCACAAGTAGAAGATGAAGATCATACATTGTTAAATCTCAACTAGTTGATGTAGATACGGAGATTTTGAGCGAGAGTGATGAGCTAGATGAGGACTCGAAAACTCATCTATTGTTTTATGACATTGTGTAATTTTTGTTGTCTAATAGGCCCTTGAGGCCTCCCAATAGACTCTCAACTAGTTGATGTAGATACGGAGATTTTGAGCGAGAGTGATGAGCTAGATGAGGACTCGAAAACTCATCTATTGTTTTATGACATTGTGTAATTTTTGTTGTCTAATAGGCCCTTGAGGCCTCCCCTCTCCTCTTTTTGGCGATGGCACAAGACTAGGGCAAAAAAGAGTTTTCTGAGGGCCCCACTAGGTCGATGGCTAGGCCTCTCTATCTCATCTCATCTCATCTCTCTCTCTCTCTCATCTCTCTCTCTCTCTCTCTCTCTCTCTCTCTCTCTCTCTCTCTCTCTCTCTCTCTCTCTCTCTCTCTCTCTCCCTCCTCTTTTTTGCGATGGCTAAGACTAGGGCAAAAAGAGTTTTCTGAGGGCTCCACTAGGTCGATGGCTACTGCCTCCTGGATCGGGAGAGGCTGCAACAGTGGCAAGAGGGGCTCAGGATATTAATAAAAAAGGACAAAAAGAGGTCGTTGTTGCACTGCTAGGGCAAAAAGAGTTTTAAAAAAATGGGTCGGATTCGGCTCGCCAAGCTCTACGAGTCTTTAAATCGATGGTGAAATGTTCTGACATATCCAAATGGGCTTGATGCAGATATTCCCGTGAGAATGTGACCGCTGCGCCAAAATCCGCACCAAAGGGGCGGGGTCATCTCCTATAAAGGCAAAATGCCGGCGGAACGGGGTAGCCTCCCATCTGAAATGTTTGGAACGGGAGCTAGACTCCTAGCACCGGGAATGGGTTTGTTACCTAATGTTGGGCTGCAGCAGTTCGCTCCATTGCAGGGCCAGTTCATGTCAATGCAAGGGGGGCAGGGGAATGTTTTCATACCAATGCATGTTTGGAACGGGAGCTAGACTCCTAGCACCGGGAATGGGTTTGTTACCTAATGTTGGGCTGCAGCAGTTCGCTCCATTGCAGGGCCAGTTCATGTCAATGCAAGGGGGGCAGGGGAATGTTTTCATACCAATGCAGGGGATGCAGGGGGGTTCTCAGCAGCAGCCATGGACTTAGCAGGGTCAGCAGAATGGGCAAGAACTGATGACTATGATTAGCAATTTGAACATGGTAATGCTGAAGCTGATGGAGACACTGGATCACATGAGAAAGGAAGCGACAACTAAGGAATCAGAAACGGTATGTGCACTTCGCCAAATCTCTGAAACTCTTTTGCATTTGAAACTAGAGAACAAGGAATTGAGGGAAGAAATTCTGGCCATCAAGAATAAAGAAGCAGCATCTCAGAAACAAGAGTATGAGGATGAGGATTCTGAAACCTTCAAAGACGTGGTTAACAAGCTGAACAGCAGGATGAGTGATATCCTCGAGCAGCAAGAAAGGCAAAAACGTGCATTAAACCTGAGGATTGCCGGTCTGCCGGAGGTGGATGGGAAAATAGTAAAAGATACTGTTTCGGATTTCATTAGCAAAACGCTGCAGGTGGAGGGGATAGTTGTGGAGGATGCTTTTAGAGCTGGAATGAAAGGCCCAAAGCCACGTAATGAAGGGCAAAACATCTGGATTAATGAAGATCTTACCAAGGAACAGTATGCATTACACCAAGCAGAAGTTCAAAAATTCAAAGAGGCAAGACAAGAGAATAAGAGAGCAGTCTGGAGAAATGGCCGAGTGCACGTTGAGGAATAGGGATCAGAGACCATCAGGGTAATGGCATGGAACATCAACCGGTTGAATATGGAAAAGGTTGCTTCACTGGAAGATGTTCTAGCATCTGCAGATATGGTCTTTTTCATCGAGACATGGGAACATGAAGAGTGTGGATTGCCAGATATTCCGGGTTTCATAATAATGCACTCAGTATGGAACAAAAAAGGGTGGAGACGGCGAGGCTATGGGGGAATTGCATGCTACATTAGACAGGAGCTTGCACACGCAGTGAGAGTGATGAAGAGTACTAAACAATACATATGGGTAGAGATACCGGGAAAGGGGCAGAATATAGTCCTGGCGGGATGTTATTTCCCACCGCTAAAGCAAGAGACATGCAAACTATATGGCTTAGACATGGATGACCCGCTGCAGGCTCTTGAACAAGACATCTCTGGTTTCTTGTCTTCAGGTCAAGTGGTGCTCATGGGAGATTTTAATGCCCGTACATCTCGAAAACAAGCGGCAATATCAAGTGGGGATGGGGACCCTATATGGGTGGAACAATTGGATGATACTGAGGTATGTGAAGCTGGATGGGAGCGGAGCTCACAGGACCGGGATTCATGGCCCACTCCTATGGGAAATGCCTTGCTAAGCATGTGTAGCGGCTTGGACCTTCTCATTTACAATGGTACGAGCAGATTCCCCGACACTGATAGATGCACTTTGCCGAGGTAAGAGTGTGGTGGATTACTTGTTGGCTCATGCAGATAACAGGAAAGCGGAATTGTATCTTTCTGCTTTTGAAAAAAGAATAGAGCATGTTACATGGCCACAGGGGGCAACATAGATGAGCTCTGTATTGACATCTCTTATATTAGAGACCGCTAAACAATGCTTTGTGTCATCGCACGAAAGCGGAATTGTATCTTTCTGCTTTTGAAAAAAGAATAGAGCATGTTACATGGCCACAGGGGGCAACATAGATGAGCTCTGTATTGACATCTCTTATATTAGAGACCGCTAAACAATGCTTTGTGTCATCGCACGGGCAAAAGGGTCTCCCATGCAAACAGGAAGAGATGGTCGAATCATTGCTCACACATTCGTATGATTTTTGGAAAAAGCTCAAGCAAGGACGGCATGAAGCACCTTAAAGAGTTTAAAACTCTGGCTAAGAAAAAGAAAAGAGCATTCTTACAGCGCAAACAGGAAGAGATGGTCGAATCATTGCTCACACATTCGTATGATTTTTGGAAAAAGCTCAAGCAAGGACGGCATGAAGCACCGCATCTGCAAGCCCAGGATCTGATGCATCAAGTGAATAAATTGTACCATGTGGAGGATATTCAGGAAGACACGCAAGCTGTTAGGGGAGGTTTCACTTTTTCTGTGGAAGAGGTTCAGCAAGGGTTACAAAAACTTGCAAACAGGAAGGCGGCAGATTCTCTGGGTTTGGTGGCCGAACTTCTAAAATGGGCAGGGGAGCAGATGGTCAGTGCCTTAGTGCACCTATTGAATGCAGTGGCTAGAGATGGTTTCCCTTCTGAGTGGCAGGTTAATAGGGTGATTCCAATTCACAAAGCAGGTGACAAGGGTGACCCCAATAATTACCAAATGATTATGGTGAGTAATTTATTTGCGAAACTCTACGCTTCTATCATAGAGTCCAAGATCAGTGAGTGGACTGAAAAGCACAATGTCAGAGCCAGAGGACAAGCAGGTTTCAGACCTAGAAGATCTACCATAGACCACTTAGTCACATTCCGAGCCATGATAGACTCTGTAAAGGGGAAAAGAAAACCGCTATTTGCTGCTTTTGTAGACTGCACCAAGGCATTTGACACCGTGTGCAGGAGCAATTTGTGGGACAGCTTGGAAAGGATAAAGGTGCCAACTGAGTACAGAGATGCAGTGAAGATGTTGTATGAGAAGGTAAGGGTGCAACTTTCCTTTCCTTTTCTTAGTGAATGCAAGGACAAGATTGATAGTAATATTGGAGTCAAGCAGGGGTGCCCGATGTCCCCGACTCTGTTTGGGATATTCATAGATGAGCTGGAGAAGTGGGTGACAGATTCAGGTGGGGGGGGCACTCCACTAGCAGGGTATGTTATCCCTCTTTTGCTCTACGCCGATGACATTGTTATGGTAGCGAGGAGCAAGGAAGAGATGCAGAAACATCTTGATATCCTGGCTGCTTTTTGTGATGCCAAAGGTTTGCGTGTAAACCTTAGCAAAACCAATGTGGTGATTTTTGGCACAAATCTGGACAAGAACTATGAGTTTTACTATAAAGGGGATCAGGTAGAGATCTCGCCATCCTATAAGTATTTGGGGCTGATTGTGGACAAGCATCTTAGATGGAACCAAACTGTGGAACAAAGAGTAAACGGAGGACTCAAAGCCTTTTTTGCAATGCAGAGAAAATGTGTAAAGGCAAACATTTGGAAATTTAGTCTGAAAAAGATGCTCTTCAAAACACTAGTGCAAGCTGTAGCCCTATACGGGTGCGAAGTCTGGAGACCTGGACTACCCCTAGATCAGTGGCAAAGACTGGAAAAAGTACAAAAGAAATTTCTTCGTGCAGAGCTAGGTGTGAAGGTGCAAACTCCATATGAGATAATGCTGGCCGAATGCGGATTGCTGCCTCTGGAGTGTGAGGCCCTATGTCAATTCCTCACATACCTATGCAAACTAGGTAGCCAGGAGGAAAATAGCTTCCCTCGTTTAGCCCTCAAGGAAACTTTTGAAAAAGGTTGGTATGCGGATGGGATGACGTGGCTAAGGAAATGGGGGATTGACATTGCTAAATGAGAATTTATCCATAAAAAAGAGACATGCTATCTGCAGAATGAGAATGAGCTCGCACATCACCTTGAGGTAGAGGTTGGAAGATGGTATGCAGTTGCTCGTGAGCACAGAGTATGCAGGATGTGTGCTACCTAAATGAGAATTTATCCATAAAAAAGAGACATGCTATCTGCAGAATGAGAATGAGCTCGCACATCACCTTGAGGTAGAGGTTGGAAGATGGTATGCAGTTGCTCGTGAGCACAGAGTATGCAGGGTGTGTGGCTCGAACGAGGTTGAGGACGAAGAACATGTGATCCTGAGATGTCCGGCATATCAAGCGCTCCAGGACAGGTTTGATATTGATGTTCCCAATCTCCTCCTATTTTTTTGATATGCCGGCAACTAGAGTGGCTAGCTTCTTGCTAGATGTACTACAAATGAGAGAATCACTTTTAAAAATAAATAAAGATATCATTGGAGAGGAAGAGGAAAGAGAGCTCGATGACGAGTCACTCGATGCCGAGTGCTTGTCACATGAAGTTGTTTTTTACTATGAAACTGTACTCTCTTGACGTCTAATAGACCTGATGGTCTCGAAAAACGTAATAATATACTTCACTTCGGCCAATTGACTACAAGTGTGATGGAAGTGAGCTACTCTCTCTCTCTCTCTCTCTCTCTCTCTCTCTCTCTCTCTCTCTCTCTCTCTCTCTCTCTCTATGGAAGTTCTCTCTTCTCTCTCTCTCTCTCTCTCTCTCTCTCTCTCTCTCTCTCTCTCTCTCTCTCTCTCTCTCTCTCTCTCTCTCTCTCTCTCTCTCTCTTGTCCTTAGCTCAAAAAATTTCTCTCTTGTTGTCCTTGGGCACTAGGGTTTGTAGGGTTTTTGGTTCTGACTTGGGCTCAGATCCGAGGCAGCCTTGTGACTACATGCAATTTTGTGCAAGGATTTTGTGTTGTTTTCATCCGGAATCCTGAAAACGTGCATTTGTCACCGGTTTTGCAAAAACATTTTGAGTCCGATCGTAACTAGTTTCGCAAAAACAGTGGCTCGTCAGCTTCAACTTGGTTTTCTACGCTACTTGGTTTTTGGATCGATAACGCCCGGTTAGGTTCCGTGTCGGGCGGACTGCATCCTTCAAAGAAACACCGACAAAAACAGGGTCCGGCTTCATAAAGGGAGGATTGTAGCAGTGTCCAGAATCGCTCAAATTTAGGCCGGGCGCGTTAACAAGTGGGGTCGCTTTGGTTGCAGCAGTGCAGAATCGTCTTCACCGGGCGGATCGAGGTTTGCACTGTGTGGGCGCAGTTATAAACGAGGGGACCCATGGCAAATAAACAAAAAGCAAAAAAAGGGATGGTGGGTCTGCATCGACGCCAAACATAAACAACAAAGCTAATGAAAAGAAAAAGGAAAAACAAAACAAATAACCTCGATAACAATGCGGCATTAACTCCGATGCTTCATCCGGCGAACCGGGTTGTGGAGAAGATTCACCGCAGCTATACCCATGGGGATTTGCCTTCTCGCAAGTTCTATGTCCAAGGGGACCCTCACATTACTACGCCCATAAATTTCTGTTTTGGGATCCCGCAGGCTGCTCCAATGTCTCATTCAAATCCGCCCATAGGAGGCATGTCTTCCGTCCTTTGGGGAACCTGATTGTGGGTCAGCTCTTGTGACGGTCATGATGAGGATCTTGGATTCGATGGAGCAAGCTAGAAAAGAGGCAGCAAGCACGAAGGAGGCAAAAAGACAAACAAGCTCAAATGATGAAAATTCTTCAAGGTATGAATGAATGCTTGTTCTCACTAAAGCATGAGAATTCGAGTTAAAACAAATGTTTGTAAACATGGCACCTCAATGTGAGATAGAAAATCCGAACTTTAGTGCTCCACATGAACAGGCAGGGATTTCGGAAGCTATAGACATACTCAATGAAAAAAATGGAACACTTGAGTGATATGCATGAGAGGGAGATTAAAGCGAACAACTTTAGAATTGCGGGGTTGCCAGAGGAAGAGAACGAGAATACCATTGAGGCCGTGCAAAATTTTTATAGCAGAATATGCGTGCAAGTGGATGTTTTGGAGGCATATCTGGATTGGGAGGAAAGGTGAAGGAACACGTAATATTTTAGTGAAGTGTGCAAGTAAAGAGGTTAAAGCACGGGTCATCACGAAAGCTCATTGCTTAAAAGGTCAACGATTTGGATCAATGATGACCTTACTAAAACTCAATTTGAGCAGCGGAAAAGTGACATTTTGAGAATGAAGGAAGCTAGGGCAGCAGGGAAGAGTGCGTATTGGAGAGGTGGAAGAGTGGTAATAGATGGGGCATAGGAAGTAACGACCGCATGACCTTACTAAAACTCAATTTGAGCAGCGGAAAAGTGACATTTTGAGAATGAAGGAAGCTAGGGCAGCAGGGAAGAGTGCGTATTGGAGAGGTGGAAGAGTGGTAATAGATGGGGCATAGGAAGTAACGACCGCCAGGATAGTATGCTGGAATATCAACACATTGAAACATAGCAAGGTATGCACTATGCTGGATTTTTTAGTTGATGTAGATATAATTTTCTTTTTGGAAACTTGTGAACATGAGGAGAAAGGTCTCCCAAATATTGCAGGCTTTACTTTGTTGCATTCTGTTTGGAATAAGAAAGGATGGAATCTTAAAGGTTCTGGGTTTATGCAAAATTGTTTGCTTCCATACTTGAGCGTAAAATTAGCATTTGGACAGAAGAGCATAATGTCAGAGCAGTAGGGCAAGCGGGTTTTAGACCCAAGAAGTCCACTACTGATCATCTGGTTACTCTCCGGACTATGATGGACTCGGTTATTGGTAAAAGGAAACCTATGTTTGCTACATTTGTAGATTTCAGTAAAGCTTTTGATATGGTGGATAGGCGAAATTTGTGGCGCAGGATGGTGGATTTGAGGATCCCATCAAGCCTTAGGCATGCTGTAAGTGTACTTTATAAGAAAGTACTTGTACAATTATCATTTCCTTTTCTAGGATCATGTGATGAAGTGGTAGAAAGCTGCTGATGATGTGGTGCGGATGTCCGTTGTCACCTACTTTGTTTGGTCTATTTATAGACCAGCTTGAAGGATGGATACGAGCACATGGAGGAGATGGTACACCTCTGAATGGGTACGTTTTTAAGCTTTTACTATATGCTGATGATGTGGTGCTGCTTTCTCGGAGCATAGAAGGGATGCAAACTCATCTAGATGTGCTCGCAAGATTCTGTGATTGTAGATAAGAGCCCTAAGCGGAATCAAAAGCTGGAACATAGAGTGAATGTTTGGCTTAAAGGCATTATATGCCATGCGAAAAGTGTGTGAGTGCTGATATTTGGAATTTTGAAATGAAGCATTATGCTTTATAAAGTGCTTAAAAGTGCATCAGAGTACTCTATGGATGTGAAGTTTGGGGGCCTGGACTTGCTAATGACAGATGGAAGAAGGTGGAAAAGATACAAAAGAGTTCTTTTCATATTAAGTTGGGTACTAAAATGCGCACACCCTATGACATGATGTTAGTAGAGTCGCGGGATGATGTCACTTGAGGCTGAAGCTCTATCACGTGTTGCTACGCTATGTGTGCAAGGTTTTGTATGATATGCCAGTCAATAGTTTGCCCAGACATGCTCTAGAAGAAACCAGGAATAAAGGATGGTATGCGGATGTTACTAAGTGGCTTGTGAAATGGGGGATGAATATTGATGAGTTATGGTGTGTGCAAGGTTTTGTATGATATGCCAGTCAATAGTTTGCCCAGACATGCTCTAGAAGAAACCAGGAATAAAGGATGGTATGCGGATGTTACTAAGTGGCTTGTGAAATGGGGGATGAATATTGATGAGTTATGGATGCACAAGAAAGATATTGATAGCTGGGTTAAGACGAGTTTTCTAAATAAGTCATGGAGCGTGCCGGCTGTAAAGAAAGAATATTATAGGAATCGAATATAGATGTTGTAAAATATGTGATGCATCTCAGGGAACCCATATCAGTGAAGTACAGGCAAGCAATTGCTAGAATCCGGTTAAGCTCACATCATCTTGGTGTAGAAGTTGGGAGATGGGCGGACATTGCACATGAATATAGATGTTGTAAAATATGTGATGCAGGGGTAGTGGAGGATGAGGCGCATGTTTTGCTCTTTTGTGATGCCTATTCCGATATAAGAGCAAAGTATGGGATTGATGTGGATTCACTTAGTGATTTTTTTCGGTACCCAGGTTCATGTATTGGAGGGTGTATTGTTGAGATTCTTAAGCATAGAGAGGAATGGTTGAAAAGAAAAAATGTGGAGGAGATAGAGGTAGAGGAGCCCAGTGTATTATTCTCAGAGGATGCACTGGATGATTTGTTTTATGACTTTGATTGTCTCTCTCTCTCTCTCTCTCTCTCTCTCTCTCTCTCTCTCTCTCTCTCTCTCTCTACTTGACCAAAACAAAGATATTAGTATTTGGGCTGAAAAAACCGAACTTCCACTTTCTTTATAAAGGGCAAGAGATTGAAATATCTCGATACATATAAGTATTTGGGACTTGTGGTAGACCACAATTATAGCTGGAATAAAGGCGATGGAACAAAGGACAACAGATCACAGTGTTAAGGCCCTATATGCAGAGACAATGCAGGAAAGCGGAAATAGTGGATTGGAAAATGAAGAGGATTTTATATGATGCCTTGGTGAGAAGTGTTGTGCTTTATGGCTGCGAAGTGTGGGGTCCAGGATTATCCCAAGAAATGTGGAAAAGGGTAGAAAAAGTACAGAAGAAGTTTTTACTGACAGAGCTGGGAGTAAAAATGCAAACCCCATACCCGATGATGTTATGTTGTGCTTTATGGCTGCGAAGTATGGGGTCCAGGATTATCCCAAGAAATGTGGAAAAGGGTAGAAAAAGTACAGAAGAAGTTTTAGACTGCCTAAGCTAGCTATGATACATAGTACAATGAAAGGGTGGTATGCAGAAATTGGAAAATGGCTACAAAAATGGGGGATGTGTTTGGCGAACATTGAAATACCTCTTGAGGATATATGGAATGGAGGCAACCAGACTGCCTAAGCTAGCTATGATACATAGTACAATGAAAGGGTGGTATGCAGAAATTGGAAAATGGCTACAAAAATGGGGGAGGACCTCATCTCATAGGGAAAGGTTCATATTATCTGAGGCATCTACTCAAGCAGATTGAGACTTAGTTCACATCATCTAGGAGTGGAGGTAGGCAGGTGGGGGAGGATACCTCGAGATAGACGTATATGTAAAGTCTGCGGTATGGATGATATAGAGGATGAGGAGCACCTAATCCTGCGATGTCCATCATATCAGCACCTGAGATTTCGTTTTAGGAGTGGAGGTAGGCAGGTGGGGGAGGATACCTCGAGATAGACGTATATGTAAAGTCTGCGGTATGGATGATATAGAGGATGAGGAGCACCTAATCCTGCGATGTCCATCATATCAGCACCTGAGATTTCGTTTTGGTATATCAAGTGAAGTTACATTGGCAGGTTTCTTCCAACTACCAAATGCTACATCTAGTGATTACTTATTAGAGGTGATGAAGGTAAGAGAGACTTCCATTAAAAATTATAAATGTTTATTAGATATATATGAAATGGAGGAGAGTGAGCTCATTGATACTCTAACAGAGGGTACATTGGAAACGAATGATTGATGTACAAAAAAATGTAGGGGGAAAGTTGTATGTCTTCTAGACCTGATGGTCTCATAGATGTTATATATACATTTCATTTCATTTCATCTCTCTCTCTCTCTCTTTGGACGGACTGGGGTTTCAGAGGTGAAGGTTCAACAGGCCATAACTCTCTCCAAGAGTGTCAGATTGGCACGTGCTTGGGCTCGTTGGAAAGGGGATTCCGAGACCTTTCTAAAGGTATATGGCATGACCAGGTTTGGATCTGTTTAGGGTTTCAGAGGTGAAGGTTCAACAGGCCATAACTCTCTCCAAGAGTGTCAGATTGGCACGTGCTTGGGCTCGTTGGAAAGGGGATTCCGAGACCTTTCTAAAGGTATATAGCATGACCAGGTTTGGATCTGTTTAGGTATCTGTAATTGTAATTTTCCGGTCGGGTATAGA
The DNA here is from genome assembly GCA_021234155.1 of Isoetes taiwanensis. Lineage (NCBI taxonomy): Eukaryota > Viridiplantae > Streptophyta > Lycopodiopsida > Isoetales > Isoetaceae > Isoetes > Isoetes taiwanensis. Next base: position 21,755,170 of record JAJEKV010000008.1, on the reverse strand, counting down.
TTTTCAGCAGTTGTTGTCAGCACAACGAGATATGGCAACCACCAAAAGACAAACCAGAAAGGACAAACCAGTCGATGGAGGGCCCTAAAGTCCTGATTCAGGGATGGAGATCTCCCTCACCACCATATGGAAGGAACTATCTCTCTTTCGGCAAGAAGCTGCATCACGGGAAGAGACCCTACTAGAAGAAATACGAAAATTAAGAGAGGAGACTGAAGCAATCAGATCTGATTATCAGCAAATAAGGAAGGAACTCGAAGCAGTAAAGAGTGACATTGAAGAATTGAAGCGGGAACCCGGCCCTGGGGATGAAGAAAGCGGTTCTTCCAAGAGACCATGGGCATCCAAAAGGTAGACATCTCTCGATGCATTCGGGTGGAAAAAAGAGATACAGTGAACTAGACACATGATTGTCAAGTTTGCAAAACAGGGATGATCGATTCTTGGTGCTGAAAAATACATATACATTGAAGGAAAATTTATTTGGATCAATGAGGATCTAACCAAAGAGCAGCTAGCGTAAAAGAAAAGTAGAAATTGCTAAGTATAAGGAAGCCGGACACAAAACAATCAAAAAGCAAAATGGGTCAAAGGCAAGGTGATCATTGAGGAATAGGACGGATGGGAGGCACTTTGTGATAATGGTTTGGAATATAAATAAATTGATCGGAGACAAAAATCCCGAGTATGCAAGGATGAATTGGAAAAACATTGACATAATATGCTTTTAGAAACAAAAAGAACATGACCTCTATGCTTTGCCGTACATTGATGGATTCACATTGGTGACATCCGGTGAAGAATAAAAGGCACACGAAAATGATATTGGAAATGGTGGAGTGGCTTGTTAGATTAGAGATCAATACTCGGACTTAGTGGCTGCATGTAAAAAGGACATAAACAATCAATATGTATGGATACGTATAACTTCGCCCATCCGGTATGATATTTTTAGTCGATGCTATTTTGCACCACGCCATAAAAAGGCTTATTCTGGATGGAGCCATTGTGGGATGATATCTTTTTTGAATTGGAACAAGATATTTTGAGGTTTCAAATGCAAGGGATTGTAATCTTGACAGGAGACTTCAATGGAAGAACCGGAGACAAGCAAGCTAGTATCCATACTTGGGAAGATGATCCTCTCTGGTTTGAGACCATGGAGGAAGAGGAGATGACCAAGCAAGGCTGGAGAATAGATGCTCTGAGGATTGACAGGAGACTTCAATGGAAGAACCGGAGACAAGCAAGCTAGTATCCATACTTGGGAAGATGATCCTCTCTGGTCGAAATTCCCAAGCCCCCAGTCATGTACCTGCAGAGCAAGAAGTGTGGTAGACTATTTGATCATCTCACGAGATGATTTGGAGCTGATTTCAGATTTTGATATAAGAACAGAATACCTTGAATCCGATCATGTACCAATCCGATTCTCTTTAAATGAATGCTACCTGCAGAGCAAGAAGTGTGGTAGACTATTTGATCATCTCACGAGATGATTTGGAGCTGATTTCAGATTTTGATATAAGAACAGAATACCTTGAATCCGATCATGTACCAATCCGATTCTCTTTAAATGAATGCCAGTTAAAACCTCTTGCAATGGAGCATGTAGATCATCCAAAATTGAGCATGCTTAGGCCAAGTATGGCTGCCACATTATAGGATGTGTATAGAAGACAAAATTGGCCAAAGCACTTGGGATGGCACTGTGGATGACATGAATAAGAAGTTGCTGGGTATCATAATAGAAGCCACGGAGCAATGTAAGCCAAGGCGGGCACAGAAAGACAGAAAGGGCTACAATGCAAGTCTTGGTATGATCAAGCATGCCGAATAGCCAAAAGGAAATGGAGGGACTGCCATGATGATAGCAAAACAGCCCTAAGGAAGGCATATCAGAGGATCATAAGGCAAAAAAAGAGACAATTTGTACTAAAGCAGCAGGACACCTTGATCAGCCAATACCAAAATGATCCAAAATCGTTTTGGAAAAAGCTCAAAAGCACTAAGTACACAGAAATCCCGCTTGCTGCAAGTGAGCTATGGAGCCAAGTTAAACACTTATATCATGATGATAGCAGGGGCTGCATCCATACCATAATAGCACGCATGTTTACCTTTAGCAATGCAACAAGGATTCCCACAGAGTGGCGACTCAACCTAATTGTTCCAAAGGTGCATAAGAGTGGTTCCATGCTAGACGGAAACAATTACGAACTCTCATGGTAAGTAATTTGTTCTCTAAATTATTTGCAAATATTGTAGAGAAAAAAAAATTAGTCTTTGGCTGAGCATAATGGAAAAAGAGCCAAAACCAAGCAGGTTTTAGGGCTAAAATGTCCACGTTGGACCATTTGCTTGCATTAAAATGCATTTTTGATTCGGGTCAAGGGGACCAGGGAACCTCTCAGATGTCACATTTGTAGACTTTTCGCAAGGCATTTGACAAAGTTCCCGTGAATAGATTATGGGAAAGAATGGAGCAATTATGTGTCCCTAAACACTTGCAGGATGCCGCTCAAATACTCTATGAGAAAGTTTTAGTACAGCTTATCGATGCCATTCAAAATGAGATACCGAATACGTTGAAAGTAACATTGGAGTTAAACAAGGATGCCCCTTGTCTCCTACTATATTTGGTCTCTTTAAAAACAGCCTGGAAGAATGGTTACATAATAACTGTGATGGAGGCACTGAGATTCAAGGATATGTGATCCAATTGCTCTTATATGCTGATGATTAAACAAGGATGCCCCTTGTCTCCTACTATATTTGGTCTCTTTAAAAACAGCCTGGAAGAATGGTTACATAATAACTGTGATGGAGGCACTGAGATTCAAGGATATGTGATCCAATTGCTCTTATATGCTGATGATGTGGTGCTATTTGCAAGATCTCAGGTACACATGCAACAATTACTTGATCAATTGGCTGCTTTCTGTAACAAAACGGGGATGCAAGTAAATCTAGAGAAGACTAAAACCATGAAGCGGGCAGAAGGCACTGTATTCTATGCTTTCTCTATTTGGGTGAAAAAGTTGAGATATGCGAGACATATAAATATCTGGGACTTACTATTAGCAGGAATCATAAATGGCATCAATGCATACAACAAAGAATTGAAAGCGGGCAGAAGGCACTGTATTCTATGCAAGCATGTGCAGGAAAACCCACATATGGGCATGGCCACTAAAGAAAAAACTGTATGAATCTCTAGTCCAAAGCATAGTATTATATGGGGCTGGATAGGCATATTCACCCCTTATTCCTTAATCTATACCGTACGTAAAGTTCCTCGTTTGTGGGGTATGCAAGTACAAAATTTGCTATACTGTATAACGAGATTCGCAAAATACTATAAGATTTCAAGCGGAATACTATATGGTGTCGATTTCGTACGTGCAAAATACAATTATGAGGGCTCTTGCTGCCCTACGTTACCCCCCGTGTGAATATGCACCCAAACCAAAGGGGGTTTAAGGGGGATTTAATTTAAATGTGTTGGACCCAATGGTTGTGTTAATTAATGTCAATGGTAGTTATGTGTTGGTTGTTAATGTCAATGGTTGTTATGTGTTGGGGGATTTAATAAAACAAATAACTAGAATTCATTTGAGGCTTTCATCACCTGTAGCTTTTGAATTTCATCACAATAAAACAAATAGAACATAAGTAAAAGTTACCATAAAGATAGAGCAGATTGATCCCATTATTCTAAAAGTCATAAAGTTTTCAACACCCATGCACAAACATTTTTCAACTGGAATTTAACAGCAGCCTTTGGCCTCCATGGATTCTTGTGGCGAGAAACCAAAGTGGGAAACTTTTCTGCTTGTTAGCACAAGGATCTAGAAGCCTTGGAATTTGCGTAATAACTGCCTCAAAATCTAAAAATGCATGGTAATTTTTTGCAAGCTTCATTCGGAATGAGCCATAAAACAATATCCAATAGCGCAATCCTGTATTAATCAGCTGGTAAGATGTGAAAGCCTACCAAACCCAGCCGAAAAATTGCTGTTTTAGCATAGATAACTTAACCATACACTATCAAAAAGCTCTCGGAGAGAGCTTTCCAATGCAATAAAAATCATCTCAAACAGAGCTCTGGATCAAAAGTTATGATAAGAAATGTGTTGGCAGCGGGAAAACTGCACTGCATGCGCCTTCAAGGCCTTCATGTGTCCATTATGCACCACACACACAAAAAGAGGGTTTTTGTTGTGAGCCATTGGTTGTTCACCATTATGCACCACACGCACAAAAAAGGAGCTTTTGTTGTGAGCCATTGGTTGTTGACCATTATGCACCACACGCACAAAAAAAGGGCTTTTGTTGTGAGCCATTGGTTGTTGACCATTGGAAAAAAAAGGCTAAAATCAATGGCTCAGAAATGGTGCACTCTAGATGTACGCATTAGTACATCCATTTGAATACATCACGAAATCATAGGAAAACCTTAGTGAAAAGCGTACAAAAACACAAAGAAAACCCTCTGTTATTATGCTACATATTGGGGCTGAAATTTGGGGACCAGGGCTGCCACAAGGCTCTTGGGATGATATTGAACAGGTACACAAGAAGTTTCTCAGGCTGGAATTAGGTGTAAAGGCGCAAACCCCATATCCGATGATGCTAGCCGAATGCGGCACTATGCCACTTGAAGGGGAAGCTTTACTCAAATGCATTAGGTACCTTGCTAAAATAAAAAAAGATGGATGCCACACGCATTCCTTATTATGCTTGCCTGAACACTGAACATAAAGGATGGTTTGCTGATGTCAAGACATGGCTGGAAAGATGGGATATCATGTGGGAAGAGGCAATTTCCATTGACAACCTGAGAACATGGGTCTATGAAAAGGTTAGAAGAAAAATGTGGATGAGCCCAAAGACTAAGATGATATTGTACAAGATGCATATGAATCCCACATTGGATGAGGCAATACATCTAAAGGAGAACTTATCGATAAAGAAGAGGCACAATATCAGCAGAATCCGGCTCAGCTCGCACCATCTAGGTGTGGAGGTTGGGAGATGGGGTACTACTCCGAGAACCATGAGATGCTGCAAAGTATGCGGCAAAGATGAGATAGAAGACGAAGACCATGTCATACTTAAGTGTCCTGCATAGAAGAAGAGGATGCATTGAGTGAGAGGAGGAATTGGATGAGGAATTGGAAACTCATCTAATTTTTATGACTATGATGTATAATAATGTCGTCTTATAGGCTGGGAGGCCTCCCAAAAGACGTAATACACTTCACTTCTCTCTCTCTCTCTCTCTCTCTCTCTCTCTCTCTCTCTCTCTCTCTCTCTCTCTCTCTCTCTCTCTCTCTCTCTCTCTCTCTCTCTCTCTCTCTCTCTCTCTCTCTCTCTCTCTCTCTCTCTCTCTCTCTCTCTCCGGCTCTCTCTGTCCCCCTAGGAACGATAGCCATTTTGCAGACCGCCTTAAATTAGAAAGTCCCATCATACTGCACTCTTTTGGGCTTTAATCAACTAATCCTGTAGTTCAGGGTTTCCCTTATGGGTAATTCTTAAGGGGGTAAACACAATATATAGGGCAAATTGTATAATGTAGAGGTCAAATAATGGTGGCGATTCATCATACTGCACTCTTTTGGGCTTTAATCAACTAATCCTGTAGTTCAGGGTTTCCCTTATGGGTAATTCTTAAGGGGGTAAACACAATATATAGGGCAAATTGTATAATGTAGAGGTCAAATAATGGTGGCGATTTTTCTTCTATATAGAACTTACTTTATATTACCCATGGCGAATTCACAAAAAGAGACTAAGTTATATAGCACAGTTATTTCACCGCTAGATTTCCCTACCATCTAATTTATCCATGAAAAGCAATTGAGCGGGTGAGCTTGTTGTGGGCGCTTGTTATCCTCATTGGTCAATGTGGCACTTTGGGGGAGGGGTTGGGGTTACAATTTTATCATGATTGTAGACCGTCATCAACACAAGCCTCAAGAATATTGCAAAGCCAACTTATCTCTCTGTCTCCTCTTTACCGGTGTGTATATCTCTGGTATTTAACAATTCTTGTAGAATAGATGATATTGCTAGGACACCATGGCTTGAAATTTAATATAAAATTCATTCATCCTCTAAATTAAACAAGGGAATTCATTTCGTGTGACTCTATGATATTACTTGGTTAGAATTACATGGGTAATTTACATTTTGGATATAGTGGTATTAACATAGTGGATATAGTGGATATAGCTTTGCCTTTGAGCCTAACCCTTATGTTCTACGACTGTCTTTTAGGACTATAGACAGACCCACTTTATCCCCAACTCCTGAACCTGCATAACGTTCAAACAATAGTGCATTAGGCGAAGATCAGTAATCTCAAACTGATGACTAAGAGAATTCTTAGTGCTGGTAATGAGATCAATAGCGTCACTTGTAAGAACCATGTCATCCACAGATAAAAGTAAAATGAAAAGCGTGACTTCTTACTAATATACAGAAATTTTCCATAGTCCGAACCGCGATCTGCAAAGCAGCACAAGAAAGTAAGATGCAAAACAGAATGCATTTTGTCAAACAATGCGACAAACCTAGTACTATCTACTTCAATATCTGCTTAGAAGAAGAAGAAGGGCCGAGCTGCGCCATAGCCACGCCTGCGAAGGAATGGGGCTGGATGACCGAGAGTTTACAGGCAGCAGCCAGTTTGGAGCAGTCACCAGCATATGCTAGGCATATGCCGGCATATACCTGGATATGCCCACATACCCACATAAACGAGGGTTTGCCCCCCTAGGGGCAACCCAAAAAGAAAACTAGTCAAGAACACGTAATAATAATACAACCGATTAAAAGTCCATCATTTTTTAATCCATAATTTGTATTGTCACCTATCCTAGATCTAAAAGGGCCACCCATCCCATCCCATCACATCCCATCCCATCCCATCCACATTTAGATTTTATAAAGAGCAAAAAGAACAATGTTGGAGAAGGGGTCAAAGCATAGAGTTGGGGGGCATTTTTGCGCCAGCCAAGCACCCCCTAAGCACCTAATGCTGAAAACTTTACTTATTTTTATCTTTTTTTTTTCTGTAACTCCGATGAAGCTAAAATTTTGTATTCCAAGGCATAATGTGAATGCGTTTCAGAATAGAATAGAATAGAATATGATTTTATCGTCCACGGAGACCAACTGGCCTATGGGACCCAAGTACAAAGAGAGAGCAGCAGGCGTATTACTACCAGGATTAAAAAACCCCCGCCCCGAAGGGTTTTCGGGGGAAAACCCTTAGTAGCAATAAGGATGCTGACATACTGCACAGTTATATACATAATCACAAGTACAACTGAGGTTAATGTCGGACAGGGGGGCATAACTGAAGTCCGCGTATCCATTACCTCCCGGAGGTACGATCCCAACAAGCCTACAGAGGCCGTGCTCAGTAGCTCATGCAAGGCCTGATGGGGCACAACTAACCGAGCATACCGAGCCCGAACCTGAGCGCCCACCGCCTGAGTGCCTTGGCCAGGTTTGGACCCGCGGAGGGCTTCCTCATGTGAGTCCAGCAGGTACATCTAGCAACAACCACCCCAGATCCGATCCAAACTGCCACAGTTGCAGCATGCCGCGATTCGGCATCCAAGCTCCCCTTCTGATCTGTTCGGCCATGGAATAGCGGGTTCGACCATGGCATAGCATCATGGCAGCATCACACACTGGCTTTTCGGCAGCATCAAACACCAACCTCCCTTTGCTCCATGGATTTAGACACAGCTTAGCTAGGCGGGCTTGGGAGGTCGCCTTCAACCGGTTTGCAGGCCTCAGCAACACCTGATCCTGAGTCCAGTTTGTCTTGATTTTGCCTTGGGTTTTGCCTTTGCTTCTGTTTGTTCTGTTTTGCCTCGGACATGCTCTTATACAGGCTCAGCCTTGCTTCCTTTCTGTGCTCTGGGTATGGTCTAGCTTCAGCGTTCCCTGCGTGGATACCTTAGCCCCGATTGGGTTCCTTCACCACCCTTTGCTTCTCGTTTGGCTTCCACCAATTTGTCTTCCCTCGGCTTGTCTCTGCTTTGCCCTGGTTCCTTTACCGTTGCCTTGTTCTCAGCATGGCCCGTAAGATCAAACGTATGGCCCGGGAGACCCGTAAGGAGAAGAATCTCATTCGGCTGCCTGAGCCAGTCCTGTCCCGGCCCTATGACCCCACGATTGCGCCCTACCTTCGGACAGCCCCATCATTTGGGCCCCAGCGCCCTCTCCTGGCACCACCAGTCCCCGATGCCTCTTTAGCTGCTACTTTGGACATCCTTGATGCTCAGCTCCAGTGTTTGCCCCCGGGGGTACTTGATGGGATCCACACGGTCCGTGCCACTGCCACTCTCACCAAGACATCTGCCCAGTTGCAGTCTCCATGTCTGCACAGCCTCCTCTAGAGGATTTGCCACCCCGCCCGAAGCTTTGCCGAGGTCCCGCTTCCCGATGCTGGTACGGCCACAACTCACTCACCGGCCCTTTCTCTGCACATTGTGGGTCTTGCGGAGACGGGTGATTTCCCCCCCACAGAGTAGGTGGCCTCTTTTTTTGCTCAGGAGATGCACATCCATGCCGCTTCCCGATGCTGGTACGGCCACAACTCACTCACCGGCCCTTTCTCTGCACATTGTGGGTCTTGCGGAGACGGGTGATTTCCCCCCCACAGAGTAGGTGGCCTCTTTTTTTGCTCAGGAGATGCACATCCATGCCGACGGCATCCTTTCAGTACAGCGGGTGGGAGCAGCACGGCTCGACCGCCCCCGCCATCTCTTGGTTTGCTTTCAAAATGCTCTTTCCAGGCTGCACATCTTGCGGCATGGCAATCATTTGAAGGGTACCACCTTCTCAGTGCAGGAAGATTTGACTCCGATGCAGCTCTGCAGACGAAAAGAGGAATTGTGCCGGGTCCGTGAGGCCCGCCTGCAGCAGAAATGGGCAGTGTACAGAGGCGGTCGAGCTATCATTAGGGATCAATGGCCAACTGATGCCTGGGCAGTCTTGGTCTAGCCCTGGGTTTTGAGTGATAACGGGGCTTTGTCCCCATGTTTTGATTGGTTTTTACTTGGGCTTCGGCCCACGGTTCTGTTGGGGCTTCCGCCCCCTTTGTTTGTTCTGGTCCCATAGCTCGATTGGGCTCCGTGGACGTTAAAATTCTCTTCTTCTTCTTCTTAAAATCATTTCCATTCCAATAAAAGCTCTTGATCTACACACCCCTTTCAACAAAGTTAGATGCAAAAGCGTGTAGTGCAGATAGGAGCATTCACAACACAACATTTGATTTCAATTGAATGGTGCTGGATGAGTTGTTCTGCCAGTTAAGCTAAAACATGGAAGGGTCTTGCTTATAATTTGCTAAGAGTTAGTTGTATTGCATTGTATGAACTGCAAAGTTTTTTATTGCAGCATTTTTCTGAACTTTCCTAGAATTATAAGTGGGTTGATGCCATGCATATCAGGCAAGCAGAAGCAGCACATGATGGATTACTTTCCATTCTTTCTCAATGACCTCCTGCATTGCAGAAGCAATGCAAGTTAAGGAATTGCCTGTTGATCCAAAGACATGGCCTTTTTTCTGTCATGATATTTCCTGGCATGCTTTTGATACTTCAACAAATACAATTGCAGTGAAGTATGCAACTGGATCATCCCCGGTAAGTATCTTATATAAAAGAAATGATAGAAATAAAATAAGAAATGCAAAATATTAAGAAATGCATAATATAGCCTTCATCTTTAAAACAACTTGAGATATACACCAGATATTGATTACATTACCATTATATATCTCATTGAAATAAAGCATCCTGCCAAACGCATGGACAGCAACGAACTTGTCCCCAACAATCTTTTTTCCTCCTCAAGTTTCCTTTCTGATAGGCTCATGGCATTCCTGTTAAACACGGCTGACATGCAACTGTTGTTGAATAGATTAATGCTTTGAGCCTTAGTAGTGCATACAGATTTCAGAAATGAGCCTGTAGGTAGATCTGGAAGAGCCTTTATCCTAGAAGAGCCTTCATTCTGATTCCACTGCATGCATCAACGAAATTTGTAGCTATCTTGCTTTTGTGCCATACAGAAGACAGATCGCATGCATTGAGAGTGCTAGAACCAGAACTGAGATTTGTAAACAAACACCATTGCTAAGACACTTTAAAAGTGGGATAATAGAGAGTGCAACAGGTCGGATCTAGGACCATGAGTTGGCATAATCTGGGCCGTCCAAATTAGGGCTGGATGCAACACCCTAAAGGGGCCTCAAAGAATAAAAGCCAAGGGCTTCGTTTGAATCCTTCGATTGGTCAAGTCATTTATTGCCGTCGGATCTAGGACCATGAGTTGGCATAATCTGGGCCGTCCAAATTAGGGCTGGATGCAACACCCTATAACATTATAATATAGGATGGCTGATGTTGTATTATGCTATGAAATTCGAATTTTCCTAATGGTTTGAAGTGTCAATTATGAATTTGCGCCATTTTCATTGGGGTCTCGGATTGGGATGATTCTTCGACCCATTTTGGGTGAAATCTGATGCTGATGCATAATTTCCACTCCAATTTTACTAGAATGTTAATTTGAATCATTCTCTTTTCCCCCATCTAACAACTTAGCCTATTCTTACGGACCCACTACCTAGGAGAAAATGTTTCCCCTATTTTCGAGGGTTCCATGGTGGAAATTTTCATTCCACACCCTATTAGCCCTGTTAGACTACTTACTAGGGACATGGTCAGTGCTAGTTCTTGGTCAACCAAGAACATCGCTTTGATACCATTGTGACGCTCGCCCTTCCCCTATAGGCTCCTATCACTTGCGAAGCATAAACAACGTCAAAACTAGCAATAACAATACATCATACTACCTCGAAGGGTAGCGCATCAACATATCCGTAGCCACAACAGAGATATCCATATGCCATAAAACATGAGAGCTCCTACCCAAGGCTCAGACTCTTGGGGAACAACGTCAAAACTAGCAATAACAATACATCATACTACCTCGAAGGGTAGCGCATCAACATATCCGTAGCCACAACAGAGATATCCATATGCCATAAAACATGAGAGCTCCTACCCAAGGCTCAGACTCTTGGGGAGGTAGAGTGACGGCTAGGCCTCAAGATAGAGCAGACCGAGTCATAACAATGGCGGGGTTGGCTATAGACAATGGCTAAGTTTGACCACTCCATCCGCCCCTCCTGTGCATACTTTGCAGATGGGCTAAATTGGGCTCTGGCATGACTCTAGCCTTCCGGATACACAATCTCATGGCATCACCCATCAAGACTACTCCGGGTTGCATCTCCCAGGTCCATCGAGGCAGGAAGGGTTGCATCTCCCCTTTCCTGGGGTCTAGAGGTTCCACAATCGTGGCGACACACGATTCGTCCCCGACTTAACCCCCCGAAATAAGAGCCAGGCCAACACCTACAGCTCTTGAGAGGCAAGGCAACACCATTGCCCCAGGAGGTGTCGGACCCATGCCCATCCCACATGAAGTGACTGGCCATAAGCCTAGCCCGCTATGGGGTCCCCAGTAGCCACGCTCAGTAGGGACCCTCCTTCCGTATCTCCTCTAGCCCCGTTATGTAGTGCTGAGTCACATCATAGCCCCCGTAGCCCGGTGGGTTCCTATGCACAGGCCGCAATATAATAGGAACTAAAGGGTCTAACTAGGAGCATCACTAAGTAAGGCTACTAGATCTCTACCTCCCTTCCCAATACAAGAGGAGCAAACATGATCAACCATCATTACACAACTTCATATCATGATAATCATCAGAATAACATTAACCTAATCATACATATCTAACTTACAGTTAGGGTTCCTTGATTAGGGTTCAAGATGTTGAATAAGGGTTCTAGGATGGCTTTACTCTAGATACGAAATACTAACTCATCTAGAGTGCTAACTTCCAAATGAACTACTAAGAATACTACTCCAAATACCTGCTCCCGAAGCGCTCCCTCCTATTCCTGGTGTCTCCATGATCCCCGAAGTGGTCAAAGTTTAGGTTAATATAGGTTAGGGTCCACATGGGATGACACGTGGCTTCAATGGAACATGGCCATGTGGCAGTTGCCCAATAGGATAAGGCCAAGGTTCTCAGGGTGTTGGGCCAGAGAAAGAGGTCTAGGGTTAGGGTTTAGGTTAATATAGGTTAGGGTCCACATGGGATGACACGTGGCTTCAATGGAACATGGCCATGTGGCAGTTGCCCAATAGGATAAGGCCATGTGGAAAATGGACCTTATCCTAAGGTTATCTAAGTTATATACTTAACTTAGATATGCACCCATGCCACTTCCTAAGGTATACAAGGCTACGAAAGTAGACTTGTATAGTGATGGGCCCAGAAATATATGTATTTATAGCATATATTTCCCTGGAACGTCACAACAGATCGGGAATGGAAGCTAAAGCCTGGATGTGTGGTGAGTTGGTATAGGCCTAGTAATGCCAAAATAAATGTGCACTTGGTCGGGGGTTCAAACCCGGCCAGTGTATGTTTATATTTGGGAGTTGGTTACTGGGGTTATACGGCCATGATCCCCGACGTGGTAGAACTTGTGCCTATACGTGTCCTCCACTTTGGTTGCCTTGACCGGCAGTAGGATATTTCTAGCTAGTCTATACAAGATGATATTCTAGTGACAAGACTAGTCTAGCTGGACCAAAAATAAAAAATACAAAAATTTCCGTGACTTCCTAAGGCGGGAGATATCCTGCCTACAAAGTATGCATGTATGGCTAAAGTTTTGCCCAACGGATGTGTGGTGAGTTGGTATAGGCCTGGTAATGCCAAAATAAATGTGCACTTGGTCGGGGGTTCAAATCCGGCCAGTGTATGTTTATATTTGGGAGTTGGTTACTGGGGTTATACGGCCATGATGTCCTCCACTTTGGTTGCCTTGACCGGCAGTAGGATATTTCTAGCTAGTCTGTACAAGATGATATTCTAGTGACAAGACTAGTCTAGCTGGACCAAAAATAAAAAATACCAGCACCAAAGAATGCCTTGCAAGTAAGAAGTTTTCTTGGCTTAGCAGGCTACTACTGCAAATTTGTAAAGGACTTCGCTAAGTGGGCATTCCCTTTATCGGACCTTACTAAGAATAAAAAGATAAAAGATTGGGGGGCACATTGTCTAGAGAATGTTCAAGCTTCATTCGAAAAGCTCAAAGAAGCCTTAACAACAGCACCAGTGCTCACCCTACCAGATGCAAACAAGGATAAGCTAGTAGCAATTGATGCAAGTAAGCTAGCAACAGGTGGAGTTCTCATGCAAGAAGGAAAAGTGGTAGCCTATGATTCTAAGAAGATGAATGACGTTGAACAGTGTTATCCAATCAAAGACGCTGGATGGAATTCCTCGAAGAGTACTCTTTGTATTTATAGGCATTATTTGCTTGGTAGGAAATTTCAGTTAGATACTGATCACCAGAACCTCCAATACATTTTTACACAACCACTCCTCAATTTGAGGCAAAGACGCTGGATGGAATTCCTCGAAGAGTATGACTTCGAGATAGTCTATAAGCCAGGCAAATTAAATGTTGTTGCCGACACACTCTCTCGCTGACCATTGGAAACTCGAGTGCATTGCAATGCCATTTTCACTTTGTCCAGTGAATTCAGAAAAAAGATTGAGGAGGCCTTGCCTAGATAATTACAAGAATTCCAAGATTTGAAAATTTGATCCATTTGATTATGCTTCAACATATTTAGAAAAAGAAAAAGAAAAAGAAAAAGAAAAAGAAAAGTCCATTGTTAGATTGAAAAATATGCTTTATTTGTCAAAATCAAACAGCAACAGGTCTTCAATTTTGTGTGGTGGAGGACAGGAGAGAAGCAATAGTAGGTCCACTTTTCTCATCACCATTCACTATAAAACGAGGCCTTTTCAAAGGAACAAGAGGAAGAGGCAAATTGCCCTCTAAAATGAGGCAGTAATCTATGCCCAAATCCATTCAAGCAGTGATGCATCAAATTGTTCGAAGACCCAAAACAAGAACAAGCAGCATTTCATCCTTGACCCAGTTTCCTTTTAGCTTCCAATCTACAACATCAAATAATCTGCCATCTTCATGCAATGCCCAAATCCATTCAAGCAGTGATGCATCAAATTGTTCATCAATAACTCTCCTTCCACAGACAATTTCTAGTGCCAAAATTCCAAAACTATACACATCAGTCTTCTCGTTTGCCCTTCCAGTGTATGCCAATTCCGGTGCAATATAACCCATTGGACGGCGTACTGAGTAGCTCGTGCAGGGGCAGACCAGGTCGCACCAAGAGAATGTAGCGAGCCCAAATCAATGGACGCGATAATCCTGCACTTCTTCATGGGCAGGATTACACTACAAAGTACGAAAAAAAAAAAAAAAAAAAAAAAACGACATGCAACTTTGAGTCCGGTGCGTCTCAAGCCGAAGATGGTGGGCTTCTGTTCGAATGGACGCGATAATCCTGCACTTCTTCATGGGCAGGATTACACTACAAAGTACGAAAAAAAAAAAAAAAAAAAAAAACCGACATGCAACTTTGAGTCCGCTGCCAGCCATTCGAGAAAATCGTCGAAGTCGCGACCTTCTTCTGAATCTTCTTTTTCTTCTTCCTCCGACTCTTCTTTAGACAGTTCATTATCTGTTTCAGGAATTCAAGGAAGTATGGACTAGTCTTTGCAAAGAAGCAAGGACAGATAAAGAAAGAGAAGCTTATAAAAGACAAACTTTGCGTCCCAGAGGCATCGGGAGTAAGGAAGTTAATTCGTAATGATACTCATAATAGCCCAATAGCAGGCCACGCAGGGTTCATGAAAACTTACTTCAAGATAAGAAGTAGTTACTTCTGGCCTGACATGAAGAAGGACATCGCCAACTACATCTAGCAGTGTCAATTGTGTCAGCAAACGAAAGCAGAGCAACTCTGAATTCCAGGAACCTTAGAACTCTTGGCAGTGCCAAATGCTAAATGGGAGGTTGTGAGCATGGATTATATAACCAGACTCCCAAGAACAGCAAGAGGCCATGATGCCTTAATGGTCGTGGTCGACAAGCTATCAAAGATGGCTCACTTTTTACCGTGTCGAACCACGGATACAGCTTTGGATACCGCCTTGCTTTTTACAAAGGAAATATTTAGATTGCATGGGATGCCAAGGGGAATCATCTCTGATAGAGATCCTAAGTTCATAAGTGCGTTCTGGAAGGATTTCTTCAACACGAAGACAAAGCTGTCCATGAGTACAGCATATCATCCCCAAATCGATGGGCAAACGGAACGGACCAATCGAATATTAGAAGACATGTTGAGGAACTATGTATGGAATAAACAGTCAAAATGGGGAGACTATATTTACTTGGTAGACTTTGCATACAACAGTACCAAGCAGGAATCCTCGCAAATGTCCCCCTTCATGATAAATTATGGCTATCGTGGTGTAATCCAGTGTCCAAGGTTGAAATTTCTCAACAAATATTGATGGATATGCAGCAATTAGTCGAGGAAATTCGAGGCTATTTATTGTCAGCAAGAAGTTGACAAAAGAACATAGCCGATAAGCATAAAACCGAAAGAGAATTCCAAGTAGGGGATAATGTTTGGCTTAACACTAGAGTTGTCCCTTGATGGACCATAAATGGTTCATTTGTACAGTTCGCTTTAAAATTCATATAAAATCAACGACATAAAATTCAGTTAAACCCTTTCTACATGTTAATATATGGCAGTCATGTTGCATAGGAAAAATAGTTAAAAATGCATATACCCCCAAAATTGAAAGTTATGCTTAGGTGAATGAAGGGGGTCAACTCCAGTTTGCTTCATGTTTACATAATGTAAAACTGTCTCAACAAAAGGATTTTTTTAATTTTTTTTATTATAATATTATTTTTTTGTATGAGATAAGGATAAATACACAAAAAACCTTGTTCCAATCCGAAATCTAGAAAGGAAGATATAGTCAGTCAAACATGACAGGGTCAAAACAGTTTTCTGTCTTCTGTGGACCAATAATGGTTCCCAGAAGGCTGTTTCAATTAAAATTCTACAACTTTTGCATGAAAATGATTTTTTACTTCAAATTTGGTATAGTTGACTAGTTTCTTCATGCATAAAAAATATTTGTTGGCCTGTAATTCGAAGGTTCGACTTCGACATATAGTAACAATTTTAAGTGACTTTTAATTGATGCTTATTTTGCTATATTTGACGGAAATTTATTGAAATAGTATGTCATTGAAAAAATCATATATGAATGCTTGTATGGATATGAAACCAATGAAAAAACAAGTAAAGAAAAAGAGCAAAAGGCACGATCATGATAAATCAACACAGGTTTCTGTACCTAAGACCATTATTGGTCCATAGATTTTTTTTTTTATTTTTTATTTTTTTTGTAGAAACGGCAGTATTATATTACATGTAGTACATGATAATACAAAAGGGCAGAGTGAAACTCTGCTATAAGGCCACCACTAAAGTGGCCCCGACACTCCAAAAGGAGGAGATTTCAACTTAAAGCAAACACTATTATAAGCTTAAAGTCGTATTTAATTAAAGTGGGACAAATCTTGAATTTTGGGACTCGGACTGAAAATGGGACTCACACACCATAAAAGAAATTTCTGAATTGATTGCTTGAATAGAATTACACATGACACACATAGAATTGGGTTACTTGTTTTCCTCATAAATTTTACAAACCACTAGTTGAGAAAGTTTTCAAACTTCTCAATATTATGTACCCTCATACAATGATATAGCATGGAGGTTGCTCATGGCCTTGTCCATCTCCCTTCTTGGGATCTTGTGTGTGTTGTCCTTTGCAATGTGAGAACTTGGATATGACCATACCACACACTCCACCAATTCCCTCCTTTGAGGGTCAGCATCATCAGAGAGAGTGCCACCCCAACCATATTGGGCGGTCCTCATCATCGCCTTTTACTAGCACAAAAAGTATCCTTCCTTGATGTCCTCAAAGGGATCCCACTCAGGGAAGATCAAACCACTTTGGCTTTGAGGCCTTACTTCCCCACAAACCACTTGGAACCCTTGTTCGGACCCAAGTGAGCATTCTTAGACGTGCTTGCACCTTGAGAACCCTCCCCATCTTGACTCACAGCAAGAACCCGCTCTTAGCTCCCCACATGGTTTTGCTGGGTTTCTAAGCATGTCACAACTTTCTCCCGGTACTTGATTAGGGAGTCCATTTGATTATTCTTAAGAGTGGAGGTGTGCTTTCCATTTGAACATCATCCCGGTCGTTATGTAATCCTTGATGCCCTTCACCAGTTGGCTAGAGTCTTTGACTGTCTTGAAGGGAGGTAGTGGTTTTGGCTGCCCTTTAGGAATGAGAACTTCACCAGCAGCACCCCTTTGCCACAACTCGATACCTTGTACAGGCATCCACAACTTGGCCCTTCACCAGTTGGCTAGAGTCTTTGACTGTCTTGAAGGGAGGTAGTGGTTTTGGCTGCCCTTTAGGAATGAGAACTTCACCAGCAGCACCCCTTTGCCACAACTCGATACCTTGTACAGGCATCCACAACTTGTCACCTGGTCTCCACTTATATTGCATGATTGGTATTCCATCCCTAACCCGGCTGTCTGCAGGCCTTTGTCCGGCTGCATCTCAGAAAATGTTCTCCACTGCCAATACAACTGTCTACATGATATTTGGTTCCTTTGGTGATCTGCAAATTGCTCCCTAATTGCCATTCTTTCTTTCTCTATTGCAGTTGATGCAAGTGTATCCTTGAGTTGAATGCAAGTGTTGCACTTTGAGAATGGCATGTGTTGTAGGACACTCACGTCTGAGAAGTGAGTGCTCCATAACTTGCTGAAATGTGATTGAGAAAGAGGCCTACCTCCAGTAGTTTCCAGGATGGAGTTGACCTCCTTAAGGCACTCCTTTTGGATATAGTGTTGTGGCAACACTCTTTGCACCACTCGCACACCGTGCTCGTTCACCTTCGACTTGTGGGGCATAGATTGAGACATGTATCTCAAAGAATCCATCTCAATGCTCTCATACATACCTTCATGCCCCTCAATTGATATAGTAGCCATCTGTGTTTTTCATCATAGCTTGAATTCCTACACAAGGAGTAAATGAAATTAATCCTATCTTTTGAAGCTGTCCAATGTATTGGGATCTTATCTGCCACGAGGTCATCCACATTGTCTTTGCCTTTGCAATCTAGGGTTGCAACACTCTTGTCCCCTAATTGCCTCTAGGTTTTCTCTGGTTGGTGCCATACTTTCCATCCTTTCTAAATATTTGTCATTTCTAGGCCTCTTGGGCACCCTTGGGCTGCCTTTTATGAAAGACATAAGCGTCTCTTCCTTGTGATCAAAGGATGCTCATCGACCACCAAATCTTCCACATGGCCTTGGGTGGGCCTTGGGGTGTGTAGTTCAGATGGGGCATTCTAGAGTATCACCATTCTTGTGTGTAATATATCTAATTGGCCATCTCAAAGCTTGCTTGGGACTCCGGCAGACCCCGAGCACACAATGCAATCACTAGAGCTTCCACGGGACATGATTGTATCAACCCGATAAGAAGCTTCACAATGCCAACTCCAAGATGTTCATCTCCCGGCCTTTCATCATTCACACTATCAAATGGATCAACTGCTAGTTATTATGCCCTCTGCAAAATACCGTCCAGTTTGCAAGGGTGCAACAAAAAGGCAACCCATCTTCCTCCATTGGAGCCTAGGGCAATGGCCTCACTGGACTTCCTTGGCTCCATTTTACTCATCTCACGTGCTCCCTGTATGAAAAAGCTCACATTAAAACCATATAGCCCCAAACACCACAAATATGACCATATGAACCATATAAAACCATACAAACAAATTAAATATAACCATATTAAATCATACAACCATATTAACTAAAATCATATAACCATATTAAACCATCACATTAAAACCATATAGCCCCAAACACCACAAATATGACCATATGAACCATATAAAACCATACAAACAAATTAAATATAACCATATTAAATCATACAACCATATTAACTAAAATCATATAACCATATTAAACCATACAACCATACTCATTCTAAACCATATGTAAACATTGTAACCATATATAACCATTGAAACTATTCAACCATTGAAACATATTGCCTAAAATGCTTTTACTTGCACTGGTTCATGGAAACATACTATATTTTGCTCTCCACTTAGAGCTTGTGAAAGATAAAGAGAAATAAACTCTTGCAAATAGCATGTTACTTGCTACCTAAATTGTTTCAAATATTGCCTAAAATGCTTTTACTTGCACTGGTTCATGGAAACATACTATATTTTGCTCTCCACTTAGAGCTTGTGAAAGATAAAGTTGCATATCATGAATGTGGTGATGTCCAAGGCTAGAAGCTTTATAGAATAACTGGATGGCATCACCCCATGGCCATAGAACAAATGCCTTAAACTGTGGCCATAAAGTACATGCCTTAAACTAATGCATGTGACCTAGCATATATATAAAAAATTTACAGTATCATTTCCCATTTGACTTGTATCATTTCCCATTTGACTTATTCACCGCAAACTAGATTTGAAACATAGGTTGTGTCCGATAGAAATGAGCAATACGGTAGACTAATGGACCTGGTGGATGGTTTAACCTAACTTAGGATGTGCATTCCATCATTATTGCATAACAATGCACATAACGAAGCAATCAACATAATAGAGATTAGACAACACAATTTTCAAGATAAACATCTGGCATCATCTACCAAGTGAGAAAATACTTGAAGGGAACAGAAGCATTTTAAGGCTTGCCACCTTGTAAGTTAACCTATGACCTTAACTTTTCTTTAAACATTTGAATTGACAACACAATTTTCAAGATAAACATCTGCCATCATCTTCAACGTGAGAAAATACTTGAAGGGAACAGAAGCATTTTAAGGCTAGAAATGGTTTTATAGAGCAAGAGTTTTAACGAGACATTGTCACGGAAACATAATACCACGGGCATAACATATCTACATTAATAAAAGCTAGAACGTAAAGGGAAACAAAAAGAGAGGACAATCCTATATTATAATGTTTTGATGTGTTGTATCAAGCCCTAAATTGAAGGGTGAGGATTGGATTGGATTTGAAGACCTAAATCCATATCTACATTAATAAAAGCTAGAACGTAAAGGGAAACAAAAAGAGAGGACAATCCTATATTATAATGTTTTGATGTGTTGTATCAAGCCCTAAATTGAAGGGTGAGGATTTGATTGGATTTGAAGACCTAAATCCGACGGCCATAAGAAGAATGGAAATTGGTATTGTATCGGGCGCCCAAAAGCAGTCTCTTGGAGGAAATTCGTTGAGCTACATTGTATTCTCCATTGGCAGGGAGAAAGCTCCCCGGTTTGCTTCGGTAGCGACAGCATTGAGGAGCTGAATATGAATGGCTTGAGAATGAAGTTAGGGGTAAGATTAGGGATGGAAGGCATTGTATGCAAAAGAGCTTCAAATGCAAATATAGACTAGGAGATTCTATGCGGACTCTATGGTTCGGATCCGTTAAAGTGGAGCTGAATATGAATGGATTGAGAATGAAGTTAGGGGTAAGATTGGGTTTTCTTTTCTTGCTTATGTTGCTACCCTTTATATTACAGAGGCGGATCAATGTATATTAGTGCAGAAACAACATCCCTTCTTTATGAACATCTTGGTTCTTGCATTGTTTACTTGCTTGAAATATGATGCATATTGTCATTTCCATTATTCTTCGGATAAAGATCAAAATTAGGACAACATAAGCAAAAATTAAAGTGTTACGACTAACGTGTGTGCATAAATCGGGGACAAAATCTTGGCTCTAGGAGGCTAAAATCGGATTACGATGCTAAAAATACTAATAGGTAAAGAAGCATGATCAAAATTAGGACAACAATACCCTATCTTAATGCTTGCATGTGCCATGTTCGGATCCTTGAAGATTCTAATGTGCAGATATTAGTATTGTAATAGCTTCAATGAAACAAGAATTAAGCTAACTAAATGCTAAGTGTGATAATACACATATAACCTACCCGATTTTATGATATTTCTGACATTTGGCTTCTATGTAGGATAGTCTAATGTGCAGATATTAGTATTGTAATAGCTTCAATGAAACAAGAATTAAGCTAACTAAATGCTAAGTGTGATAATACACATATAACCTACCCGATTTTATGATATTTCTGACATTTGGCTTCTATGTAGGATAGCTCTCAAGGTTGTTGTTGCCGATATATATTATGAGAATGAATGATTTAGGCTTCTATAGGCATGCTTAAGAACTCAGCTCATGCACCTTTATAGCTTTTGCGAAAGAATTTTAGTATAAACAATGAAGAGATTTAACATGTCATATTCGCGAACTTGAACATCAAAAAGAATCAATAATCCGAGAAAAAAGGCAGACTTTGGCGGCATAGACTTGCGGATGAGGCTACTTTACGATCGCGCATGACACAAAGGATGAAGATATGCTATGAATTGAGTGCATTCTTGCACCTTTGGAAGCTGAACTTAGACTAGCCGGGATGTGCGCTTGAGCCTTTCCTATAAAAATGCGGTTTTGAGATTGTTAATGCAAGTGAAAAGCTGCAAGAAGATAATAGAGCACTTGACCCGGTGAACAATCTTGCCGCCGAAGCGAAAAGAATAGTGCAGATTGCTCAAGCAATAGCATCATTAGTGGATGAGTCGAGAAAATTCTCATTTGGGCAATGATGATGAGATTAAGGCGTGCATCTTTTATCAAGCGAAAAAACTTTGAGATCATCGATCGGCAATGATTGCGGTGATTGGCATTATAAAGTAGCCGAGTTTGATGAGGCCCCGGAACATTGAAATGTCAAGAAGTTCATTTATAGGCTATGGAGGCGAAGATGGTAGAACTTCGGAAAAATATTACTTTACTCGGCTGCTTGAGTTGGAATATTAGAAACACATGCCAAGCATGCACATGGCCAAGTTAAAGCCCTTCCAAAATAATATCGCCCCTCCTCGCAAATGATGCAAAGGAAGAAGAAGTTGGAACTCCGATGCATATAACTTCGATACATATAACACTCCGATCTTCAAAGTCGGGAAGTTGGCACCTTTCAAAAAATTCCTTGGGGCTGTTAAATCAAATTTGGATTATTAACCCGTTTGCATCGGGTAATCATGTTATGCCTTTTCCAGGCCATCCATGCTTATAAGCATAGAGGTTTGAGACAATATATATGGTGCGGGATCATCTGGATCTAAGTGAGAGAGTTTTGCGACCCCGCTCTCCCTGTCTAGGTCACCACGCATTGTGCATGCACCAAGCGAGGTCAGCCATGAAATTTTGGAATGTTGAAACATGATGTTCTCAATTAAGTCTTACGCCTCATCAAGCCAACACGCGGCCTAGAAGGTCAAGAATGCGGTGATAATGATGGGGAATCTTCTATAGTATAATGTTGGCACATTGAAAGAAAATAATGATTGCCCTCAACGAAAAGTCCTGCATGACTACATCCCATAAGAAGACTATGAGATCTGGCAACTCACCATCTATCTCCATTAGATGAAAAAGCTCTAAGCACATTTTACCATTTCCCCATTGAGCATAAAATAATGATTGCCCTCAACGAAAAGTCCTGCATGACTACATCCCATAAGAAGACTATGAGATCTGGCAACTCACCATCTATCTCCATTAGATGAAAAAGCTCTAAGCACATTTTACCATTTCCCCATTGAGCATAATTCCCAATCATGGCATTCCATAAGCAAACGTCTCTTTTTAGAATATTACAGAAGGCACCCCATGCATCATTAAGACTGCCCCATTAAGTCTAATGGGCTTTTGCAAAATGCAATTTATTAGAAAATTTTTTCAATGAAGGAAAGTCCTTTGTGAGGACAAAACCTCAAGGTTTTTTTGAGCTCAAATTTGAATGCCAGATTTTGGACTTGATAGTTCTTTTATGTAAATGCAATATAAGATTATATGCTTGAGTGATTATGGATTTGGAGACTGAATATTGCATATAAGACTACAATACACATGTTATAATGTAATGTTGATTGTGCAATATGTTGTAATGTAATAAACAAATAATAATGATACCTGAGAACAAACAATAGAGCAAAATCAATACCACGACTTCCAACGACAAAAGGTTACTATTTTGTAAATGTTATAACAATACACATAACTTCAACGGCAAAATGGTTACCATTTTGTAAAGCATATGTTTCCTGCAAGATGATGTGCCAAAAAAGGCAAAAATGTTTTACTTTTAAAAGAAGGAAAGAAGATAGCATGGCTCTTTTCAAAGACATTCACCAGAACTTGGTGCATGGAGCTAAATACATAGAAGTATCCAGAGCTTAGGGCTACAAGAGCTAAATAAATGAGAAGTGCCTATAGAGACAAAACACTTTAAAGAAAGGAAAGGAACAAAAAGCTATGTTGGAGAAACAAAGTGGCTCGCTTTGGGAAACAAAGAGGCTCAACACATTTAGAGGTTCCCAAATTATGCCCAGCAGCAACGCTGGGTACCATGACTAGTATAGTTCAAGATTGCCGGGCAGAACAAAAAGCTATGTTGGAGAAACAAAGTGGCTCGCTTTGGGAAACAAAGAGGCTCAACACATTTAGAGGTTCCCAAATTATGCCCAGCAGCAACGCTGGGTACCATGAGAGAGAGCTCCACTCATTTTCCATTTGAAATTTGCCAGACAAACATTTTAAAAACTAAAGAGGAACTTGCCTCCTGTGATCAGAGTACTCACAAATCCCACAAAAATCTTCTATTACAAATCTCACTTTGTTAGAAGAGAGAGCTCCACTCATTTTCCATTTGAAATTTGCCAGACAAACATTTTAAAAACTAAAGAGGAACTTGCCTCCTGTGATCAGCCTAAGATCTAAAACAAAGACTACACATCAATTGAAGCTTGCGGGCCTTTCTATTTGCAACTTACCCCCATGTGATCATCGGGCTAAATGCCACGCTCTAAACAAGACCAAGCCCCGTTTTGGGGTCTACAAAATCAGTTCCATGGGCCTTACAAATCATGGCACACAAGCCCGGTTTGTGGGCAAAATTTCAAACCCTCATGTGTTGGGCGGAGTTGCGGAAAAAACCCACAACAAAAGATCCAAAACACAACGGTTTGGGCTTATCATTTTCTCCGTCGGCATGATCAAATCGGCAAAGCGTGTATAGCGGCGATGTCCTTGATATAGATCTCAAATCCGGATCCCCAAGAAGTGCAATGTTTTAAATCAAAACGAAAGCGAAAGAGTCCCTTAGCATTGCTTATCGGTGACCATAACCGAGCTTTAATTTACGTAAAAAAAAAAAAAAAGAAGGGTTTGATTCAGGTTGACAACGAACACGAGTCCCCAAGGAGAAAGCTTGCTTGAGCCCAAAGCGTAAGAATCGATGTAATTTTCCAGCTCCTCTATCTTGAAATCTCAGGCTGATTTAGCAGAAAAATAGGCGATTTAACCGAAAAAAAGAGGGAAGCTTGCATCTCATTTCTCCTCTCTGACAACAAATGCGGGGAAGAGAAGAAACAATGCATGCGGATTAGGGCTTGCCTACTCGACACAAAATGCATTTATTTGCCTCATAAAATTCGTCCACCTTGGGATGCTAATGGGACCGGTTCTCGAGTCACGGGAAATGAGACTAGAATTAGCGAAACAAAAATCCATCCATTAGGGTAAACACAGGCCTGTTGGAAAAATTTTCGCATGCTTTCTCTTGCTTGTAATTTGCCCCATTTTGCGAGAGGCCAGCGAGATAATATGCAAATGGCGGGGCTTTTTCTCAAGCTCAAATCACACGGTCCTCAACATCGGCTGACCCGGATCACGAGGCTTGCTTCATATATTTCGAAGCCCTCGTCCGGCGGGCGGAAGCAATGGCCGGATTGCGAGCAATGGCCCTTTGCCCTCTAGATTTGACACATCTTGACGCTGCTTCTATGCCTAATGAAGTGTAAATGAAGCAAAGAAGACCACCACGAAGAACCCTTGTTTCTTGATTCTTTTCCTCTTGTTACGCTCCAAATCCGTGATTCTAAGCTCCCGTTCTCTATTTTTGTCCTGAATCGGATGATGCATGGAAAAATTTCCATGTGGCGATGGAGATTTTCTTTCTTTTGGTTTCCTACCCAAAAATCCCACATTTGGTTTCGATTCTTCCGTTATGGCGCGGAAAGAGTGCCAGCTGTTACCTGAGAATCCCCATTCAAGCCAAGAAATGAAAATGGCGTTTCCGTTGGTGCATCTGAATCTGATCTTAAGCTTTTTCTAATATAAAAATTTGAACCACAACACGGTTCGGCATGAAAATCATTTTACAACGAAATTAGATCAAACAAAATCTGAAATGAAAAAAATGAAACTGCATTACATATGAGTGATAAGCTCTCTAAGGATTTGAAACTTGCTTGTAAATTGTAGAATCTGGTAATTTTTTTAGCTTGGGTAAATGTTGACCATTTTAAGGCTTAAGTCAAATATACACTGTTTTGGCTTAAAGGTGGCATATTGGCCCGAAGTGGTCTTTGCAAAAGTCCATGAAGGGTGAAAGTCTGTTTGAACGGATTTAAAAGTTTTTTTTTTTTTTACATAGAGAGCAAGCAAATAAGCAGGTGGTCCATCTGCTAAAGTAGATTTATATGTGCATGGTGCTGAATGGCTTTAACCTAGACTAAAACATGTGCATCCCATTTAGAAAAAAAACAACCATTAAAATTTTTTTTACATAGAGAGCAAGCAAATAAGCAGGTGGTCCATCTGCTAAAGTAGATTTATATGTGCATGTTGCATATACCATTGGTGCAAACCTAAAACATGTGAGCCCCATTTAGAAAAAAAACAACCATTAAATAATTGTTGAAGAATCTTGATGGCAGCATTTGCAAAAAGCCTGCCTTTGCATGTTGCATACCTTTGCATGTTGCATATACCATTGGTGCAAACCATACGTTGAGGAGCTATAGGTTTGGCCATTCAATGTAGTATTTGCTGCTATGTGTATTTATAAGCAAATATATATGAAATCAAAAGAATCAAAAGAAATCAAAAGAATGAAATCAAAAGAATCCAGTTGAAATTGCCTTCTTTTTCAGGCTTATATAAAAAAAGAGAAATTTCTTTATAAAAATATTAAAAAATGAATAAGGCAAAAATAGATGTGATCAATCAACCTATAAAGTCTTAGTTGCACAAGGCATAGAATAGAATAGAATAGAATAGAATAGAATAGAATAGATTTTTTAATGTCCACGAAAACCAAGACGCCATGGGACCCGTACAATGGCCTAATACAACCATTACTACTAGGATTAAAAAACCCATGCCTCGAAAGGTTTTCAAGGGAAGAACCTTTAAAATAATGATGATACTAGACAAGCAAGAAGAAAATATAAGTAGCAATGCTTCTTATTTTAGTACATAAATGTCCACAAGGCCTATTTTTTTATTTTATTATGCTTTTGTTCAAAACAATAAACCACTTCAAAACAGTTTCCACTTCAAACTTTAAAGGCTTCCATTTTAGGTTTCAGTGCACATAGAGTTCCAAGTAAAACATAAATTAAAAGCATGAACAGATGAAATGATCGGGTCTTTTCTCTTCAGGTTTCCAACACTACTTCAATAAATTTTGCCAAAGAACTACTCTCCTTTTCAAGAAACAAACCTCGAGCGAAGATTTTGAATACATCAACCAAGATTTGCATCAAAACTAAGTAAGGCTTGAATTAAAGGACTGCCTCGCTACCAAATCCATAAAAACATAACCTAGAAGCAGAATGCAAGAGCTTTGTGCCCCACAGAAGCAAGAAAATTTGTTGTTGCCACAAAGGAGATGGATCTTGGAACAACAATGGATCAATAGAAAGGTTATAGTCTGGCGCCACCAAATCCGTCAAAAAATAGATAGTAAAACATTATGTCTTGAGGCGCAAGCAAAAAGCTCACCACACCATCTCCATAGCTCGCCAGAAAAGAAAAAAGAGAAAGAAAAACATAAAACAAATTTTTTTTTCTTTTACTAAAAATTTGGCCTCGTGGACATTTGGCTTAACCGCATTGGCTCAGGGATTTTCAGAAATAAACCCCTTGGTGGCTCCACTCCTGGATGGCCACCAAGGGGTTGATTTCCAAAAACCCCCTCCCCACTCCACGAGGTCACTTTTCAAAATGCTTTTTGAACCCTCATGAGGGCAACCTACCTTGCAACTACAATTTGTTTAGGGTTTGTTTAGGATCACAACTAATCTAAAGCAAGATTATTTTCAGCACGAGCCATCGAGACCACCAAAATCGAACAACCAACATTAACGCTCATATACAAGAACAAAAAAATCAGTGCTAATCAAATCACGGCTGCAACTTATCAAGAACAAGAAGTACCTCGTAGTTTAGCTTTGTATCGCATGCAAATCAACTATGTTATGTCCATACAAAAATTTAAGAAAGTTTGGACAAGAGACTTAATTATTCCATACCGTTATGATTCTTACCGTTATGGGCGCAGGAAAGGCTGCCGCTGTTGCACAGAATCCCCATTCAAGCCGAAGAAATGAAAATGACGTTTCTGTTGGTGCATACAGATACAGTCTTCGCTTTTCTAATATAAGGCTGAACCACAACACGTGTCGGCATGAAAATCATTTGCAACGAAATTAGATCAAACAAAATATGAAATGAAAAAAATGTAAATGCATTATCTGTTATATATATACAATTACTTAAGCACCCCCCTTGTTATATAGAGATTGATCACAACCATCGATTATGAAATCGATGGTTCTAATGCAGCCACCTCGTCCTGACCTTGTTATGTAGAGATTGATCTCGGCCGTCGAACATGCAAGATCGATGGCCCAGATAAAAGCCCCCTTTATTTGGGGCTTTTGATCTACACCGTCAGATTTAAAAATTTAATCTTGACCATCTAAAAAAGTCAATCAAATTAAATGCTGCTTAAGAGGTGTCTCTATATCATATGTCATATTTTTCATCATTAATTTAACCTTTTGGGGTGATGTGCCAGTGCCACTCTATTTTTCCATGTGTCATTTTCTTTTCTCATTTATTTCTTTTTTGCATCAGTTTATGGCTTTCTAAGAGATTCTTTGGGCGGGCAGCGCTGGATTTGCATTCACCTATGTGCGACGGATTTGGCCATGTTTTTGAAGCTACTCCTTTGCGCATAATGCCGGTGGAGCTTATGCCCAGTTCTGCATCACTTACGGCTTTTTGTTAAATCAACCATACGGATATTTAGCCTTTCCACCATCACGTTGTTGCGGCGGCAGTCCTTTTTATTTGGAGCCATGGAGCTTTGTTGTTGCCGATGGTATGAAACTTGTTTGCTCGGACTATAGTTCTTCATACTATGCTCTGTCGTTTCAATGCCATGAAGCTGCCTATAGTTCCCTACAGCATTATCGGCTCCACAGAAGCGTTGTGATGCTTGCGGTGGCCCTTCTTGACGGCTCTGCAGGGGAAAGACAATGCGATCTCTTCATACTATGCTCTGTCGTTTCAATGCCATGAAGCTGCCTATAGTTCCCTACAGCATTATCGGCTCCACAGAAGCGTTGTGATGCTTGCGGTGGCCCTTCTTGACGGCTCTGCAGGGGAAAGACAATGCGATCTGGGCTTGATCTGGGCTTTGCGCTTTGCAAGCTGAAGCATTTGATTCTTGCTTGTTGAAATCCAACCACATTTGATTCATGCTATCCGGTAAGCTTTATACACTGTTCTATTGAATTTCTTAGATGCTTTGGTGTGGTTCATTCCAATTTACAGGGTTCAAAGCGAGGTCTGAAAACAAACTTGATTTTTTCTGGCGTTTTCTTCTCAAGACCTTAACTCAATTACTAGGCATCTGAAGCAAGCAACGGTTCGGTGAGTCCACAGGCCAAGAATCACGGTGACAAAAGTCTTTCCCCTTCTCGGTTTTGGCGAAAATGTTTAGCTTCCAAAGGAGATAGGAAGCGGATAGGCGTCGGCTATGGTAATACTCACCCTCGATGGCGGTTCTACTTTCCTCGGCGAGCGGTCCCATGGTTTCTGTTCCCACCTTTATCGGATCATTCGGTTTCAATAAGAAAAATGACCGCCCTTCATTTAGTTCTCGGGGCGAGCCGCATTGAAGAAGCTCTCTACATTCGCATTGAGAATATAGCTGCCCATGCAGTTCTTTGGAACAATTAGGGCGGTGAACATAAAGTATGCTTGTCGGCATCGTTTGCAAAGTGCTCCCGAACACGAGGGATCACCGACTTGGTTTGTTGTTTTTTTAGAATGGGTCGCAAATCAATCAAGGTGTTAGGCATAATATATATTCCTACAATAATCTTATTGATTTGCTTCTCGGTGTCGATGCTATGGCGGGCCTTCTCATTCTTGAGAAAATGGCCCAAAGCATTTATGATTGAAGGGCTTTGCAAGGATAGATGCTTTGAGAAAGCTTACCACATTGTTTGGACATGGAAAAAAAAAAGGCTGCCCTCTAATTTTGTCACTTGTAGTATGTTGATTCACGGGTTATATCGGAATAACAGAAAATATGCCACCGCTCAAGATCATAATTAATAATATTTTGAGGTGGCGGTGAGTTGAGGTGACTTGGGTAAATAACAAAAGTTTAATAGGAGTCGTGGCAATTTAATACATGATATGTATAGTAGCGGCGATAATCCTCCACGAGAAAATTTCTTCTGATTTTGTGCCTTTTTGAAGCTCTGCTCTCCTCTATCACGGTAACAACCTACTTCTATTTTTTTATTTTCTCTCATTTGACCTCCTACGTGTTGTGTTGGTTATGGCGATACTAACAACCTACTTCTATTTTTTATTTTCTCTCATTTGCAGATATGATGCGGTATTTGTGTCGGCCTATCCCTGTCTTAGATCTCAGCTTCTATTGGAAATATGAGTTCATCTTATAATCGATCTGGCGAAAGGCGTTTGGAGTGGTATTTGTTTCAGCTTTTCTTTGACTTAGATCCCAGCTTCTATTTGGAATATGGGCTCATTTGTTAATCGGTTTAGTGCTTCTATAATAGCATTTAGCCCAACTTTTACTATGGCTTCAGCGCACGGGTTATCAAGTACAATCTCAGTTTGGGTACACCATGAAGGAGAGCTTTGCCAAGCATTCTGGTAGGTTCAGCAGCAGCTTTTATGGACTGTGATGGAGGATGGAATTTGCTTTTCCTCCTATGGCTTCAGCGCACGGGTTATCAAGGGATCTTCTTCAGGCACATTGTGTGGTGCAAGAGCTTTGCCAAGCATTCTGGTAGGTTCAGCAGCAGCTTTTATGGACTGTGATGGAGGATGGAATTTGCTTTTCCTCACAGGAGGGGCAACAATGCATGTGTGTGGGATCTTCTTCAGGCACATTGACACAAAGGTTATTTACTTTTTTAGACTCTCACGAGCTGGCTCGCCATCATTTTGGCAAATGGATATGCATTTCTTTTCCATATTGGCATGAAATCTTTGGCTTAGAGTAGCGAATGATGCCTTTCGACATCAAATTTCGTGAGTACATGGTCCGCTCTCAATCATTTGCGGAGGAGAACTTGCATCTATCAAAGCGTAAGGGGGCAATTTGGTGAAAAGATTATTCCATGGGGAAGGCGAGCAATTTTATCAACCTTTTCACATCATATATGGACAAACATGCAGTTCAGTTCACTGGGCCACCTTCTTACAGAACTTTAACTGAAGAAAAAAATCAGGGCAATTTGGTGAAAAGATTATTCCATGGGGAAGGCGAGCAATTTTATCAACCTTTTCACATCATATATGGACAAACATGCAGTTCAGTTCACTGGGCCACCTTCTTACAGAACTTTAACTGAAGAAAAAAATCAGACTCGTGCACACTTGGAATCTCAAATGGCATCTTCAATAGCCAAGAATTCCCCCAAAGGGTATCGGCATCATCTTCTAGCATATGCTCGTTTTCTCGCCAGGTAAATATGTTATCACACATTGTTAGATGATCTAGACATGTTATTGGTGATCGATTTGCTATGCCATTCATCTCTTTTTTATTTTGATCTTATGGAGACCAAGTTGACTTCTATTGGCCGACCTTAAAACACTATAGACACAAAAAACAAAATATATTGTTCTTATGCATATTAGAGGAGCCCAATTATGCTTAGAGAAGTAGTAGAAGTTGTTTATGCAACATCCATATCAAAAGTAAAAATGTATCTTGGTGAATCTTAGAGAACTATGTACAAGGTCCTTTGCAAAGTCTGAGAATCTTCATGGTATCTTGGACAGTTTATATGAAACTTATGTTTGAGTGGCATTGACAAATCAATGTTCGAAAAAAAATATGTGCTGGGATATTTTCAAGGAATCATGTGTTCTAGTTCTATGTGGTGTAAGTAAGAATAGTAGTAGGACCAGTTGACAACCATGTCAATGCTCAATGCTTGAACTTACTTTATGACTTTTAGATGTTGTTGGTTTTACAATCTTATGCAAATGATCATGAAATTTTAAATGCAAAACATCATTTCAATCAAAATCTCGAGTATTTTCACCATCTTTTCATTGCTAGACAATATATTCTACCACCCACCTACCTACACTATAGAATCGTTGACAGAATCTTATGCAAATGATCATGAAATTTTAAATGCAAAACATCATTTCAATCAAAATCTCGAGTATTTTCACCATCTTTTCATTGCTAGACAATATATTCTACCACCCACCTACCTACCACATGTTTATAGCTAAACAATTTTATCATTTTCATGCATGTTAAATACGATCATATAAAACAGGCTTTATGACTTTATAGGCTAAACATTAAGATTTATTTGATTATGGAGGTGAATAAACAGTTGTTTTGTTGGATTTCTGAGGAAGTATATACAACAGATAGCACATGAGCATTTGATGGGACTAAATGCTGTTTGATTTTGACGGAATCTCGAAAAATCTAGAGGAATCTTCATAAAATCTCCAGTGTATTGTAAATCTTAGAAATTTAAGAGAATCTTTCATGCTGGTCAGTAAATTGCTATTAGGAAATGGATTACCTTCAACATGCTGACCTGGTAATTATTTTGGATTCTAGATGGCCGTTTGATCCATTTTGAACAGTTCAAAGACACATGTTTCGAAGTTAACAACTATGCTACAAGGAGGGCATCATCTGCCAAACTAATGATGCTTCGGTCTATTTGGAAACCACTCCATCATAGTACAAATACTTGATACCTTGATGGAATCGAAATAAATGTTGAAGGGTGAAGAAATGTACTAAGAAGGTGCATTCCATGGAATCAAAAGAAATGTTGAAAGGTGAAGGAAGATCTTGAGAAGATGCACTCTCTGATGTTAATGCGCAAGGTTCTAGGAAGCTTAAGCAAATATGTGAGAATATTAAGATATATTGCTAAACACTTGAATTCATTTTATATTTTTTTCCGTATGTATTTATACATGCATTAATTAATACTTAAAGACTTCAATTTCTTTATGTTAATTGTTCAGATTAAATCAATTTGTTTATCTCATGAGCTTTGTTAGAATGGATCTTCTTAGCCTAAATTATATTTTTTTCCGTATGTATTTATACATGCATTAATTAATACTTTGACTTTGACCTCTTTAATTATAGTTCGACTTTAGTTCAACTTTACCTAAGACTTGTATATATATATATATATATATATGAGTGATAAGATAACATATATAAATATATATAACCTAACCTTTCATATCTTGTCATGGCGTGGCGGCTCCTCGGGAGGCTGAAAGCGGCCATGTCGTAATCCTGACCGACTTGTATATATATATATATATATATATGAGTGATAAGATAACATATATAAATATATATAACCTAACCTTTCATATCTCACCCTCTTCCTCTCCCCAGACCATACTTCTTCCCCTGTTTTCTCTGATCACTCTTAAGCTCATTTTTTTCCTTAAGCCGCTTATCCGTCAGCGATCGACCGAACGGAAACCATTCCAAGGCCATCTTATGACAAAGGCAGTGTCCACGGATCGGGCGCCTCCGGTAGCCAAGTTCTCGCAGATTGAGTGTTCGAGCTACTTCCTGCGAAAGAAAAGTGAGGCCCTTTTAGTCTTTGCTTTTTTAGTTTTACGTAAGTCCTTTCTTGCATTTTTACTTATATTCTGCTGTTAGAGGCTCTTATTAATCCCCGACGATACAATTTACGTGACCGACAAATCCTTATTCACGCTGCGAACGACTATACCTACATGGAATCGAACAGGAAGCCTCCTCCTCATCCGACCAAATCTTCCGGGTATGTTTTGTAATATCATACCCTTTTTAATCTCATTTCTCCAGACCTTGTTCTTTGTTTTCTCATTAATCTCATTTTGTCTCCACTTTTTCTCTGTTTTTTCTCATTAATCTCACTAATCTCTCTCATTATCTGTTTTCCTTTTGTATTGTTTTTACTGTTTTTGTTATCTTTTTCTTGCTTGTGGTTGAATTGTATACATTGTGCGAGGCACAAGTGAGAATAGTGGTTAGAGTAGTAGCAAGCAAAAACGAGATAGAAATCATCGAGACAGTGTTAGGAAGTAAAGATATTGCGAGCATTAATGAGAAGAGATTCACAAAGATATAGCTAAACTGTCTAAAGAATGTTTCATAAATGAACATAACTAGGAATGTTTTTCTCCCAAGAAGAACTAAGAATAGGAATTGCTTCCGCAGAATGCATTTCTAACTCACGGCATATCCTCCCTGCGGGGAGACATGCGAGGAAAGTGGCGAGTTGAGAATACTTCAGCTTGCCAATAGTCCGAAGTACCGGGCCTTCTTCTCGACTTCGAAGTGAGAACTTCTCGACTTCCGGGCGAAGAGGGAGTGTACACTCTGGAACGCTGGCCCGATTGAGGGATTCTCGACTTCATGATCCAGATTGCACCGCGGCTACCCAATGTCTTCACATTCTTTTTAAACTGCTACTTGACCTTCTGCGACTTCGTTGAGTCGAGAATGTCACTCTGTCAATAGCCCTTTTGTGCGTCAAGGGTGCCTCCACCCGGTCACAGTCACTCTCCTTGAACCATGCTCGCCGAATATTGCGAAGAGGACTGCTCCGTGGGTGGAGGCCTCGGCGACTTAACCACCCGGGATTCTTTGGCGCTTTCTCGACTTCGTGAGTCGAGAAAAACGCAGAGCTCTAGTGCACTCTAGAGCTGGCTGCTTGAGACAGTCTTAAACACTCTCCTTCTATCTTCACCGGACATTGCGAAGGGAAGTGTTTTCTTGTCTGCCAGGGGCCAACTCTGCTAACTCCAATTCTCATTTGTGAAATTAGATGGCCTCTACCCAATCAAAGACCCGTCTCCTTGAACCTTCTTCGTCGAATATTGCGAAGGGGATGGGCTCTCGATTGGGTGGAGGCCTCTACAACAACCACGGGGAAACCCTGAGAGCTTCTTTGTATGCATTCTCGGCTCATGAGTCGGGAATGCCTTACTAACCACTCCATGTGTACCATCGGGGTTCTCGATGGCTAAGGCATTCTCGACTTACGAAGTCGAAAAACTTCTGACACGGCAACGATCGCATTCTCGACTTCGCTAGTCGAGAATCTCTAGCCACAATTCTCACATTAGTGGTGGTGGCCTCTATCCGATCGAGCCACTCTCCTTGAACCATCTTCCCGACCGAATATCGGAGGGGGCTCGACCGGGTGGAGGCCTCTACAACCAACAACCACGGGAACCATAGAGGCACAGTGCGTGATTCTTCCCAGCGAAGGGAATGCCTAACCAACCGGCACTCCATGTGTACTAGCCCGGGTTCGGGATGGCCAAGGCATTCTCGACTTGCGAAGTCGAATATAGACAGTGAAGCCAAGCATTCTCGACTGCAAAAGTCGAGAATCCTTAACCGACCAATTCTCCTCAGTAATGCGTAGCGGTGGCCTCGACCAGGTCGGACTCACTCTCCTTGAACCATCTTCGGCGAATATTGCGAAGGGGGGGGGCTCCGGTGGGTGGAGGCCTACAACAACCACGGGAAACCCGAGGCAGGAAGCCAAGGCTTGCATTCTCTACAACTCCGTGCACTTTCTATTCTCCTATTTTTGTCCCAAGTGCCTCTAGCACATGCAGAGCCACTCTCCTTGAACCATCTTCCTCGAATATTAAGAGGAGTGGTTCCGACTGAGTGGAGGCCCCTCCGACTAACTACAAGAGGATGCATTTAAACCGCATCTCACGGGCCTTAGACCTAGCGATCTATGTACAACATTCCAAGAAAACACTCCATGAAAAAATACACCTAAAGCGGGCTGTTCTTTACCCCCGATCCATTGTTTCCTTTGCCGAGCATCTCTCAACCCGGAGTAAATCATCTCGAAGCTGAAAAATGCTGGACAAGGGAAGCGATGAATCCGAGCTTATCAGCGGTTCCATTATGTAAACCACAGGCGGCATGTTCTACAAGGCGAAATAACATAGGCATCTCTGAAACTCACCTCTTCACGGTAATTCCTTGGGCCAGCGTATCACGGGATCCTGCGTGACCTCACCTAGAGTCTTTGCTTCTTCCGTCGGTCTCATCAAGAGTGTATTCGCATCTAATACTTGTATCCATCTGCGATTCTCGCATATCCCTTTCGTTCCATGGCGCAGCGGTAGTAGGGTTCCCGTGTCCGCAGCTCCTCTCCGCTTCCTACCTTAGCTCGGTGCTCATCGATCAAATCAAATCGCTTGCAATAGGGCCGCTCGGGTCGGAAAAACACACATATGCAAAGCATTGTTTTTTACCGCGATCGCGGCGCCATTCGAAGTAAACTACGGTCGATGCTGCCTCCTCCGAACTCAAGATTCGCTAATGCGCGATGAAGATAAACTACGCTCCGCTCACTAAGTCCCTTGATGTGATTAAATTTCAAATAGTGTTTGGGCGGGCTAAAGGCGACCGTCTGTACCCTTAGCCCGCTTTTTTTTCACATAAATGATTGCATGTCCTTAAATTCAAACTAAAGAACACGCCCGATCTTTTTACATGCAGTCCTAAAACTCACAACGCCGCGAGAAAACTTAATTCTGAGGGGTCCGATCGGGAAGAGGATGAGGGGGCATCACTGAACATGGCGACTCCGTCCAAGAAGCTGGCCGGAGGTCGGATCTTTGGTTCTAGCGGCAAGAAGAAGAAGACAAACACCTCGGTGAGCTCGAGGTTTTCTTTTGTCGAATACCTTAACGATCCATCCTTTCTTCTTGCGGCATTCACCGCGACTCACTAATGATCACCGGCGAACTCGTTCTTAGTCATCGAGGGACCGGAGACAGCTTCTTGACACACCACCAGATTCTTGGTGGTATGTCGAGGTATCAACAAGTGGGAAGGAGAAAGATCTGTTTCTCCACCAAAGGGACAAGAAGAGCTCGGGAGACAAGTACAAGAAAATGGGTTGTTGTGCTCTCGCCTCGGTAGCATTCGAAGCATTTAACACTACATGTCGAGGGCCGCCGGAAAAGTAAGTTCTATCACACCAAAACATTATCGGTTTCAAATTGTTCTCACTCTTCTATGAGCAAGGTGAAGGGGCACCGAAAAAGCCAAGAAAGCCTTTAAATTGTCGAGGAACCTTGGGTGGAAGGATCCGGAAGGGATGAAGGAGGAACCTAACCCCAACATCCGGGGAGCTTGGAATGGAGATTTCGAGTCGTGAAAAACATTCAATCGGGGAGCTTCACTTCCAATTGGTCAAGACTCTACAACACTTTCTGCGGTGGGGAATGAAGTTGTGGTTCATCTGAGAAAAAAGTCCGCGCAAAATCCCAAAGATGGAGAAGATGACACCACACGGAGGAATCGGGATGACGAAGAGACGAAGATATGATCGACTCCCTCAATAATGGATCCGATGATCGATCAGGATTTCACGGAGAGGGGCCGCAGAAAATGGAGCGGCCGGCTCAAGTATTATCCGCTTAGAATATCACACAAAATTTCCACTTTGGACATTAGGCGGTTTGAAGGTTTGCAACGGAGATGCCGCCTTGTTCAACCAATGTGGAATTTAATCCAAAGACACATCTTGGAGATTAACCTCGATGGTGCGACATCCCCGCTGGTAAGCATCCAATGCCCGGACGCCATACCTTTTAGCGCATCGACCTCCGGTTGTTCAGCGAAGTTTGAGGAAGACCTGAAGGAAAAAACGTCCGGTTCCTCGGTAGTGGACGGTCGATCTTCATTGAGGGCGGCAAGTATTGCGCATTTTAAGGAGGTACGCAGCGGATCAAGGATAGATATGCCAAGCGAGAGTGCAGTTCTTTTCAATGGAGATGCCGAAGAACCGAATCGCCAAAGATTAGCCAACGCTAACACAATAGCAAATGAAAGTGCCGCCCACGAAGGTAAATAACTCTCGATTCTTTCCATTTCGACAAGGAAGTCGAAAGCCCTACCATCCTAACATTTCGATTATCATCGGGTTTCGACTCGAGTCGAGAAAGCCGTGGGAACACGTAAAAATCAAAGGATGCACGAGCTTTCACCTTCGCGAAATGAGAAAACCCAAGAGAAGTAAAAAAAGAAAATTAGACATTCAAAGGACTTTCGACTTTCGCGAAAAGGACTTTCTCGACTCATGAGTCGAAAACCCCGGCTACTATTTATGTTTATTTGGTGTTTGTAGTTACTTTCATGCTCGACATTGGTACATTGATCAATGCGCCCTTATCCCCGACCGGATCATACACGCTAGGCAACAAAGGGAAAGCATTGGGTTGTCCTCGGCCCTAAAGGAAAACAGGGCTCCCTGGATAAGTGGAAGACCTTTGAGAAACTATGCAGATATGTTCTGGCTGGAGGGCCGAAGATGATGAGGGAGGCGATGAAGAGGAGAAGAAGAAGAGAACACCAAGGAAAGGCGGAGTCTCTCTCGGACCAATATGACCTCATTCTTAGCTGGAGAGGCGTCCGGGAGAAATGGACCCAGATATGGGCTCAATGGACAAGAAGCAAGCCGGAAGGACAAAGAATGGAGAATTTCCATGCAGGCCGGACCCCAAGTTGTTTGACAAGCAGTTCATGAAGAGGATACAGGGCCTCACGGACAAAGAAACGCTTGACCTACAAGGCAAAATCTTGGATGGAACAATCCTGCTAAGGAAGACTAGGAGAATTTCCATGCAGGCCGGACCCCAAGTTGTTTGACAAGCAGTTCATGAAGAGGATACAGGGCCTCACGGACAAAGAAACGCTTGACCTACAAGGCAAAATCTTGGATGGAACAATCCTGCTAAGGAAGACTAGGAGTTCTAAAATGCAGGACGCAAAGGATTATGCCACAGTCCTAAAGCGACAGCGTGCGTTAGAAGAAGGCATCACGGAGTTCTGCAACGTTGCATCTAATGAATACCATGATTTTGATTATTACAAGGAAAAGGCTGCCCTTGATGAGGAAGACATGAAGGA
This sequence comes from Isoetes taiwanensis, assembly GCA_021234155.1. Classification (NCBI taxonomy): domain Eukaryota; kingdom Viridiplantae; phylum Streptophyta; class Lycopodiopsida; order Isoetales; family Isoetaceae; genus Isoetes; species Isoetes taiwanensis. The sequence goes on along the minus strand of JAJEKV010000008.1, from coordinate 21,716,637 downwards.
ATTGAACCGTCTATGTCAACCCTACATCAACACCAAGCTGAAGCGTAACATCAAAACCCTTCCTTTCCCTGAACGTGCTATGGCAAAGTCGTATTTAATTAAAGTGGGACTCATTCCATTCCCATTTTTTTTCGGAACCCGGTTAATTTACATAAATAGGAGCACCCCGACCCGAAAACTATCCTTAATTCGAATTTTTGAATAAAACTCCGCATCCAAGCTTTGCTTCAGTTTTCCCTGGTTAGCGAGTCGAGAACAAGAACAATGCAATTGAAACAAAGGAAATTCATCAAAGTTTGAAACCAAAGATCTAGTTGAAAAAGATTCTTAGTTGGATATTTTGGCTCTATTTTCTTGGGTGGGTCCATAGTGGTCGAATGGGCACAATGATTACACGCTCTTCACACATGAGCGACCTAGTGCAAAGGCGCGTGGAGCTCTCTCAAGTCACGAACAACTTCTGATCGATAGAAATTTGTATGAGGAGTTCCTTCATGGGCCCGTGCTTGTATGTCCAACCCGATGTCACCACCCTCTTCTCGGCACCTTTCTTCAATGAACTAGTCTTTTCATTGCTCCCAAGCATGTACTATCTGGTTGAGATAAGGACCGCAAAAGACAAAATCAAGTTAGTCAAGTGATGCTACGCAAAAAATAAAAATAAAACACAATTCTTAGGGCCATTTTGAAAATACAAACTGAGACCTTTCTCGACTCAAGCGAGTCGAAAAGGTAGCTCGAGGGAAAAACACGGTCAAGGCCTTTCTCGAGACGAAAGGCCGGTTCAAGCAAAAAACGCCAGTTTTAGGGTGGAAGGCCTTTTCTCGACTCGCTTGAGTCGAGAAAGGCAGCTCAAAGCAAAAACGCAGGTTTTAGGGAGTCGGAGGCCTTTCGACTCATGAGTCGAGAAAAGGCACCAAAACAAAAAACGGTGTTTTAGGGTAGAAGGCCTTTCTCCGACTGAAAGTCGAAAAGGCGTTTCAAAGCTTAAAACATGGGTTTTAGAGGTTAGCCGAGGCCTTTCGACTTCGCGAGTCGAGAAAGGCGGCGAAAAAACGCAGTTTTAGGGGTAGAAGGTTTTTCTCACTCCGCGAAAGGCGCTTCAAGCTTAAAACACGGGTTTTAGGGGTCGGAAGGCCTTTCTCGACTCGCTCAAAAAAAAACGAGTTTGAGGGCCTTTCTCGACTTCGCGAGTCGGGAAAGGCAACTTCGAACAAAAAAGGCAATTTCAAGGGCGAGAGATTATTTTTTGGATTACGGCCCTTTCTCTCGACTTCGTGAGTGAAAAAACCTCTCGAGCCCCCTTTCTCCGACTTCGTGAGTCGAGAAAGGCACTCAAAGTGCAAAATGCGGTTCTAAGCCCTTCAAACATCATATTACTATCGTTTATTCACATGTGATCAAACATACAACAAATGTGGCGAACCTACTTGCCTACAAACATAGTTTCTACCTCCAATATCATAAAAGTGCAAATCATTATTAGTTGCACCATATCCTATGTATTTTCCAAGTGCACACTATACCTATGCATTTTTTTTTTTCTGTATACGTAGACCCAAAATAGAATCCCCCATTCCCCCCTTTTTAGTATATCAATGTTTTCTAATAAACACAATATCTTATCCTATATATTTCCTAATAAATACAATATCTTATGTATTTCCTAAATGCACACCATAACTATGCATTTCCTATGTATACGTAGATAAAAAAATAGTCAACCCCTAGTATATCAATGTTTTGACTTAAACATTGAAAATGTGCCTTGAAAATGTGCCCCTATAATGGCAACATAATGTGCACAATGTCACCATAACTATGCATTTCCTTTGTATACGTAGATTTTAATAATATTTTAATCCTTCATACCCATTGGCCTTAGTAAACATTGGTGATGTGCCTTGAAAATGTGCCCCTATAATGGCAACATAATGTGCACAATGTGTGAAATTGGGGGCGTATAAATAGACGTCAATTTATTTAATAATATTTTAATCCTTCATACCCATTGGCTTGAAGAGATTTGGTACACTTATGAAATTGTTTTTTCTTATGTACACCCTATTATTCCATTTTTTTCCTCCCACCCATGTTTAAGTTTGAAATTTGAAATTGAAAAAGAGGGGGAGATTTGGTACATACCTTTGAATTGAAGAGATTTGGTACACTTATGAAATTGTGGCTATGGCGAACTCCCAAGATCGTGGGCCGGATTTCCGGATCTGAGGTCCGTCATGCGAGCTTCAAGTTAAGGCCCTTCCATTCCTTCACGGTAAGCCAGCTTTTAAACTTCAGAGCTCTTTTAAACTTCTCGGCACCTTGCTTTGAAAATGTAGCCAAAGAACCGGATCTTGCTGCAGGTGCTGCAAAACGCGAGCTTCAAGTTAAGGCCCTTCCATTCCTTCACGGTAAGCCAGCTTTTAAACTTCAGAGCTCTTTTAAACTTCTCGGCACCTTGCTTTGAAAATGTAGCCAAAGAACCGGATCTTGCTGCAGGTGCTGCAAAACGGGACGAAAGCTTCAATCCGCATGGCAAGAGGTCGCCTACAGCGAAGATCTAGGGGATTCTAAAAGGGATTCAAAACAGAGGAAATAGAAGCTTTTTAAGATTTCAACGCGGGCTAAGATTATAACCTTCTCGATCATCTGGGCATGTCCTTGTCAGTATCGCCATAGATGCGCCTCCATCGCTCAAAGCCGGAGGTGTTGAAATATCAAAACAGAGGAAATAGAAGCTTTTTAAGATTTCAACGCGGGCTAAGATTATAACCTTCTCGATCATCTGGGCATGTCCTTGTCAGTATCGCCATAGATGCGCCTCCATCGCTCAAAGCCGGAGGTGTTGAAATAATTGGGAACAATGGCCTTTTCATCGCCACCGAACAAGAAATCAGGATATTTGCTCTGCTCGGTGACAGTGGGTGGATTGTGGCAGGGCCATGCAGATGCTCGGTGACAGTGGATTGTGGATTGTGGGTGAATGGAATAGAAGATGACAATATTGGTGGGTGATCCCGAACAAGAAATCAGGATATTTGCTCTGCTCGGTGACAGTGGGTGGATTGTGGCAGGGCCATGCAGATGCTCGGTGACAGTGGATTGTGGATTGTGGGTGAATGACGAAACTGCTTTGCCCTGCTTTGGAGGGATGATGGATTTTGTTTAAATTCTTTAATTATTTATGTGAAGAAAGGCCCCAGTTTTATAAATACGTTTAGAATAGCTAAAGGCTAGGGAGCACAAAGAGGCCCATTCTCGCCTTGTGAGGCGAGAAAAAATTTCTCTAATTATGCATTGTTTAAATTCTTTAATTATTTATTGTCTAATTAATTAATTAATTAATTAATTATATTATTTAAGTTGTCTAATGAATCTTTATTTCTGCTAATAGTTGTTTAGCTATGGAACCCGCCACTCCCTCCCTCCCTCCCTTCTTTCACCTTCCCATTTGCTCAACCCTCCCCTTGGCCCTTCGCCCTCCTCGTTGCTCCTATGCCTTTCCCCTCCCTCCCTCCCTCCTTCCTGTCTTCCATTCATTCTTTCTCCACCCCCCTTTTATTTTCTCGAATTGTCATGTGTAAAAGTTATTCTTATTTTATCAAGGAAAAATTTCATAATGATTCAATGGCAACTTACTTTTTGCATGAGTCCCATTTTTCAGTCCGAGTCCCAAATTTGAGATTTGACCCACTTTAATTAAATGCGACTTGGCAATTACGAAGAAGAAGCTTGGATTCTGGTGGTCCCATTTAAGGCCGACGATAGCTCCCCATTTCGGTAACTTTGGGACACAAGGGATTTGGTGATGCAGGCGGCTGGACCCGTGGCACTATTTGCCATCAATATGATCGAAGACCCCACCCTTTTTATGACAAAGCGACATAGAGCGGTGGTACAAGATGTGTGCGGACATGACCGACTGGATACTTTCGGTTTCCTCGTCTTTTGCATCTTAGGGCAATCGACAACCTGTTGTCTCCCAATGGGCGGTGATATTAACTTCACCAACAAGATCATGCACTCCATATCACGAACTTGATCATGAGTGTAGACTTGGCTTCTGCCGGGGCACCAAGCTTTGCCAACATAGTTTTGGTTTTGATTTCAAGATCGGTTGTAGACACGGATAAGTGGTGGTCTAGCGAACATCATTATCTCGACAAGTTCATGATCTCTCAAGAGCGGATGGAACCACGGAAGGGGGCAGATTTATGGAGGATGTTCCATCGATGGACAAGGTCGACAAAGATGGTGCGGCGAGGTCCTATACATAGAATTCCTATCCGGCCAAGAGTTATCAAGTACTTCATAACCAAACTTGGTCGAGGAAGATCAAATTGTATCGAAAGGGTACATGAATGGCCTGTTCTCTCAAGGGGGCTATCTTTGTTTGGAATGAAACCTATATCCGTGGTTGGAAATAAGGACATGGTTGAAACCATTCGGTCATACACGGATCTGCTTCATGAGCATTTCAAGGGAGGAAGACAAATGGAAGCGATAAAAGCGGCGAGGGACGAGGGAGACAAAGCCGGCGTGAGCGTGAATGTCGGGTTTAGACCAGGGATGCGTAGAACACATTCTTGAGAATCTGAGATTGAGGTGAGTTTACTTTGCTCTATCGGTGTTTCTCGACTTCGCTGGTCGAAAAACTCATTCCTTTCAATACCTTTTCTTTTTCATTCTCGGCTCATGAGTCGAAAAAACTTCGTTCCTTTCGGCGGATATCATTTCGGGGAGTTCCATGTCAACGACTCGGGATCATTGTCAATGGATTCCGGCGGTTCACGTTGCGATGAGGAGAATGCACTCCCCAAAGACAATCGAGCAAAGACACGCTCCACGGCCGAAAAGGACACGAAAAGATAATGATCCCGCATTTGGATCCCGATGAACCGGAAATATGGTGAGCCAAACTCCAGCGGGATCCAAATGGGTCCCGCCAAGCTTGTAATATTTGGCGTCAATGGAGTATTAGCTGCAGTATACCACGATAAGGGCGTCCCGAGATTAACACCTCGCGGATCCCAACCAAAAAAAGCGGAGCATAAAATAGTGTATCCGGGGCCTAGAGCTAAGGAAATTGTTGAATGGTGCACGAACGAGGATTCGGTGGGCATATGGTCTTGTATGGCAAAGAAAAATATTGTCAATGTTCTTGGTGTTCTCGGCATTTCAGTTTTGAATGTCAAGTTCGTTTGGGGAAACGAAAAGGGTCGAGTATGTGTGGGACCTCGATCCGACCATCACAAAGGATAATGGTGAAAAGGCCGAGGGTTTATGAGCAATTCAAGACTATGGCAAACACAACACGATCATAGACGACTCATACAAGTGCTATCATAAACGCAAAATACAATCATTGCTAAGCCATATCGACCGAAGAATATGAGAGCGGATAGGTGGTTGTCCTTGGATTTGTGTCCCTCTCTTGGCGGAATCCCTCTTTGCCATTCTTGTCGCCCGATGTGATTAGGAACTATCCGGAGCCTCCGCGGAACTCGATCCAGAGCAAGGCGATCATGCAAGCTATGGACGACAAATATTTTGGTGAACAAGAAGAGTGACCTCTGCTTTTCGGATAGTCAAATTGTGTGAATATTGTAAACAAACGTGAACACATGTATTGAACATTTTGTAATGAATATACTTGTATATTGAGTTTTCGATGCCTTTCTCGACTCACGAGTCGAGAAAGGCATGCTTGTCCTGTTGATGAAACCATTTGTATGTTTGATTGTGTGACTGGATGTGTTGGTTTCAGAGAATCAGGAACCCACCGATTCGCCCCGTGATAATTTGTGAGCCCATCGAATCAACGTTACTCGAGAAAGGCATGCTTGTCCTGTTGATGAAACCATTTGTATGTTTGATTGTGTGACTGGATGTGTTGGTTTCAGAGAATCAGGAACCCACCGTTACGCCCCACTTTGCCGCTCAGCCCGGATCCTTCCGGATTCTCCTCTCTGTCTTTGCTCCACTCTATATTTTCTGTTGTTCGCTTACCCCTTTTTAGCTCTCAATCCCGCGTCCGTTGCATTCCCCTGATCAGACGTTACATACTGGCCCACATGTACACGTGATCCTTCCGGATTCTCCTCTCTGTCTTTGCTCCACTCTATATTTTCTGTTGTTCGCTTACCCCTTTTTAGCTCTCAATCCCGCGTCCGTTGCATTCCCCTGATCAGACGTTACATACTGGCCCACATGTACACGTATTCCATAAAGGCTAAATTCAACAAACTCCCCCTTTAGCCTTTATGGTCTACGAACCCCCACTAGGTTATTTGCAGTCACTAGTTTGGCCTCAGACAGAGCCTTTGTTAACATATCCGCCTGCTGCAGATGGGTGGGAATATATGTCACATTTATCTCCCCCTTTTCCACTTCATCTCGTATGAAGTGATGATGAATGTCGATGTGCTTGGTTCTAGAGTGTTGAATTGGATTCTTTGTCATCGCTACCCCGCTCTTATTATCACAATACAAAACGGTACCTTCGCTTGGTGAATTCCCCAATTCTTTAAGCATTCTACGCAGCCAAATTCACATCAGCGATGTCTCCTCCCCAATCAAGCGTGCATAACCAACCAATTTGTTCTCTCAGTACCCTTGAAAAACAAATTCCGGTGTGTTCTTTGTCCCTTTCAAGTATCTCGAGTACTCTTTTTCGCCGCTACCCAATGCGTATTCGGGGTTATTGCAAAACACCTTAGCAAATTCACCACATAAGTGATGTCCAAACGAGTGCAGTTTGCAATGTATAACAAGCAACCGACCAATGATCTGTAAGGTCTGGCCTTCATTTCCTTAGTCTCCTTTGGGGTCTTAGGACACATATCTCCGCAAATTTTCACTCCCGAAGCCATAGGTGTTTTTGTGAGTGCAGTTTGCAATGTATAACAAGCAACCGACCAATGATCTGTAAGGTCTGGCCTTCATTTCCTTAGTCTCCTTTGGGGTCTTAGGACACATATCTCCGCAAATTTTCACTCCCGAAGCCATAGGTGTTTTTGTTGGATTGCATTCAAGCATTCTGAATTTAGCCAATACTAAGGTAGAGCAATCCCCGTTCTTTATCCCTTCGAACTTCCATTCCTAGCAATTTCTCCAAATCTTCCAAGTCTGTCATCTGGAATCGACCATTCAGCAATTCTTTGCAATCTATCAACAAACCTCTGTCATTGCTTACAATGACGCAATCATCCACATAGAGGGCCATAATCAGACATTTGTCCCCATTCCTTTTCATGTATAGATTACCCTCAGTTCTTAGCTTTGCAAATCCTGCAGAAATCAGGAACTTGTTTATGCACAAATACCACTGCCTGGCCGCTTGCCTAAGTCCATAAATTGCCTTTTTTAATTTACACACCATGTTCTGACCTTGTTCATAGCCTTGTGGCTGCTCCATGTATATTTCTTCGTCTAAATCCCCATTCAAGAATGCGGTCTTAACATCCATATGGCTTATCTCCATATCATTCTGCACTGCAAGTGCCAGGAGTGTCCTCAGACTGGTTACTTTGACAATAGGTGAGAATGTATCCTTATAGTCCACGCCTTCTTCTTGAGTATACCCTTTTGCAACCAGCCTCGCTTTATACCGCTCTACTGATCCATCTGCTTTTCTTTTAATTTTAAAAAGCCATTTGCTTCCCACGACATTCTTATCTTTTGGCCGCGATACGAGTTCATAGGTGCCCGTCCTTTTGAATGAATCTAATTCATTTTGCATGGCTTCTTTCCATCGATCTGCATCCTTTCTTTCCAAGGCTTCTTCTACTGTCTCCGGCTCTACTGTACAAGACAATACCTTAGGCTTCCTTGGTCTGGTTGTCTTCCCACTTTCTGCCCTGCCGTATAAACTTGTGTCAAATGAAACTCCGGCTTTTAGACGCTCCGCATCACTACGTCGAGATCTCCTACTTCCTTCTCCCGCCTGAGGTCCAGGTTCTGGTGCACTATTGGTATCAACAACCTCATGCACCTCCTCTGGCTCGATTTCCGGTCCATGAGGTGCACTATCGGACTCAATGACCTCATACACCTCATCCGGTTCCACGTCTATTTCTTCAATCTCATTGCTGGTCTCTGTATCCTCTTCACTCTCTGACTCCACATTGATTTCATCTTCCTTTAACATCGTGGTCTCTGTTTCCTCTTTATTATCTGTCTGCTCAGTCTCCAAGTATTCTGCTGGCACCCACTCATCTGCTTCACGCTGGCTTAGACTTTTCCTGTCTTTGTATAGAACATTCTCATTAAACACAACATCCCTACTAACATACACCTTACGTGTGACTGGTTCATACAATCTGTAGCCATTTGTCTGCTCATCGTACCCCACTAGGAAGGTACACATGCTCCGATCATCCAGCTTTCTCCTTAACTCTTCCGGTACCATCATATAAGCTAGACACCCATAAACTTTAAATCTTTTCACAGATTGTTTCCTGCCTGTCCAATACTCTTCTGGCACTCCCCCTTTCACAGCAACTGTTGGCAACTTGTTTTGAATGTAGCAGGCAGCTGCGACAGCTTCTCCCCATAGACTGTTTGGCAAACCCGCATGCTTAAGCATGGATCTAGCTGCATTCATGATGGTGCGATTTTTGCGCTCTGCTACTCCATTCTGCTGTGGTGTGTATCTGCATGTATATTGTCTCCGTATTCCTCGCACTTGACAATACCTGCAAAATTCAGATGATCTATACTCTCCACCAAGGTCTGATCTTAGACATTTAACTTTTAGTGATGTTTCTCTTTCAACTTCCGCAACATATAATCTAAATGCATCAAATACTTGATCTTTAGTCTTTAGAAAATAGCATTTAGTACGTCTACTGTAATCGTCAATAAAGGTAGCGAAGTAAGATTTCGCTCCTCTACTCTCAACCTGCATAGGCCCACAAACATCTGAATGCACTAATTCAAGTAACTCATGCGCCCTTTTCCCTTTATTTCTAAATGCCACTCTATTTTGTTTTCCCAACATGCAAGCTTCACACACGTCATCAGCCTCGCAATCCTCATAATCAAGCTCATCCAACAGATTGTGCCTTTTTGCTATTTTAATGTTGTCATAGCAGACATGCCCTAACCTCAAGTGCCAAAGTCTTAAGCTATCGAGGGGAGATACCTTATTGATGGTATCATTCACATCCAATTCAAACAGATTTCCTCTTCTTTGAGCTTCAAACAATTTAATGCCTCCTCTAATGAACTTGCATCCATGCTTATGAAAAAATAAATCATATCCATTATCTACCAGATTGGCAACTGAAATTAAATTAAACAACATTCCTTGCACAAATAATGTATCTGGCAAACTTAAAACATTATTGCCTTTAACCAAAATATGCAAACTCCCTTTTCCAAGCACCTTCTGCATTGCTCCATTGCCCATCTGAACAGCCTTGCAATCCATACTCGGCTCGATGCATTTCAACATGTCAGGCGAGCTTACTATGGAGACTTCAGCTCCAGAATCTACAGTCAGGGTATTAGTTTTGTCCAAATTTTTCTTTGCAACATTAATTTTCGAGATGTGATGTTCATTTTTGAAAAACGACTTGCAAGTACTTACTTCTTCTTCTGTGAGAGCTCCCACTGTCGGTGCTTTTGCCTCTGACGTCTCACCAACAGCTGCAACCACAGTGCGTGCCCTTCCACGACCAAATGAACCACGACCACGTCCTCGATACCATCTTTCTCGATTCGGACACTCCGCCTTGATGTGTCCAAACTCCTCGCATCCGTAGCATTGTATCTCTGCTCTCCCCCTTCCTCTGCCTCTTCCGCGTCCACGACCTCTCTCTCTGCTAGATTCTCCTGCATACAATGTAATAGGATGTTCTTCTGTCTCCCCTGGTACTGGTTTTACCAAAACCTCCTGCTCAAGCTCAGTTCTAATTGCTTCTATTGCTTCATCCAGGGTGGATGTAGTCCTTCTCACTAGCATAGCTAAATCTTTAAATGAAATCTGAAATGCTCTGGTTAAGGCTAATACCTTCTGCTGCTCATTATAACGCGCTCCAGCTCCATCCAAATCGTGCAATAGCAATCTAAGATTTCGAATCAAGCTCTTTAGATCATCACCTTTCTTGAATTGCAGGTTGCGCAATTTCATTTCCAGGATATCAATCTGAGTAGACGTCTTCTCCTCATATCTTTTTAGAAGATACATCCATATCTCTCTGGCCTGTTTGTGCTGAATTTCAAGCACAATGTCACCACCCAGCTTTGCCATGATAATGGCTTTGGCAATCTCCTCCCTCTCGTCATCTGAAATTCTAGTTTCTTCAGATCCCGATGCTTCCGCTTTCACTTTAGATTTAGGTGGAATCTCCCTCTCTTTGGCTGGATCAACCAAATCCCACAGCTTGTCTACCTTCAGGGCTTGCATGATTTTGGCCTTCCAAAGCTGAAAGCCAATGTCCCCATCAAACACTTCAGTGCTGTTGAGATAGGTCAATGCCAATCGGCTGGCCATATCCTTCTTGCTCTGATACCACTGTTGGTTTCAGAGAATCAGGAACCCACCGGTCTGCCACAGATAATTTGTGAGCCCACTGAACTGTTCTGTGTTGCCTCCGATAGCCCAAGCACTATTCTGATGCACCGCACTTCTCTACGGCTCACAGCTCCTCCTCTATCTTCCTTTCAGATGTCCTGCTTTCTGCCCACTGCCGCTCCGCCAGATCCTTCCGGATTCTCCTCTCTGTCTTTGCTCCACTCTATATTTTCTGCTGTTCGCTTACCCCTTTTTAGCTCTCAATCCCGCTCCATTGCATTCCCCTGATCAGACGTTACATACTGGCCCACGTGTACACGTATTCCATAAAGGCTAAATTCAACAGGATGCAGCAACAATCTATTATGATAATGCTTGTACATTGCGTTTCCTGGGCCTTTCTCGACTCGCGAGTCGAGAAAGGCATGCTGGGATGCGGTTGTATGGAATGAATGTTCTCCATTGTAATTTGATTTCAACATTCTTTTCTTAGTTTTGACTAATGGCACCGTAATTGTTAATCATACTCTCCTTGCTCCGTGGTTTAGGCACAGATCCCACACCGGCCTGCATCCCCTCGTTTATCACAGAGACCCTCCGATGCGGCCACAACGATCCGCTCAAAGGCGAAGAAATACCTGCATAACCAGCACAGATCCCTTCACGCGCTACACTCTTGCCCGGCAAATTGGGATAAGGTTGCCTTTCAAGTATTCAGAGGTTGCTTTCGCTACACCCCGGGATAAAAAAACAGCAAAGAACAAAGAGAAAGTCCAGGAAGCTCAAAGCATCTTGCAAGCATTGCATAACATCCACGGAGGTTGGGGAAGGAGCACATTCATGAAAGGTCAGTCTCCGAAGTGGAGAAGTCTTAGGACACATGTCGGCCGCAGGTAGCTCCAGAGGCACCTCCACGTGAGGCATTCCACACTTGTTGGATTGCCCCAAGGCTTACAATTTAGCCAATACTAAGGTAGAAGAAGTGCCCTAGTTAATCCCCCTAAGGTGGACCACCTATCAAGATGATGTAATCAGAGTGAATCAAAGAAGACCACCATGGTCTCTGCGTCCGATGTAAAATACATTGTACCTGTTCAATTTATTAATAAAAATTCTTTTTCAACTAGATCTTTGGTTTCAAACTTTAATGAATTTCCTTTGTTTCAGTTGCATTGTTCTTGTTCTCGACTCGCTAACCAGGGAAAACTACAGAAAATACATTGTACCTGTTCAATTTATTAATAAAAATTCTTTTTCAACTAGATCTTTGGTTTCAAACTTTAATGAATTTCCTTTGTTTCAGTTGCATTGTTCTTGTTCTCGACTCGCTAACCAGGGAAAACTACAGCAAAGCTTGGATGCAGAGTTTTATTCAAAAATTCGAATTAAGGATAGTTTTCGGGTCGGGTGCTCCTTTTTATGTAAATTAACCGGGTTCCGAAAAAAAATGGGAATGGAATGAGTCCCACTTTAATTAAATACGACTTCTTAGGACAAAAAGTAGTAGATAAACTTAAGTATGCATCATATAAAAAAGTTTTTTCTGTTCTTCAAGGAGGCCTGCTTCTGCAATTTCAATCTTCATGCACCCCATCCAAGGTAATAATCGCATAGGCCTGATCCGTGTGTTTATGGAGCATCTCATCCAATTCAGTTGCTCCACATGTTGTGGCAGGACTCGCGGGCTCCCTCACAGATGCCAAGCTTTTCTTCAAAATATGGTTTGAGCTCGCTCTTGAACTGCCATATGTCCCCATCATTGAGCACTCGCTGTAGAGTTTGTATCATTATTGTCTCTGTTTTAACCCAGAGAAGGGCCTCAAGAGTCTCCTTGTGCGTCATTGGATGAGTACCTTCCGGGACCTCTCGGACATGTCATTAACCTCATGCATGCCATAGCGACTTCTCGCTAACTCTAATTGAAGAGTTGTTTTCAAAGAGTTCATGTCACGGAGGGATTGATTAATAGCTACATTGTTTCTATGTTTCCCGGATCGCACCATAGGCGAGAGAGTTCTAATTGTATCCGAAAAGGTAGAGCCATTTGCAAGAAAATCAAAGAGGTCAGACTCCAAAGCAGGGGTTGCACCTATATGGGGGCCAATCCAATTCCAAAAGGGAGACAACCATGGACATAGAAAAATATGATTAGATGTTTCCGGCTGTCCACATCCTAGAGGGCATGTGTCCATTACTTGGTCATTGTATCCCTCTAATGTATTGGATTTAAGACTCCTATTCAACACCAGCCATCTAAATAGGACAACTTTTTTTGCACACATCGAAGTTTCCATCCTTTTTGATGGCTCGAACAAACTTCATCATCCGGGCTATTCCAACTCGAAGTTGCCACTTTTGTCTCCCCGTGAATCCATAGTAGAGTAAAGTTTAGCTACTTTATAGCCACCTCCATCCAATGCCCAGTTTTGCTCCTTTATTTCAAAGCGCCAACTATGGGAACGGGTTAGTGCATTATAGATACTTCACATTAAAACTTGAATCCCCGCACACGGTGTGGAGATTTCCCGCCAAGACCTCCATCTACCCTCCCTCACCATACCGCCAACCGTGTTCCGGACCTTTAAGAGTCCACTCTTTATACTTTCTAGGGTGTTTCATGAGCAAGACACCCATCTCCTCGCTCGTCGCCAATCCCCGATGCCAAAAAAATTGAATTCTTTTGAGACATTCTCAATTGGGTGGGCATTAAAACATACCGAGACTTTATTCCAGGCTTGTATGATCCTCCTCATGATAGTTGAGGTACCGCACTAGGATTAAGCTGGTAGAAGGCGTAATCGTGCAATTGATGGGCAGTAGAAGGGCTCCCAAGCAATGATGTTTTCCCTATCCAATATCTAACCAGCTCAAGTGCTGGGGATTTTGTTGGTGATGTTAAACATCTCCAAACCTGTTTTGCTGCCAGTACCTGTGCCTGCAGGAAGAGATCCTTGCATCGGGCTCCCAAGCAATGATGTTTTCCCTATCCAATATCTAACCAGCTCAAGTGCTGGGGATTTTGTTGGTGATGTTAAACATCTCCAAACCTGTTTTGCTGCCAGTACCTGTGCCTGCAGGAAGAGATCCTTGCATCCTAAACCCCCTCTTTTTCTGGGCAAAGCTAGATATTGCCAACCAACCATATGTGAACCCTGCCAAATGAATTCTTTCATGATTATCTCCAAATCCTTGTAGGTTTTTTTAAGTATTCAATCCGATGGAGATAAAAAAACCTTCAATCCAAACACCTCAAGTAGTTAAGGGCTACTTTGAATGTATGAGAATGTCCACTTACACCTTTCAAAGATTATTTTATAGACGATGAGAAATAATAATATCATTGTAGGGGACAAAATGAATAAAACGAGCGCAAATAAATAGAGAAAATTTCTCAATCCAGTTGGTTTAATCCTGGACCTATAAATATTCCATGCTTATTTATATTCAAATCTTGTATCCTATTGTTTAAATTCGATTTTTCCGGCACCCCAAAAACTTTTTAGATTTTTCTCTTGGATTAGTTTGCTATGGTTTGGGGTTTTTTGGTGGCCGGAAATATTTTACCGGCTATCCAAAAATCGAAAGTTTTTTACGGTCTAACATTTTAGCTTTCTTAATTCATGCGTTTGATATCAATGATTTGGAAGTTCAAATTCTTCTTTGTATGATCCCACGACATGGTATATGGTATGTCGGTGGACGATCTGCATACATGCCACCAAGTTTTCACAACCAAAGTCAAATGATTTGTGAAGACTTAAAGGGTTTTAAGCATGTTCACATCCATCATAGAGTTGCCATAACTGCTTTCAAAGCCACGGTCACTCAGTCCTATTGTTGATTCTTTGATAAATTAGTTAAGCAAGAATTTGGGTCCGACGTTCTTCTCCAATTCTTTGTCTATTTTCTACTCTACATTTGTTCATACATAATCCTATGTCTACTTTTCTAATCTAAGATTGCAATGCATTGTAGCATTGAAGTTGGAAATGCCATGTGGTTTTTCTTGGTGTGCATCATGATGCATTATTATGGGTGCCTGAATTGTTTTAGGCCAAGAGCAAGACATAGGTAACCTTTCAACCTAGATTATATAGACACATATACCAAGTTAAAGCTAGATTATATAGACTATACTTTTATTTGGCTAAATTATATGGAATATGCTTTTTATTTGTCCGACATCCATAACCTTCTCATTCATCCAAGATTTTAACCATATCTGCTCTCATTCAGAAATAAAGGAGGACCTGGCCTCTATGATTTCGAAATGAGATATTGGACAAGTTTATGCAGGTTTTGCCCCAATTCTTGGCATGCAGGGCAGGCCATGAAGAATATTTTCTTGCAAGTTTTGGCCAACCTTCACTATGGACTTCCTAAGCCTTTGTTTGAGAATAAACTCTCTCCCTGTGTAATGCAACACATTCCCGCAATGTAAGAACTAATATAATATGGCCCCGTTTGTAGGATGAAAAGTTGAGTTCAACATTTTCTCTTACAACACCTTCCTATGTAGCAAAGACATTTATAGAGCTCTTTATCCATCGATTAATGATTAAGTCTCTATTACATGAATTTGTTTTCGGCCTTCAAGAACTTAGAGAAATTCATAACCCATGGTTGTTCTTACCATGTGTAGCCAGCTAGGTTTGTCCCCATAGTTATATATAGTTAGCTTCATTATTGCTCAAGCATATTCTACATTTTATAGCTACAAATATATGCAACATATGAGTATGGGCTGGTTATCTATTGTTTAAATTTCTGTCTATTGCTTCTAATTTGCCAAAAAGAGTAGCATGCATGGCCTTAGATTTTTTTTGCAGCTTTTGTGAACTGAAGATGATTAGGCGATTATAGGTTCTATTCCTTAGATCCCTTCTATTTTATGTTCATCAAACTTAATTTCCAGATGAATCTAGCATATGCAAAAGTTATCTATTGTTTAAATTTACGTCTATTGCTTCTAATTTGCAAAGAAGAGCAAAGATGCATGGCCTTAGATTTCTGCAGCTTTTGTGAATCTGAAGATGACTAGGGCGCATTATAGGTTCTATTCCTTAGGATCCCTTCTATTTTATGTTCACCAAACTTAATTTCCGTTGAATCTAGCATATGCTAACTCTAATGGGGATGAGTTATTATAGTTGATGGCTATGGAGGTCCCACACACTCTTTGTGCAATAAAAAAGTCTCGCCTGTATCTAACATAATGCCTCATACCTACTATTCCCCTATTGCGCTGGTACTTCAAATATTCTTCAAAATATACATAGGAAGTAGACACGAAACCGCAAATATTGTACTTCCCAATCTACAATTAGGAAGTAGACATAATTGTAGACACGAATGCAAATATTCTCCATCCCGCCATATTGTAAATATATTGCAAATATTCTTTGTATACATTGTCAAAGATATTTATATTCTTTGTAACCAACTTGATTATAAAGATGATGTGAGTCTTATTGTAGTTCTATATATGGAATCGAATTGTTGTTTCTCAAGCACTTAATATTGGCTCCTCCATGCATGCAGATACCAATGCACGACAAGCTTCCAAACATGACTTATGTTTTGGCCAAGATGATCCTACAAAGAATTTTAAGTTCTGTTCAATCTAAAAGGTCCACTCGCTGTTGTT
The DNA here is from genome assembly GCA_021234155.1 of Isoetes taiwanensis. Taxonomy (NCBI): domain Eukaryota; kingdom Viridiplantae; phylum Streptophyta; class Lycopodiopsida; order Isoetales; family Isoetaceae; genus Isoetes; species Isoetes taiwanensis. Next base: position 21,700,471 of record JAJEKV010000008.1, on the reverse strand, counting down.
AAGGGTGACATTCGCCTTCGTGCGGAGAAATTGTATGTTATAAGGTCCATACCGCTTGGATTAGACAGAGGCACAATCGTTAATCTGGGCAATTTCTAACCGTGGTGGTGGTAGATCCCGAGTTGGAAGAATTTACTTGAATCCAAAGATCGACGACATTGGGAAGTCATAGACACGAGCAAGTAAGTTTTTCTAATACTATCCTATGTTGTATCTATTCCACACATGTAGCTGATTGGGTTCTCTCTTTTGTTAATGTGGACCACCTTTAATGATTTAGTGTCATTATTGGATACCGAGGAACAAGAGAAGCTCATCTGCTTTTCTGATTTAAAAGAAGTTGAAGCAATTTTTAAAATGGGTATAAGATTGGCTTCAAGATTACGAACTTCCAAGTGCAATTGAGTAGACATAATTGCTGGGTAATCGTGAAACTTTTGCAAAGAAAGGCGGATTTTGATTACAAGGAAATGGGAAGTTTATCTGTTTTAGGGGATAGTACACCCAGCATTCTCGGTGCAATAGTGGTTCAAAAAAATGGGAGTTGAACGCCAATGAGCTTTTTGAAATACAAACAAATGGACAAATGGCTATGGAGTTAGTGTCCGAGATCGGACATAACATTGAGGGCCATAAAATATGGCAAAAAAACTTCAAGGAGGTGTGGCTACTCATAACTTCAACAGTGAGTCCCTTTCCAAGATAATTTTCAAGTTCGTGGTCTACAATTATCAATTTCGTTATCTTCACCATCGCATCCTTATCCATTAGATCAATGATTAAATTCTCTATTATATGAATTTGTATTTGGCTTCCAAGCACCCAGAGAAATCCACGGCGCTTAGTTGTGCTTACTGTGTTTGCATCTATCCTTCAAGAGCACATGAAATGCTATTCATGCACTTCAGAGCATGATTAAATTCTCTATTATATGAATTTGTATTTGGCTTCCAAGCACCCAGAGAAATCCACGGCGCTTAGTTGTGCTTACTGTGTTTGCATCTATCCTTCAAGAGCACATGAAATGCTATTCATGCACTTCAGAGCTACCCTTCACGACCACACCAAAAATCAAAGATGCCTGACATTATTGTTTTAATGTGCAGCTTGCACAATGCTTCAAAAATGTTCTTACTCCATTTTTTTTTTAAGACATGGATTTCGTGCGCTCTATGTCTGGATGTTTACAATTTCAAGGTGCATTTGATCAAAGATGCCTGACATTATTGTTTTAATGTGCAGCTTGCACAATGTTTGCACGCAATATGAGGATCTGAAGATTCTTCCATGGCAAAGAGGCATATAGGCTCAAGATGTGTCAGCATTTCAGCATTTCTGTTATCTCCTAAGCTTTAAGAAAGACATGGATTTCTAGAATGTACATCATTTGGTGGAATCAACTATCAAATTATTGTGCTGGAGTTTTCCATAGCAAGTCTTCACCCACCATTGCAAGGGAGCATTTAAACTTGGTCATAAATGTTGCCTGACTTCATTGTTTTATTGTGCAGCTTGCAGTGAACTATTACACATTTATTAATTTATCACACTTCCACCACATTAATCTCCTTACAATATTCTTCCATTGCAAGGGAGCATTTAAACTTGGTCATAAATGTTGCCTGACTTCATTGTTTTATTGTGCAGCTTGCAGTGAACTATTACACATTTATTAATTTATCACATGTATATGTACGGTGAAACATGTAATAGCTGAACTATTACACATTTATTAATTTATCACATGTATATGATGGAATCTTTGAATGGCTAGAAATGGGCTGCATGGTTCCTCACTAAAGAGACTGATTTGTATTGTTAAGTTTTATATTTTAGGTTTGCCTATGTAGAAGATTAAGACCTACACTCCATTTGCCAGTCTGGCATGTATAATTAGGTTTGTATGGACATCATATTTTGTACAGCATACCTTAATTAACAAGAAATGCAAATACCTCCTCTTGCCCCAAAGATGGTCTTGATATTCTGAAAGCCTGTGGACAATGGACACCTTTAGTAAATATTTCAAACAGTTGTAAATTTCAACATTTTGAAAAACAACCATCATCAATCATCCCAATAGTCTGTTCAACCATCATCAATCATCCCAATAGTCTGCAGACCAAGGGCCACGCCTGAGGTTATTCTTCCATCATGGAGTCACACTTGACAAGCTGTGGAAACACGATGGGCTAAGATTATAATTATGCATCGTCAATATTGATAAGAGTGCATAATGTTAATATCTATGTATGCTGCATCACGCATGACACAACCTTCAAAATCATAGTCCTTAGGTTCAAGATGTGTAGAAAATATTGCAAGTATTAAGCAACCTTCAAAATCATAGTCCTTAGCTTCAAGATGTGTAGATGAGGATGTTCTAAAAAATTCTAAAAAATGCGTAGCATTCTTCATAGCTTCTAAGAGCTAATAGTTCCGTTTGACACAAATTGCACTTCCCCACTACTAACGCCCATTGCTTATTTCGTCCAATGTTGTAAATCAATCTCTTTATTGCAAAAGTAACAACTTTGGGATATCAAGAGAAGCTCATAACTTAGAAATTGTATTCATTATAAAGCTTCTCTTATTATGTTATTTGCACTTTTGTTTTTGTGTAGAGTGACATTAGCAACACCTCATCCCCAACCTAGCATATTGTTCCTAAAGCCCGACAACGCCGGGCACTGTTACTAGTATAATATATTATTCTAACATGAAATTTGAGATATATATTGCCAACAAAGGTTCAAATTTACAAAGTTATAGCCTATCATAAAAGTTGATCTACATGTACTATGGTCCTACTTAGACTACAATACTTTGAAGCAGCCTCACATTGACTAAACTTATAATAGTGGAAAGTAAGTAGGTTTCTTCATTTGTTTTTCTAATAAGACCACACCAAGGATCTCAATATCCCTTTTTATCATATATTATGCCATTTAAAAGGCTTATGGGAGAAATATAGTGCAATAAGTTAATATTTTAGATAAACTAGAAAAACAGGTACAGAAAGTCTTTTGATCTATTTATCTATAGTCATGGCTAAACTTCATGACATTGTCCTCCATTCATCAATAACCAGCACTACCTACATCATTGTTGAGTTTTAGACCTATAAGGATATAATCAACGCAATTTGGAACCTTTCTTTGTGTTCATCCTGTGATATTAGATCTTGTTTAGATCTAGATAATGCATGGTTATACCCTAGTTACACTATATTTATGTTGATAATATATAGAGTTAATTAGAACGCATCCTATATTATAAAATTTTAGTGTAAGTGTTGGACCTAGCCCTAAATCCAAAGGCTGAGATTTAGGGCTGAGATTTAATGGTTGCGATTTGGACACCTAAGAACCCAAATACAAACAGAAAGGTCGTTAGGTTTTTTTTGGCGGCCCTGGAACAAACGGGATCGTGCTCATTCCGACAAAAATTTGGAATGCTGGGTGATGGCAGTCTCGGAATGTCTATGGGGATTCTGCCGCCACTTCATTCTCAGCCCTTTCAGCCCACTTCTCAACTCCAGCTTCAAATCTAAAACGATGGATCCCAAATGGAATCCCCAGAAGTGGAGCTGTGGAAGATACACGGAGTTTCGACCCCTATTCTTTACGTCAGTGATGGACAGAGTGAAGAGGACCCTTTGCCTTAGTGGGGTTATCATGAAACGAAAGGTCTGATCTCTATTTGGGCAGAACTCGAGTTGAGTTTTACCCAGACAAAACGTAACAAAACTCTATGGGAGCTCATCTCTAGAAAGATGAAGGAAAAAGGGTTTGTTTCAGAGTTTTACAGGTAGCTGCAATGCTCATAACTTTGCATGCAGAAATAATTGTTATAGCATAACAGACAAGTCTTTGGAGGGTCGTCAGGAAGGTATGATAGAGGCCAGAGATGGAAGCTGGCGACCTATTGCAGTGTCACAGAAGACATATTGCGGCATGCTCTCGAAGGAATATTGTGGGCAAGCTTGTGCTAAATGCAGTTCCAGATCTTTGTTTTATTTCTTGCTTCATATTAGGTCCACTGAGTTTATCAAGGAAGCTAACGGTTGTGGTTTTTTTTGCATGATCTTCTTGAAGGGAGAGTTCAGCAGGTGACCATTCCTATATATTTTACTAGTAAATATGGAGTAGAAATTGCCAGTTGCTATATGCTGCAAAATCCATGGCACAGAGGATCGGTTCATACTTTGGTTGGGCAGTTATTGTGGAACTTCGTTTAGTTGATTAGAATGATACTTTCCATGCTCAGTCATAACACATTGAGATAAGTCATGTTAAATCCAGTCCTATGCCTTTTAGGATAAATAAAATCTGGGCCGTAGGTTGACTGGGATGACATAGGCTCTATTATCTACAATGTACATGTAGTAATCACCTCTATACAGATGCTGAACAGTGCACAAATCTCGATTTCTTTAGCTAGCATGTTCATGCTTGGCAGTTTTTAGAGCCAATCTCTATTATCTACAATGTACATGTAGTAACACCTCTATACAGATGCTGGACAGTGCACAGATCTCGATTTCTTTAGCTAGCATGTTCATGCTTGGCAGTTTTTAGAGCCAATGTTTTATCCCGTCTAGAACTAGCATCTATGGCCATGATAAGTGAATGCTTACTAAGCTTTCATGGGTAAAAGAGAGTAGTACTAGAATCCATTTGAGTTCCAGGTGCTATGGCCAGATTCGAGACATGAATCTCTTGGGTTGATTATATGCTATTTGCCAACGGTGGCGCTGAAAGTGTCGAGGTTGAAGCTGCACATCCATTGCAAAGGATGCCTAAAGAATGTGAAAAAAGCAGTGGCATATAGAAAGTAAAATCTTTTGTTTAATCCATCTTTTTTGACAGATTTTTCCTTCATAGCTTTATAGATCGCATTGTCTGCTTTGCAGGTGATGTGGAAATGACCTGCATATCCTGTCCGGACAAAATTGACAAAGGATGCATGCAACAGGAATTTAAAGTATAGGACAAATCTAGCTTCCAAGGCAAGAAGGGGTCTGTATGGGACACCTGCATCCTTTTGCATTACATTCTGCTGTTGTTATTATTTCTGGATTCTATTGAGGTTTTAGAAATTAAGATGGCGAAAGCATGAATTCTTTGTATTTGTAGTCTTGATATAATATAGTCGCGTCCAAAAAGGAGGAACAAACATCTTTCATAGGCTACAACGAAATCAACCTGGTGTGGCAGGTCCATCCTATCAGCAGAAATCTTGATCCTTTTTTACTGGAAAGCATGTGCTATTGTGCTTATATCATGAAATACTGTCCTCACATCTCAAATGATCAAGGCCTTCATTTTTACCAATCAGCAAGCTCAAAATTTTTCAGGCTGTCCATTCTCATTTGGTCTATTGGTTCTCTTTGCATTTATTCTTCAGATAGTAATTGCTGCTTCATATACTGGTTTGAGTCCTCCTGAAGTTAGCAAAGTGGTTTTGCGTGCTACAAAATTGGTTGGTATAATGGATGTTGTTGCTTTATGAATTTGGATGTCTCTGTTCAAACATGCTTGGTCCAGGAAAAAATGGAACTTGGTCTTGACATTTAGTGTGGAATTCAACTGAAATGCACCTCAAATATTGGACTACATGTAAAAATGCGTAGAGTGTTAACATCTCCATGGGTTATAGATTTTTAATTGAAGCAATTAGTTATGTACTGACTTCAGTTTTTGGGTAATAAAGCACAGTTCTTCGCGTTAAGATAACAACATTAGAGCATCATTTGGGTTAAATAAACAAGAAATAGACATTAAGTTTGTATAAACATTAAACACCTTCATAATGACAAGAAATAAACATTAACCTCGATTGAGGATTTAGAAATAAACAATTGTTTCCAACACCCTTTATAAAATATTGGCCATTGTGAAGCAAGTTTTGGACAGAAAGAAAAAGCCATTGTTTCACGAACAATAAAACATTGGCCATTGTGAAGCAAGTTTTGGACGGAAAGAAAAAGCCATTGTTTCACGAACAAAAAGCCTAGAAACACTGGGCACTTTTTTTATTGTTTATCAAAAAGCCTAGAAACATTAGGCACTTTCTTTATTGTTTATATCCTTTGTTGTTGTTGTTGTTTTTGTTTTTTTTTTTTTATATGCATGCTACTTGTTGGCTAAGTGTAAAACTTGGAATCTTTTCTTTCTGGTTAGGGAGCAATAAATAGAGATATTCCCTTTTATGTCTATATAATATGACCTTTGAAAGGTTGAAGTTGGGTCCATGGCAGTTGTTAGTTACTGGGGAATTGTACGGCTACATCAATTCATCATGGTTAACGATTGTGACCTTAATTTATAATAAACCTATACATAGCCTTTCAATAGTTTGCCAAGGCAGTTGGGACATGTAGTTAGGCCACGTTTATGTGTCCATACCAAATCTAATTTCATCAATTCTTTCTAACACTTGTTTTCCTAAGGTTAAATAAGTTAAATATTGGACTTAGATATAGTGATATTTATGTCTAGGGCAGTTGGGACATGTAGTTAGGCCACGTTTATGTGTCCATACCAAATCTAATTTCATCAATTCTTTCTAACACTTGTTTTCCTAAGGTTAAAAAGATAGTGCTTTGACTGATTTTTCCGAGCTTGTACTCCATTGATTCCTCGGACCTAAACTTTGAAGATGATTCTTCCTTCTCTAAAGAAGCGCAAGGGCGAAATGAGGCATTAGTTGACAGAGAAATTGCATTCTTCTATAAGGTATTTTGCTTATGAAGAGCTTTTGTACTATGGATAACTATAACGAAAGGAGCAGGTGAGCTATGGTGGCCAGCCACGAATAGGTGGTATCGGGGTCCTCATAAGCAGCCTCTCATGGGGAAGCCTCCCAATCTGCTTCTCGATACCCAAAGTATGGACGAACATAATTCCAACAATGATTATAACCAGTGTACGCAGCTTAGTTTTTTCTTTCAAAGAGTGTAAATTTACATTCTTTAGATAAAATAATATGCTCATACACTTGAGCATTTGGATACTAAGGAGGAGCCGCTGGCGGTCGTTTGCCCTATTTTAGAGGGATATTTCCATCCGGTACAATTTAGATTATCCTCGTGTCCTTTGTTTACGTGTCCAGGAATTATGGCTTATGAGAACTTTCTCATAATAACTCATGAATTACGAACATGGTGGCTACCTAGCAAATATCTATTTGAACTGATTTTTCCCGCCAGTTTCCTTCATAGGTGTCCTTGCATCCTGTTACAATAAATTCTGAAGGTTTTGCCAACTTATTTCTAACGGATCTTTGCTAGGTTGTAAGCTAGACATGGCATAATTATTTGCATGTAGCATTCTTACGCTTTGTAACAACCTCTTGGACAAGATATATATGAACATTATTATCGATGTATGGGCCCGTCGGCTATAACGGGCACTTAATCTTACGGTTTTATTAGACCTATATTCAAGACTTAATTCTGAACCGTGAGTTTTATTTGCATTATATTCATGGTCATTGATGCAAACATGAGAGGTTAATTATTTCCTTCTCTCTTATATTTTAACTAAGTTTATTTCTCGCAATGCTCTTTTGATCTTATGGGCAAAAGGATTACATTAGGTGATCGGTTGACAACCGAGAAGCCTAAGGTACCTTTTGGCCCTTGCAGGTTAATTATTTCCTTCTCTCTTATATTTTAACTAAGTTTATTTCTCGCAATGCTCTTTTGATCTTATGGGCAAAAGGATTACATTAGGTGATCGGTTGACAACCGAGAAGCCTAAGGTACCTTTTGGCCCTTGCATCTTTACCCTTATCAGAGTGTCTACAAATACGTGAATTTGACTACCCATTTTGGAAATTGTTGCTTTATGTTTGCACCTTTAAAACGATGCTAAGGTACTCTGGTACTCTTTCTCGTCTTACAAAGGATGCTGGAAGGACTGAAGACGTTAAAGTGTCTACAAATACGTGAATTTGACTACCCATTTTGGAAATTGTTGCTTTATGTTTGCACCTTTAAAACGATGCTAAGGTACTCTGGTACTCTTTCTCGTCTTACAAAGGATTAAAACTTGATCTTGGCTGTTACTTTCTAGTTAGTTGGTAATGGGATCTCACATAAACCATTACCGTTTTGAATGCATATTAGGCTTTGTAACATGATTATATTGAATATGATAGCTGGATTCTTTATTTTGAGTCATTTATTTTAAAAGAAAAATACTTCTTATTAACATGCAGCTGGCCATATACTTTGGCAGGGTTGACTACATGCTGGATGATTGTATTTCTTACATGATTATATTGAATATGATAGCTGGATTCTTGAACAAAAGCTCTCATTATTGTATATGCTACATTCTGACATAAATATACTGCTATAAAGTTTTTGAAAAAGCCACACATGGCCATTATTGATGGATGCTGAAATGTTTTACTATGCTTATGTAACTTGGTGAAGCAGTTTTCTAGGGCTGATTCTTCTAGGGCTAATGGTCTTACCATTTCTATGAGACATTAAGGACCATAGTCCTATTGGCACTATTTGAGGTTGTATTTTGGTATGATGGAATTATGATTACTGGTTGTTAACTGTTTTCCCTGGATTTATGGTACCATCTTGGACCGAAAGGTTCATGTATGGCCAGATAAGACAGCGGAGGGATTGACCGATGCTGATGTTTGCGCTAGGTTTAACTAGTTCAAGCCGGTTTTTTTCATGACACTTCTGTGCATTGGTCTTATCAGTGCTGCCATATTTCCCTGGTTAAGGTTAATTTTACTAGTTAATGCTTATGTAGTTTGATTGTAAACTATGGCTTAGATATCTTCGGATTCATCTTCATTAAGCTTTGCTTTTTTTATTTCTCATACTTCCGAGATATGTTTTCAGGCATTTTTTTTTTTTAAAATCAAGAGGAGACCGAGTTCAAAATAGTAATTCTAACTTGGAACTCAGAACTTGTGTGCTCGGATTTTGATCAAGAGGAGCTGGGTAATGAGCAGCTAAACTGAAAGGGACTGTTTTCACAGTTTGCTATTTGGCACAGGGTGTTATTTGGCTTGACATACTTATATGGACTGTAGTCCAACACTGCCACTCGGCTTCATATGCCACTTGGCATTATTTCTTAAATTTGCCATAAATATTACCAAAAATTTGTTTTCAGGAATTTATGGCCAAAGGATTTTGGCTGGTGGAAACTCAAAAGGAGAATGCTTAAACACGTTAGGGTTATTGACTTCCCAAGCATGCTGTGTGCTCTCAAGGACCTCTCACAAGAGAGTTTCCTAAGGTATTTAATCCTATCTTTTGCATGTCTACTATTTTCACGTTATGGCAAACAGTTTTCATAAGGTGAGGCATGATCCTTGCATTTGTAGGGGTCTGCCATCCCTATGAAACTGCGTTGCTCTATTTACTTAAATGCAAGTTTTACTTTATGATCATCTCATAGTGGCACACGTGAATACAGGACAAATTGGATAATCAAATGGAGCCAGAGTTCAATATGATCTCAACATGTTAAAATCTCATGATTGTATATGTTAATGCAGGCTAAAAATTGATAGCTCTTGCTATGCAATACTTACACTATGAGGCTGCTGCAAATGGAAAGGGACTAATGTCATAATTTGCCATTTGGTCGGACACAATACAGTTATACATGGACAGTTGTCCAACATTGCCACTCGGCTTGATATATTAAAATACAGATGAGTCTGAAACAATGAATTTCTTGACTTAAGGTTGGACTCATTTCTTGAATGAAGTTTGACTCCAAAGAGCTTCCTATGCAAGAGGTATCAACAAATACTTCTTATTGGAGGTAACTACTTTGCCTTTAATTTAATTTCTAGTTGGCAGCTAGGCTCTCATAGGGTGTGGCATGGCTCCTGCTCTGCGTAGGAGGGAGCAATAAATAGAGATATTCCCTTTTATGTCTATATAATATGACCTTTGAAAGGTTGAAGTTGGGTCCATGGCAGTTGTTAGTTACTGGGGAATTGGCTAAGTGTAAAACTTGGAATCTTTTCTTTCTGGTTAGGGAGCAATAAATAGAGATATTCCCTTTTATGTCTATATAATATGACCTTTGAAAGGTTGAAGTTGGGTCCATGGCAGTTGTTAGTTACTGGGGAATTGTACGGCTACATCAATTCATCATGGTTAACGATTGTGACCTTAATAAGTTAAATATTGGACTTAGATATAGTGATATTTATGTCTAGGGCGGTTGGGACATGTAGTTAGGCCACGTTTGTGTCCATACCAAATCTAATTTCATCAATTCTTTCTAACACTTGTTTTCCTAAGGTTAAATTTTGAGACGTTTTTCCTTTAAGTCCTTTTTTGGCATGCTCCTCTCTATCTTTTTATGAATGGAGGCAGCCGAGATCCTGCTCGACCGAAAGCGTATATCGCCTCGGCTGCCCACGATCCTCCTGCACACACATCTCTTTAAAGATAGTGCTTTGACTGATTTTTCCGAGCTTGTACTCCATTGATTCCTCGGACCTAAACTTTGAAGATGATTCTTCCTTCTCTAAAGAAGCGCAGCAGGGCGAATGAGGCATTAGTTGACAGAGAAATTGCATTCTTCTATAAGGTATTTTGCTTATGAAGAGCTTTTGTACTATGGATAACTATAACGAAAAGGAGCAGGTGAGCTATGGTGGCCAGCCACGTAATAGGTGGTATCGTGGTCCTCATAAGCAGCCTCATGGGGAAGCCTCCCAATCTGCCCCCTCGATACCCAAAGTATGGACGAACATAATTCCAACAATGATTATAACCAGTACCAGCTTAGTTTTTCTTTCAAAGAGTGTAAATTTACATTCTTTAGATAAAATAATATGCTCATACACTTGAGCATTTGGATACTAAGGAGGAGCCGCAGATTTGTTTGCCTATTTTAGAGGGATATTTCCATCCGGTACAATTTAGATTATCCCCGTGTCCTTTGTTTACGTGTCCAGAATTATGGCTTATGAGAACTTTCTCATAATAACTCATGAATTACGCATATGGTGGCTACCTAGCAAATATCTATTTGAACTGATTTTTCCAAAATAGCTTCCTTCATAGGTGTCCTTGCATCCCCGTTACAATAAATTCGGTCGGTTTGCCAACTTATTTCTAACAGATGCTTTGCTAGTTGTAAGCTAGACATGGCATAATTATTTGCATGTAGCATTCTTCCGCTTGTAACAACCTCTTGGACAAGATATATGAACATTATTATCATGTATGGGCCCGTCGGGCCTATAATGGCACTTAATCTTACGGTTTTATTAGACCTATATTCAAGACTTAATTCTGAACCGTGAGTTTATTTGCATTATATTCATGGTCATTGATGCAAACATGAGAGGTTAATTCTTTCCTTCTCTTATATTTTAACTAAGTTTATTTCTCGCAATGCTTTTTTGATCTTATGGGCAAAAGGATTACATTAGGTGATCGGTTGACAAACCGAAAGCCTAAGGTACCTTTTGGCCTTGCATCTTTACCCTTATCGGGCTAATGATGTATTGATTGGCTGCGTGTATGGGCTTCTCTTCTTAATGTATTCCTTTTGTCCAATAGGTTTTAGATGAGCTGCGGACTTGGCATCGGAAGATGACTATCATTTGAAGAACCAAGACGTTAAAGTGTCTACAAATACGTGAATTTGACTACCCATTTTGGAAATTGTTGCTTTATGTTTGCACCTTTAAAATGATGCTAAGGTACTCGGTACTCTTTCGCCTTACAAAGGATTAAAACTTGATCTTGGTCATTTACTTTCTAGTTAGTTGGTAATGGGATCTCACATAAACCATTACCGTTTTGAATGCCTATTAGGCTTTGTACATAAGGTCTTTATCTTGCTGGCCAGGTACTTTATTTTGAGTCATATAGTTTAAAAGAAAAATACTTCTTATTAACATGCAAACCGCCATATACTACGGCGGGGTTGACTACATCTTTGGATGATTGTATTTCTTACATGATTATATTGAATATGATAGCTGGATTCTTGAACAAAAGCTCTCATTATTGTATATGCTACATTCTGACATAAATATACTGCTATAAAGTTTTTGAAAAAGCCACACATGGCCATTATTGATGGATGCTGAAATGTTTTACTATGCTTATGTAACTTGGTGAAGCAGTTTTCTAGGGCTGATTCTTCTAGGGCTAATGGTCTGACATAAATATACTGCTATAAAGTTTTTGAAAAAGCCACACATGGCCATTATTGATGGATGCTGAAATGTTTTACTATGCTTATGTAACTTGGTAACTGTTTTCCCCGGATTTATGGTACCATCTTGGACCGAAAGGTTCATGTATGGCCGAATAAAGACAAATGGGAGGGATTGACCGATGCTTTGATGTTTGCGCTAGGTTTAACTAGTTCAAGCGGTTTTTCATGACATACTTGCATTGGTCTTATCGGTCTTTTGCCATATTTCCCTGGTTAAGGTTAATTTTACTAGTTAATGCTTATGTAGTTTGATTGTAAACTATGGCTTAGATATCTTCGGATTCATCTTCATTAAGCTTTGCTTTTTTTATTTCTCATACTTCCGAGATATGTTTTCAGGCATTTTTTTTTTAAAAATCAAGAGGAGACCGAGTTCAAAATAGTAATTCTAACTTGGAACTCAGAACTTGTGTGCTCGGATTTTGATCAAGAGGAGCTGGGTAATGAGCAGCTAAACTGAAAGGGACTGTTTTCACAGTTTGCTATTTGGCACAGTTTTCACAGTTTGCTATTTGGCACAGGGTGTTATTTGGCTTGACATACTTATATGGACTGTAGTCCAACACTGCCACTCGGCTTCATATGCCACTTGGCATTATTTCTTAAATTTGCCATAAATATTACCAAAAATTTGTTTTCAGGAATTTATGGCCAAAGGATTTTGGCTGGTGGAAACTCAAAAGGAGAATGCTTAAACACGTTAGGGTTATTGACTTCCCAAGCATGCTGTGTGCTCTCAAGGACCTCTCACAAGAGAGTTTCCTAAGGTATTTAATCCTATCTTTTGCATGTCTACTATTTTCACGTTATGGCAAACAGTTTTCATAAGGTGAGGCATGATCCTTGCATTTGTAGGGGTCTGCCATCCCTATGAAACTGTGTTGCTCTATTTACTTAAATGCAAGTTTTACTTTATGATCATCTCATAGTGGCACACGTGAATACAGGCCAAATTGGATAATCAAATGGAGCCAGAGTTCAATATGATCTCAACATGTTAAAATCTCATGATTGTATATGTTAATGCAGGCTAAAAATTGATAGCTCTTGCTATGCAATACTTACACTATGAGGCTGCTGCAAATGGAAAGGGACTAATGTCATAATTTGCCATTTGGTCGGACACAATACAGTTATACATGGACAGTTGTCCAACATTGCCACTCGGCTTGATATATTAAAATACAGATGAGTCTGAAACAATGAATTTCTTGACTTAAGGTTGGACTCATTTCTTGAATGAAGTTTGACTCCAAAGAGCTTCCTATGCAAGAGGTATCAACAAATACTTCTTATTGGAGGTAACTACTTTGCCTTTAATTTAATTTCTAGTTGGCAGCTAGGCTCTCATAGGGTGTGGCATGGCTCCTGCTCTGCGTAGGGGCCTGCCACCCCTATGTCTGTGCATATGCAGGACGAGTTATGCCCCACTCTACGGTTGGAGGTAGGGTTTTTTTTATATGCATGCTACTTGTTGGCTAAGTGTAAAACTTGGAATCTTTTCTTTCTGGTTAGGGAGCAATAAATAGAGATATTCCCTTTTATGTCTATATAATATGACCTTTGAAAGGTTGAAGTTGGGTCCATGGCAGTTGTTAGTTACTGGGGAATTGTACGGCTACATCAATTCATCATGGTTAACGATTGTGACCTTAATTTATAATAAACCTATACATAGCCTTTCAATAGTTTGCCAATTTTTTGAGCTCCTGTTTGTCTTTATGAACGGAGGCAGCTGCCAGCTGTTATACTTTGGCAGGGATTTTCCGATAAATATGGACTGTACCCTTTCATAAAAGTTAAATATTGGACTTAGATATAGTGATATTTATGTCTAGGGCAGTTGGGACATGTAGTTAGGCCACGTTTATGTGTCCATACCAAATCTAATTTCATCAATTCTTTCTAACACTTGTTTTCCTAAGGTTAAATTTTGAGACGTTTTTTCCTTTAAGTCCTTTTTTGGCATGCTCCTCTCTATCTTTATGAATGGAGGCAGCCGAGATCTGTTCGACCTGAGCAGATATCGTCTCGGGCTGCCCACGATCCTCTGGCACACACATCTCTTTAAAGATAGTGCTTTGACTGATTTTTCCGAGCTTGTACTCCATTGATTCCTCAGACCTAAACTTTGAAGATGATTCTTCCTTCTCTAAAGAAGCGCAGCAGGGCCGGAATGAGGCATTAGTTGACAGAGAAATTGCATTCTTCTATAAGGTATTTTGCTTATGAAGAGCTTTTGTACTATGGATAACTATAACGAAAGGAGCAGGCAGAGCTATGGTGGCCAGCCACAGAATAGGTGGTATCAGGGTCCTCATAAGCAGTCTCATGGGGAAGCCTCCCAATCTGTTCCTGATACCCAAAGTATGGACGAACATAATTCCAACAATGATTATAACCAGGTACGGCAGTTAGTTTTTCTTTCAAAGAGTGTAAATTTACATTCTTTAGATAAAATAATATGCTCATACACTTGAGCATTTGGATACTAAGGAGGAGCTGGCAGATTCGTTTGCCTATTTTAGAGGGATATTTCCATCTGGTACAATTTAGATTATCCTGTGTCCTTTGTTTACAGGTCCAGGAATTATGGCTTATGAGAACTTTCTCATAATAACTCATGAATTACAGACATGGTGGCTACCTAGCAAATATCTATTTGAACTGATTTTTCCCAGCAGTTTCCTTCATAGGTGTCCTTGCATCCTGTTACAATAAATTCTGAGCGGTTTGCCAACTTATTTCTAACAGATGCTGCTAGGTTGTAAGCTAGACATGGCATAATTATTTGCATGTAGCATTCTTCTGCTTGTAACAACCTCTTGGACAGTATATATGAACATTATTACTGATGTATGGGCCCGTCAGCTATAACAGGCACTTAATCTTACGGTTTTATTAGACCTATATTCAAGACTTAATTCTGAACCGTGAGTTTATTTGCATTATATTCATGGTCATTGATGCAAACATGAGAGGTTAATTCTTTCCTTCTCTCTTATATTTTAACTAAGTTTATTTCTCGCAATGCTCTTTTGATCTTATGGGCAAAAGGATTACATTAGGTGATCGGTTGACAACCGAGAAGCCTAAGGTACCTTTTGGCCCTTGCATCTTTACCCTTATCAGGCTAATGATGTATTGATTGGCTGCAGGTACGGGCTTCTCTTCTTAATGTATTCCTTTTGTCCAATAGGTTTTAGATGAGCTGCGGACTTGGCATCAGAAGATGACTATCGCTGGAAGGACTGAAGACGTTAAAGTGTCTACAAATACGTGAATTTGACTACCCATTTTGGAAATTGTTGCTTTATGTTTGCACCTTTAAAACGATGCTAAGGTACTCTGGTACTCTTTCTCGTCTTACAAAGGATTAAAACTTGATCTTGGCTGTTACTTTCTAGTTAGTTGGTAATGGGATCTCACATAAACCATTACCGTTTTGAATGCCTATTAGGCTTTGTACATAAGGTCTTTATCTTGCTGGCCAGGTACTTTATTTTGAGTCATATAGTTTAAAAGAAAAATACTTCTTATTAACATGCAGCTGGCCATATACTTTGGCAGGGTTGACTACATGCTGGATGATTGTATTTCTTACATGATTATATTGAATATGATAGCTGGATTCTTGAACAAAAGCTCTCATTATTGTATATGCTACATTCTGACATAAATATACTGCTATAAAGTTTTTGAAAAAGCCACACATGGCCATTATTGATGGATGCTGAAATGTTTTACTATGCTTATGTAACTTGGTGAAGCAGTTTTCTAGGGCTGATTCTTCTAGGGCTAATGGTCTTACCATTTCTATGAGACATTAAGGACCATAGTCCTATTGGCACTATTTGAGGTTGTATTTTGGTATGATGGAATTATGATTACTGGTTGTTAACTGTTTTCCCTGGATTTATGGTACCATCTTGGACCGAAAGGTTCATGTATGGCCAGATAAGACAGCGGAGGGATTGACCGATGCTGATGTTTGCGCTAGGTTTAACTAGTTCAAGCCGGTTTTTTTCATGACACTTCTGTGCATTGGTCTTATCAGTGCTGCCATATTTCCCTGGTTAAGGTTAATTTTACTAGTTAATGCTTATGTAGTTTGATTGTAAACTATGGCTTAGATATCTTCGGATTCATCTTCATTAAGCTTTGCTTTTTTTATTTCTCATACTTCCGAGATATGTTTTCAGGCATTTTTTTTTAAAAAATCAAGAGGAGACCGAGTTCAAAATAGTAATTCTAACTTGGAACTCAGAACTTGTGTGCTCGGATTTTGATCAAGAGGAGCTGGGTAATGAGCAGCTAAACTGAAAGGGACTGTTTTCACAGTTTGCTATTTGGCACAGGGTGTTATTTGGCTTGACATACTTATATGGACTGTAGTCCAACACTGCCACTCGGCTTCATATGCCACTTGGCATTATTTCTTAAATTTGCCATAAATATTACCAAAAATTTGTTTTCAGGAATTTATGGCCAAAGGATTTTGGCTGGTGGAAACTCAAAAGGAGAATGCTTAAACACGTTAGGGTTATTGACTTCCCAAGCATGCTGTGTGCTCTCAAGGACCTCTCACAAGAGAGTTTCCTAAGGTATTTAATCCTATCTTTTGCATGTCTACTATTTTCACATTATGGCAAACAGTTTTCATAAGGTGAGGCATGATCCTTGCATTTGTAGGGGTCTGCCATCCCTATGAAACTGTGTTGCTCTATTTACTTAAATGCAAGTTTTACTTTATGATCATCTCATAGTGGCACACGTGAATACATGCCAAATTGGATAATCAAATGGAGCCAGAGTTCAATATGATCTCAACATGTTAAAATCTCATGATTGTATATGTTAATGCAGGCTAAAAATTGATAGCTCTTGCTATGCAATACTTACACTATGAGGCTGCTGCAAATGGAAAGGGACTAATGTCATAATTTGCCATTTGGTCGGACACAATACAGTTATACATGGACAGTTGTCCAACATTGCCACTCGGCTTGATATATTAAAATACGGATGAGTCTGAAACAATGAATTTCTTGACTTAAGGTTGGACTCATTTCTTGAATGAAGTTTGACTCCAAAGAGCTTCCTATGCAAGAGGTATCAACAAATACTTCTTATTGGAGGTAACTACTTTGCCTTTAATTTAATTTCTAGTTGGCAGCTAGGCTCTCATAGGGTGTGGCATGGCTCCTGCTGGTTAGGGAGCAATAAATAGAGATATTCCCTTTTATGTCTATATAATATGACCTTTGAAAGGTTGAAGTTGGGTCCATGGCAGTTGTTAGTTACTGGGGAATTGTACGGCTACATCAATTCATCATGGTTAACGATTGTGACCTTAATTTATAATAAACTATTCCCTTTTATGTCTATATAATATGACCTTTGAAAGGTTGAAGTTGGGTCCATGGCAGTTGTTAGTTACTGGGGAATTGTACGGCTACATCAATTCATCATGGTTAACGATTGTGACCTTAATTTATAATAAACCTATACATAGCCTTTCAATAGTTTGCCAATTTTTTGAGCTCCTGTTTGTCTTTATGAACGGAGGCAGCTGCCAGCTGTTATACTTTGGCAGGGATTTTCCGATAAATATGGACTGTACCCTTTCATAAAAGTTAAATATTGGACTTAGATATCCTTTTTGGCATGCTCCTCTCTATCTTTATGAATGGAGGCAGCCAGAGATCTGTTCGACCCGAAAGCGGATATCGTCTCGGGCTGCCACGATCCTCCCACACACACATCTCTTTAAAGATAGTGCTTTGACTGATTTTTCCGAGCTTGTACTCCATTGATTCCTCGGACCTAAACTTTGAAGATGATTCTTCCTTCTCTAAAGAAGCCTTGCAGGGCGAATGAGGCATTAGTTGACAGAGAAATTGCATTCTTCTATAAGGTATTTTGCTTATGAAGAGCTTTTGTACTATGGATAACTATAACGAAAGGAGCGAGGCAGAGCTATGGTGGCCAGCCCACGAGAATAGGTGGTATCGGGGTCCTCATAAGCGGCCTCATGGGGAAGCCTCCCAATCTGTTCACGATACCCAAAGTATGGACGAACATAATTCCAACAATGATTATAACCAGTGTATGGCGCGTTAGTTTTTCTTTCAAAGAGTGTAAATTTACATTCTTTAGATAAAATAATATGCTCATACACTTGAGCATTTGGATACTAAGGAGGAGCCGCAGATTCGTTTGCCTATTTTAGAGGGATATTTCCATCCGCCGTACAATTTAGATTATCCTGTGTCCTTTGTTTACGTGTCCAGGGAATTATGGCTTATGAGAACTTTCTCATAATAACTCATGAATTACGGACATGGTGGCTACCTAGCAAATATCTATTTGAACCGATTTTTCCCAAATAGTTTCCTTCATAGGTGTCCTTGCATCCCGTTACAATAAATTCTCGGCGGTTTGCCAACTTATTTCTAACAGATGTGCTAGGTTGTAAGCTAGACATGGCATAATTATTTGCATGTAGCATTCTTACGCTTGTAACAACCTCTTGGGCAAGATATATGAACATTATTATTGATGTATGGGCCCGTCGGCTATAATGGGCACTTAATCTTACGGTTTTATTAGACCTATATTCAAGACTTAATTACGAACCGTGAGTTTATTTGCATTATATTCATGGTCATTGATGCAAACATGAGAGGTTAATTCTTTCCTTCTCTCTTATATTTTAACTAAGTTTATTTCTCGCCATGCTCTTTTTTTTGATCTTATGGGCAAAAGGATTACATTAGGTGATCGGTTGACAACCGAAAGCCTAAGGTACCTTTTTGCCCTTGCATCTTTACCCTTATCGGGCTAATGATGTATTGATTGGCTGCAGTACGGGCTTCTCTTCTTAATGTATTCCTTTTGTCCAATAGGTTTTAGATGAGTCATGGACTTGGCATCGAGAAAGATGACTATCATTTGGAAGGATTTGAGGCGTTAAAGTGTCTACAAATACGTGAATTTGACTACCCATTTTGGAAATTGTTGCTTTATGTTTGCACCTTTAAAAGCGATGCTAAGGTACTCGGTACTCTTTCTCGTCTTACAAAGGATTAAAACTTGATCTTGGCTGTTACTTTCTAGTTAGTTGGTAATGGGATCTCACATAAACCATTACCGTTTTGAATGCCTATTAGGCTTTGTACATAAGGTCTTTATCTTTACGGCGGTACTTTATTTTGAGTCATATAGTTTAAAAAGAAAAATACTTCTTATTAACATGCACCGGCCATATACTTTGGCGGGGTTGACTACATCTTTGGATGATTGTATTTCTTACATGATTATATTGAATACGATAGCTGGATTCTTGAACAAAAGCTCTCATTATTGTATATGCTACATTCTGACATAAATATACTGCTATAAAGTTTTTGAAAAAGCAACACATGGCCATTATTGATGGATGCTGAAACATGATTATATTGAATACGATAGCTGGATTCTTGAACAAAAGCTCTCATTATTGTATATGCTACATTCTGACATAAATATACTGCTATAAAGTTTTTGAAAAAGCAACACATGGCCATTATTGATGGATGCTGAAATGTTTTACTATGCTTATGTAACTTGGTGAAGCAGTTTTCTAGGGCTGATTCTTCTAGGGCTAATGGTCTTACCATTTCTATGAGACATTAAGGACCATAGTCCTATTGGCACTATTTGAGGTTGTATTTTGGTATGATGGAATTATGATTACTGGTTGTTAACTGTTTTCCCTGGATTTATGGTACCATCTTGGACCGAAAGGTTCATGTATGGCCAGATAAGACAGCGGAGGGATTGACCGATGCTGATGTTTGCGCTAGGTTTAACTAGTTCAAGCCGGTTTTTTTTTTTTTTTACAAAGTGAGTTCAATGGTTCATGGGTTTAATGTTGAGATATCGAAACCAAATATATAGAGCAATATTTTATGTATGGCCTGTTGTTTACGTTTAGGAAGCTCAGAATTTCCTGCATGCCATGTACAATTGCAGCATGAGGGAACATGCTTTTTACATGCAATTGCTAGGTCAGACTATTGCAAATAGTTGCTAGGGGCAGACAACAACATGACTGTGGCAAGCAAAAGGGGACATGCTCTGCACAACAATAAAAAACAACAACAATGTCTCTCTACCGTGATCTTCTAAGTGCAAAGGGTACTTTACTTCAATATGGAGGAAGATTATCGTTATTAATTTTTGAGAGATTAAGGACTAAAGCAAAAGGAAAGAGCCTTAGAATACGCTATGTTTTTAAGAACTATTCCAAACTGATGCTCCACGTAAGTGTTAAAGATGCTAACTGGTTAAGGAAAGGAATATTGAGCTAATATTGATCCATTAGGGCATCTCATCATTCTGTTGAACATTATTTATACATTCTTAATTTATGCCCAGCAACGTTGGGCACCATTACTAGTCATTTACTATCCTTATGAGACTTATAGATGGGGTTTATTGGAGCACTTTAACCTATGTTTTTATTTTGAATTATGTACAATAATTTCTTTAGTTAATAACGATACTAATATAACATATAAACAGCTAAACAATTCCTTGGACTATAGCTTGTTTAGTTAAGGACTCATTGTCACAAAAATTAAGTCAAAACTTGTAATAATAAGAGAGAAATAATTCTTGAACCTCATGCAGCAGTTTTAAGCAAAATAGGGTTTGGCGAATTCAATTGATATCAAATGATAGCGGCCAAACATGGAAACATGCAAATCGATATGTTTTATCATAATATATCATTTAATTTCATATTTAGCAAGATTTAGACACTTTTATGCTAGAAAATTGAAGAATGCAGTTCGAGAGTGTTGTAAAAACTGCCAAATTCTCCAAAGTTTGAACAATCATATCAATATAAAGGTGAATTCAGTGGTCATGAAATTTTCACAGGTTGTTAAGAATCAAGTGTAACCTCATCGGACCGGGGAGATGCAACCCGGAGTAGTCTCGTTGGGTGATACCATGGGATTACGTCTCCGGCAGGTTACAGTCACGACAGAGCCTGATTTAGCCTATCTGCAAAGTATGCACAGGAGGGGCGGATGGAGTGGTCAACCCTAGCCATTGTATATTGCCAGCCCAAGTCATTGCCATAACTCGGTCTATTCTATATGGAGGCCCCCAGCCATCAGTCGACTCCCCCTTGAGTCTGAGCTCTGGGTAGGAGCCTCTATTTGATGTATTTGATGCATTCATTGTATTGTTGTATTCGATGACATGGATAGATGGATTATCACTACCCTTCGAGGTAGTTTGTTGTTATTGTTGCTAGTGCTTATGTTGTATATTTTGCTTCCGCTGACATAGGGACCCCTAGAGGACGGGACGGAATGACACCTCTGTGTCCTCTACTCGATCGTCTGGGCCCCAGATGTGAGTTAGACAGAGGGCCCATACGACGGGTGCCATTGGATGGGGAAGGTCCTTCGATGTATACGGTGGGCTGTCGTATATAGCGCAAGGAGCGTCACAGAATCTGGTTAATCATTCTTTTTTGCCTGTTTCAAGAGAAACTTTGAAAATTTCCTATACATTTCCTTGGCATGTCTTAAACTTGCTCTGTTCCTGGTTGCAGCAGCAAACTAAGGCCAATATGCTGAGAAGAAATTCTTTCAGGTATTCAAATGCTCTTTTGAAATTAGATTGATGGTTTAAGAACTTATATCCACTTGAGCATCCTAGTTTAGAGAATGATTGCATCCTATATCCTGGATAATGAGGTTGTTTCGTGGATTTTGCAAAGGCTTTTGACACTGTGCCCCGGACAAGTTATGGGACAAATTGAGGCAGCTAGGGACTCCGTTGACTTGCAGAATGCAATGTACAGACTATACAAGGCATGTGCAGCCCGTCTCACATCATTATAACAACCGGTAGTCAGTAATATTGGAGTACACTAGGGTTGCCCCCTCTCCCCCACACTCTTTGGCCTATACATTAATCAGCTGGAAGACTGGCTTTCTAAGCACGATTTGGTGTGGGGGGGGGGGGGGAGAGCATCTCACGCACCACATAATTCGACAACTCATATATGCTGACGATATAGACCTCCTGGCCTATACTCAAGAGGATATGCAACGTCACCTGGATGCTCTTGACACTTTTTGCCAGTTCACTAACACACGAGTTAAATTGGCCAAAACTAGGGTGCTGCTAGTTTCGTCATTCCGTCAGCCAAGGCTTCTCTCATTCACTTACTAGGGACAAGATGTGGAAGTGGCCATGATCTATAAGTCATATGTCATATGTCCTCATGGATGCTGCCAACGTGGCATGACGTAAAAATGCTATCTATCTATCTATCTATCTATCTATCTATCTATCTATCTATCTATCTATCTATCTATCTATCTATCTATCTATCTATCTATCTATCTATCTATCTATCTATCTATCTATCTATCTATCTATCTATCTATCTATCTGGGAATTGAGTTCTCTACTATCACCCACTGGGATGTTGCCATCAGGTTGCACGTCATGGCAGGTTGAAAGCACTATAAGCCATGCAGAGCAACAACCACAAGACAGAGTTGTATGCCTGGAGCCACCAGTGGCCTTAGTCGAGCCGATTTTCCTGTACGAGGCAGAGGTGTGGGGTCGGGTGATATCCCTCACCACCTGGAATGACCTAGAGCAGGTGCAGAAAGCCTTCTTGGCATAAGCCCTTGGGGTAAAATCCATAGTTACATACTAGATCTTGCTCCAGGAGACAGATCCCCTACCCCTTCAAAGGGCTGCATTGGAATGCCATATTATTTACTTCTAAAAGGTGGTTGCGATGGGTGATACACGTATGTCCAACCTTGCTTTGGCGTAGCAATAGGTCTCCAATGCCTCAAAGCCTACTTGAAGGATAAGAAAGCTCAGTGGTTCTCACGTTGGGATGTACAGGCATATAAATGCGTGCAGGTACGGACAAAGAAGGATCACAATGCACTAAAGTTCTACCTAGATGCTAGCTTCCTTGGCAAGCTCTGGGATGCAGATGCTCTGACACACGTTAAGATGGCATACTATCAGCAGCAAGTCAATCCCATGCTCACGAAAGGCCACACCAGTACTTGCGCACTCATTTGCCCATAAAGAAGCGCAGACTTATAGCTTCCATTCACATGGTGCACATCTTCTCTGCATTGAGACAGGGCGATGGACTCGGGAAGCACGGGAGGATGGGCTTTGTCAATGTTGCCACCAAGGCATCATTGAAGATGAATATCATGCCCTTCAGATCTGCCCAGCATTTGCCCATATCCGGGTGCTGTATGTTCGGTTAGTTGTGCCTGACCAGCCGCTGCATGAGCTATTGAATACGGCCTTCGTGGGCTTGTTGGGTTCATATCTTTAGGATATTATGGATACACGGACGCATTTGTGTCCTCCAAGGCAGTACTAAATTGTCCATACAATTGTACAGTGTACCAGCATACTTATTACTGCTAAGGTTTTTCCCTCGAAGACCCTTTGGGAGGGGGGTCTTTTAATCCCGACAATAATACTGTGACGTCCCCTACTCGTATACGGTGCCCTCACCGTATACAAACAGGAGTTCATCCCCCATACCAGCTCCATGCTAATACATCATATGACCATCACGAAGGATGGTCCTCCACATATCTGCACAGACAAAGATCAGCGGTCATTGCACCCCGTCTCCCTCAGGGCCTACCTAGCTGCGGAAGCGTAAACATACATGTCAGTAGCACATACATCAACATCATATGACCATCACGAAGGATGGTCCTCCACATATCTGCACAGACAAAGATCAGCACATCACATAGGGAATCCTACCCAAGGCTCAGTGGTGCGAAAAGTGTCGGGACCCAGCCTTGCCCGCCGGATGCATAGCCGAAGGGCTATTCACGGCTCATCTTCCCGCCTCCGGGGGCGGTAGGGATCACTCCCTCGAGAGATCTGCATCTTGACTCAAGGTGACTAGAGGGCCACCGCCCGTGGACCAACCCACTAGAAAGTGAACACCACTTCACGGGTGTGAGGAGCCCATGCCTTGCCCACACGCAGTGGCAAGCCATTGGACCTAGTCACAATGATCCCGGTAGGCTTTACACACCAGGGATCGTTCAAGAGTCGACATGAACCTCCCTTCTTAGCCCGGTCGGCCCCTTCACCCACATCCCCGTGTGGCTCTTGTGCCGCAGCCGAATCTACGGTGTGCTAGAGGCTACTCTAGGAGCATCAACTACCAAGCTTTAGGTCTCTACCCCCTTCCCAATACAAGGAGTTCATAGAGATACATCATCCATATACTTCCACAGAGAACTAAAGAACTAGATCTAATCTACAACATAGAGTTAGGTTCTTTTTGTTAGAATGCGCTATCTAGAGATCTAGAGGGCTGCTATGGGCAATTTAATAGGCTAAACCTACTAATTCAATGACTAAAATAGGGTTTAGACTATCTAATTGGCCAAATACCCTGATCCTTGAGGGGCTCCTCGACCTGAGCTCGACCATCCCCTTTGAGGCAGCTTCGAATCAAGGGAAACTAAGGATGCAATTCTCCCGGGCAGCGGGGGCGGTTTTGGCTGTTGAGGCAGCCAAAACAGAGTTCTAAAAACCCTAAAATCGAAATTTGAGCAAGTTAGGGTTTCCTACCCTATATAGACAAGGGGGGGTGGCTAGGGTTTCCAATTATCCCCTTTTGGCATGTGGGATAATTGGAAATGGGCCCACTTGCCTTTAAGGGCTAGGTGGCCAAATGTGCACACATGGAAATGTTAGGGTTTCCTACCCTATATAGACAAGGGGGGGTGGCTAGGGTTTCCAATTATCCCCTTTTGGCATGTGGGATAATTGGAAATGGGCCCACTTGCCTTTAAGGGCTAGGTGGCCAAATGTGCACACATGGAAATGTGTGCCCACATTAATGTGTACATTGGACAATGTGCACATTAATTGCACCTATGGGTGTGGCCCACTTAGCATGAAGTGTCCACTTGGAAATGTGTGCCCACATTAATGTGTACATTGGAAAATGTGCACATTAATACACCTATGCTTGGCAAGTTGCCCCCTAGGGCTACCCACCTGGCTATACGGTGGGATCATCCTAACCTGCAATCAACCTGATGCATACGATAACTACTATAGTCCCTACACATTTATTAAGATTAGAACGTCACATTCTCCCCACCTTGAAATGATGATGTCCGCAGCATCGTGGGTCTCCCCACCTTGGGATCATCCTAACCTGCAATCAACCTGATGCATACGATAACTACTATAGTCCCTACACATTTATTAAGATTACCTTAAAGTAATATTTTTATGACATTATCACAACATTATATTATGAGGCAACTTATCAATTCATAACATCACTAAACAGGTTTCTCCATAATTTACTTAACATGACAGTGTCGACACTACGTTAGTACCATTTAATTATTAATAAAATTTTGGTTATATGGTGACCACCCCACCTATCTACATGGATGCATGGCTAATCTCCGTGGGAAGAGGGTGGATCTTCCATTATGGCCAGCGAGACAGCGCGCCTATATGCCTATATGCCACTCATGCCTACACCTCTAGTTGCCCGGTGGAGGATATCCTTCTCGGCGTGGGGGGCGTGAAGGATAGATTCCTCCTATCAAAGCATATATGGGGCTAAAGGTGCTTTCCCTACCAATGCATTCCTCAATGACCTCCTTTCTCTCGAGGTCGTCTACTTAGTGGGGCAGAAGTAGACTTTCTAATCTACCTTCCACTACCAAAGGCGGAAACTTGGTCATGCCTACACATTGACATTACACCACGCCCTAGAGATCACCCCTGGTGGTCCCATCATGGTAACAACATCGCGACTCATACTAAGCATAGGTTGCATCGTGGATTAATCTTAATTACACAAGAATTAACCTACACAAATCGACATGCGAGGCGATTTCTTGGGAGATGACCTTGCCGTCCCATTGCTCCATAAACCTGTGGATCTTGCTTTACCAAATCTTTCTTAAGTACCCGTCAGCGTCTTCCAGCGGTAAGTGTTTCCACTTGACCAAATATTGGAGGAATTCTGATCTCCTTGTTTTCTTGAAAGCTTTATCAAGAATCAATTCTGGAACTATTTCCAGCTGTTCCTCCGTCATTTCCAACAACGTTGGGGTGTCCAAGACTTACGTGCGGATTTGGAGTATGCTTCTTCAACAAACTCACGTGGAAGACCTTATGAATCTTTAGGTGTCTTTGGCAAGTCTAGCTTGTAGGATTGATTACCTATTCTCTTGACTATTACGAAGGTCCAAACCACCTTGGAGCAAGCTTCTTGCAATTCCCGATCCCGACCGCTGCTTCACCTTGATCTTGAGCCAAACATCATCTCCAACTTTGAACTCTCTTATTGTTCGATGCTTGCGTACATGCTCTTCCTGACGACTTCTTGTCGCTAGCGGATAACCTCGAACTTCTTCCACAAGCTCGCATATCGCCAACATCTGGCTTTCGAAACTTCCACTTTTGACACGGGGTTGTGCCAAGTGTAATGCGGTTAGCTGCGATAACCGTAATTGATCATAAAACGCGACATTTGGGATGATTCCCCGGTGCTATTGTATGCGAAACTCCACCAAGTGAATAAATTCTTCCCACATACTTTGCTTATTCCGGACATAGTTTCGTAGCATGTCCTCTAAAATCTGTTGGTCCGCTTCCGGCCCGGTCATCCGTCGTCGAGGATGATATGCGATGTTCATGGATAGCTTCATCCGGATTGTGTCGCCAAGAGGTCTTGCCAAAAGGCCATGAACCGGATCCACAGCCGGAGATGATCTCCCTTGGCATGCCATGAAGCGAAGATCTCTTTGGTGAAGAGCTTTCTTTGTATCCATAGCTGTATCGTGGTCCCGCAAGGCACAAAATGTGCCATTTTCGACAACTTGTCGACCACTACCATCAAGGCATCCTTCCCTCTTTGCGTTCTTGGGAGTCTGGTGATGAAATCCATCGCCGATTACCTCCCACTTAGCGTTTGGCACGCTAATGGTTCCAATGCCCCAGAATTGAGTCGCCGCTCGCGGCATCTGCCGGCATAGGCGGCATTCCTTGATGTAGCGAGCCACACCTTCTTCGGGTCCTGGCCAATAATAGGCTGGCGCATACTTTGAAATATGTTTTCATGAATCCCGCATGGCCAGCCTATTGGGCAAGTTTAATGGCGTGTCGTGGAGGATCAATTTCCTTATACCTTTGATTCGTCTGCGCACAACTTGTTCTTATGGTATAACGGTTGCCTTCTTTCTTAAAATGTTTAAAGGCTTCCCGCTCCTTATCCGTTCTAGCCTCCTTAGAGAGGCTTGCCCATACTTCCTTGAAATCCACATCCGTTGACAAGGACTCTTCAATCTTCTTACCAAAGTCGCTGGAGATTGTCTTTCTTAAAATGTTTAAAGGCTTCCCGCTCCTTATCCGTTCTAGCCTCCTTAGAGAGGCTTGCCCATACTTCCTTGAAATCCACATCCGTTGACAAGGACTCTTCAATCTTCTTACCAAAGTCGCTGGAGATTGTCGAAATTGCTTGCGTGAATACATATTGGAGGCTTTGGTGGTCCGTATCCAATTGGAACTTCCTTCCCAAAAGGTAGTGCCTCCAAATTCTTAATGCCCTGACAACCGAACTCCATCCACCTTCTCTGCCTCAGGTTGAGGTGTGGTTGCGTGAATACATATTGGAGGCTTTGGTGGTCCGTATCCAATTGGAACTTCCTTCCCAAAAGGTAGTGCCTCCAAATTCTTAATGCCCTGACAACCGCAAGCTTATCTTTCTCCGGGGGTCCAGGTTAAGACTAGGGCTGTTGTTAAAAGCTTCCTTCAACAATTCAAACCACAGCGGGGGCTTTCTTGTGCCAATGCTCTGCCCAATCTTTCACTTTCTCCCCCTCGTCAAAGTCTGTTAATGGGGCGCTATCTTGGCAAAGTTCTTCCACGAACTTCTTGTAGTACCACTGCTAGAAATGAAAAACTTGACTTCATGCACATTCTTCGGCCGCCCTTTGAATGGCGGCTTCAATCTTTGCGGGGATCCGTCGAGATGCCTTCTGCTGAGATCACATGACCTAGATACTCCACCTTCTCACATTTCTTGGCACTTCCGACAACTTGGCGTTAAAGCGGTGCCTCTTCAACTTCTCGGCCTCTTCTCAAGTGTTGTATGCGTGCTCTTCAAGGGGATCTGCTATACACCAAAATGTCATCAAAGAAAACAATCACAAAGGTGTCTAAGAACTCCCCGAAGATGTCGTTCATGAGCCTCATGAACGTTGCGGGGATTCGATAAGCGAAAGGCATTACCGTGAACTCATAGTGCCCATACCGCGTTAAGGCGGTCTTATGGATATCTTCTTCCTTTATCCCGATCTGATGATAACGACCTTAAGTCAATTTTGGAGAAGATCTTTGCACCTTGGAGCTGATCCATCAAGTCATCGATCACGGGGCGCGTGCTTGTTCTTAATTGTGTGCTTGTTCAACGCCTATAGTCTATGCACATTCTTAGATTGCCATCTTTCTTCTTAACTTGAAGAGAATGGGCGCCAAATGGCGAAACACTAGGTCTAATGAAACCTAGGTCCAAAGCCCGGCTCCCTGAATCGCTTCTTTAGCTCGACAACTCCTGCGTTGTCATTCTATATGGAGCCTTGCTCGTAGGCTTTGTTCCCGGTTCGAGTGCAATTTCGCACTCGACTCCCCTATAAGGAGGGAGCTGCTTGATCTCATCTGGAAAGAGATCATGGAATTCCGTGATCAGCTTAGCTACTTGCCGGCAACTTGATCCAAGACCTTGTCTTCTTTGCTTCCTTCCGATTCCGGCTCACTAATCTCAAGCTTGAAGATGTATGCCACTGCTCACTCTTGATGCACTTGAACGACCTCTTAGAAGACATGCACTGCATGATGGGAACAACTTCTTTACCTGTGATTTCGATGATCTTGCCATCAGGCGTTGGGAAGGTCACCTTCCGCTTTCCACAGTCGATAATGGCCCTCGCTGGCCCAAGGTACTCCATTCCTATGATCAAGTCGTACTTGCCAATGCCCATTATACGCCCCCCATCTGATATTAATCCACGGCAAGTCGATGTCGAAGTTGATTCTCTTGCACCTTGCCGATACGCCTTTACTGCACCACTTGCTAAGACAAGCGGGCCTTGGCTTTTGACTTTAATGGTTTCAGCTTCAACATTTGAACCATTGGGGATGCAAAGTTATGGCTACTTCACGGAGTCTATCAAGACTATGAAGGACTTGGCCTTGGCCTTCCCTACTTGTGGAAATTGCCTTATCTTGGCTCTCTTTGCTCACCACATTATCTATTGCGGCAAAGATGTGGCACTCACCACGAATGTAGTCGCGGCCTTCCTCGCCCCGTTAAAACCGTGGGAAGCGTCCCAATCTCCCAACTCCGCTAGAGCTGCACTCATGGCGTAGGGGCGGTTTTGCTGCACTATGAAACACACGAAACACCGGCTGCTTTTCTATGCACTCCCCGCCTCTTTTCCTTGGGCATCGCTTTTGCAAAAGGATCGCCTTGCTTTGGAGTAGTTTGACCCCTCCGCTTGTCCTTGAAGGACACACTTTTTTTTCTGTTGTTTCCCCGGTTCCCACCATATGGGGCTCTAGCTAGACTTTGGATTGGCTGCCCTAGGGCTATGGCTTCTGTCGCCTTGCCTTTATCCCGGAAATCTGCTGCTTACGCCCGCTATTACGGGGTCCCGGCCCACCGCAAGCTTATAGCCTTGGACTCACGCCCCGATCTTTGTCCTAGGGTTTATTGCTCTCACAAGCTTCGGATCTCCTCATTCAGCCCTTCAATATAGTTTTCAAGCTGCATGCTTCTCTCCCAACTTTGGCACATACTCTGACCTTAGCCTCATGAATTCCTCTGTATATTTCTGGGTGATTTGTTGCCTTGCTGCAACCTATAGAACTTAGCTGCATCATCTTTGGACTTATGTTCCCTCGGGGCGTAATGGCGCTTGAAGGCTTTAGCAAACTTCCCCGAACTTACAAGCATCCTGGCAAGCCATGTGCCTTTGCATAACCCTTCCACCAAATCCGGCGGCTCCTTTCAAATTGGTTGTTGCAACTCTGCCTTTGTCTTTATTTTTTCATGCCATAAGCATTGCCGCAGTACTCACTCATTTTAGTCCAGCCATGCCTCTGCTTCCAATCGACTGTTCTCTCCACGAGAACTGTTCGATTCTGGGCCTTCCATACATTGCCGGTCGCGGAATCTACCTTCTTCTGGTAGTCAGAGGCCCTGGTATCTCTTTGTCGTCCATCCGGGGTGTTCCTCTGCCTTCCATCTTGAGTGTTCCTTTGCCTTCCATCTGTTGGGTCTGAGCACATTCTTCCTCTTCCTCGAGGGTGGTCCGGAGTCGAACTTGAGTCGGGAGATTCGGACTGGAGGATCTCCTTCTCTTGCTCCTCTTCTTGTCCCTTCCGCTCTCCGAGAGCTGATGCTTGCACTGGCTGGCGTTGCCCACCGAACCCACTCCGCTTGCCTTGACGGCAAAGGCCTTTATCACGCTCGGTCCGTCCTCATCACGGGGATATCTCCTCCTCCTGGGGTCATGGGTTCCATATCTTGAAATAGGTTCCTTCTTGCAGGGGTGGTGCAGGCGGGGTCTGCTCTTCTATAAGGTCTCGCGGTTATCGTTCCCTAACGTTTAGGCCTCTAGCTGCATACACAAGTAATTCATGGCTATATGGTTAGTTTCATTTGTTCTCTTGCATTGTTTATGTTCGTTGGTATAATTGTGGGGCAAAAATACATCAACAAAACATTTAAAGTGCAATAGAATTTATATTCATATATCATATAATATTTCAGATACAAAAAGTCTCCTGGATCAAAGAGTCTAACTAGTCTTGAAATGGCCGGTAAGGCGGGTTGTCTTCAAGAAACTTCTTAACTTGGGCGTCCCCGGAGGTGACCCAAGTTCACGATGATGCTTCTTGCGGCCAGAGCCTCCCTGTATGGCTCTCACCGGTCTTCTACCACTGCGGTGGGATGTGAGGGCGCGATCCTTTGCCAATCTCGCTTTGGATGATGGGGTATAAGCGAAGTCGAAGAGGTCGAAAGTGCTATTGCTCTCTTGACGGGGACAGCATTATGTCGACATTTGTTGCTATTCGAGCATGCATGCCTGAAACTTTGAGAGTGCAATCGGCATGAACACTCCTTCTTCACCTGCAGGACTGAACTTGCGGTTGTATTACGCTATTCTCCCATCCATCAGCGGCAAGTAGTATCGGCGACTTGTGGATTTGTGTGTGCGAAGCTTCTCACTTGTTTGGCCTCGGCTACGTGCCGCCCGTGCTAAGTCGACCTCGATTTCGGTCCAGCTCCGGCAGTCTTCAATTGTGGCGATTAGGAGCCTCCGAGGTCGATTCCTTCTCCTCTTGGGGGTGGTGTGTCGAAGGACTTCGGCATTAGGATGCTCGTGGTCTTCCACGGATCCCCATCACATTCTTGGAAGCGAGGAACTCCTCCTCTTGTTGGCGGCTCCAGCTCGTCCATCATTTGCGATCTTTCTTTGTAGGCTTGGATGGCCGGAGTCGCTTCCCGGTGTAGGTGTCGGCTTCTACGATCACGGCGGGAAGTCAAGAGACTCCCGGGCGATGAAGTCGTCCATGTCGGTTTACCTTGATTGGTGGAAGCGATTCGTCCGGCTTTGAGCTCCCTCTCCACCGTCGGGGAAGGTTACGGATGTCGCCGAGGAGTAGATACTCCTTTAGTTGATGATGATAGGGGCGGGCTTGTGATGCCTAGCCCGTGGGGGAGCAACTCGATGCCACGGCTCCGCTTTCGAAGTTGATCATCTCCTCCTTTCTGCTTGGCGCCGTTCTTAAATCTGAGTCCCGAGCTCCTTGTATCCCTTTAGATCAGACTCCTCGCCCGTCCTCTCTTGCTTCCTGTTTCTTTTGTTGATCGCCAAAGACTCTTCCTCTTCCTCTTGCCTTTGCTCACGGGGTCTACCTCCATCCGGAGGGAATAGGATTGCCCCCATGGCGGGTTTCGGTGGGGATAAGAAGATGGCTAGGGCTCGCGGTGTAAAAGAGAAGTACTTGGTCTATTGGTCTGCCGGGGACCATGTAGTGGAAGAACCTCTGCGCCTTGTTAGTTAAGTACTTGGCGATGTTGGGGACATAAGCCCAAAGTATGAAGTGATGAAGGGAACGAAGTATCCTATGCAAGGGGACTTGAACAAGGGAGGGTCCTACCTAGCCTGAAATTTAGCAGCACCTTGCCTATATCTTTGGGGTTGCATTTAGCGTAGCTTGGATGTCAATTTCTTTGCCAAAGATTTGGAAGATGTCGTTGACATCCTCCTCGGCGACATAGACCGGGCTGTACCATCGCCCGGGTCAAGCGGGGCCATTGATCTAGCAAAGAAGGGAGTAACAGACGGATGCAGAAGCGCCTGAGCGAGCTGGAAGATCGCCTAAGCAATCAGAGGAAATTTTGCAAGGTGCTAAATGAGAAATGGGGGGCTTATTTATAGAATTGGGTAAAACCCTAATTTTTTGGATAACCTAGAATTTAATGAGATTAGGCAATTCTGATCTATTAAGGGGTGCAATTGCAAGTTTGAAGACTATTTCTAGGGTTTGAGCATGCTAATAACAACTACTGACCCTATTGTACAATTTGGAGATCATTTGGTGAAGAAATGGTACGACGTCTCACACGTTGCGCCCAGACCGATTTTGAGAATGTCGAAATCATCTGGCCGCGACGTGTGAGACATCAGGTCCCAATTGGGCTAGGCTTACTCAATTTAAGTGATCTAAGGCTGTAATTCCACTAAACTCATCGAGTTAGGCAGAATTGACCCCTTACTTAGTCGATTTGGAGCTGTTTTGGGCATTTTTGGGCATGGTCTCACACGTTGCGCCCAGCCCGATTTTGAGAATGTCAGTGATCTAAGGCTGTAATTCCACTAAACTCATCGAGTTAGGCAGAATTGACCCCTTACTTAGTCGATTTGGAGCTGTTTTGGGCATTTTTGGGCATGGTCTCACACGTTGCGCCCAGCCCGATTTTGAGAATGTCAAAATCTGTCCTGGCGCGACGTGTGAGACATCGTCTAAATTTTGCTCAAAGCTCCAATTCAATTAAAACAAAAGCTAGGGATCGATATCTTAACCTATTTAAACAGGGTTTGACACTTTATTTACACAAAAATTTCTTTATATTAACAAAATTTTTCAGTTATTAGGCACGGCAACATTCGTCGGTTTGGCCATGTCATGTCCGTTGTATTCTTGCATTACTTCACGGACCAAAGCGTTCAAGCGGCGCCCGCGAA
The DNA here is from genome assembly GCA_021234155.1 of Isoetes taiwanensis. Lineage (NCBI taxonomy): Eukaryota > Viridiplantae > Streptophyta > Lycopodiopsida > Isoetales > Isoetaceae > Isoetes > Isoetes taiwanensis. The sequence continues at coordinate 21,666,855 of JAJEKV010000008.1, read as the reverse complement.
TCAAGAGTCCGTAACTCTTACGAAAGTGGCGGATCTCCTTGAGGGGCTCTGTCTTCTAGCTTCTTCTTCTTGCTCGCTTCTTACACGGTGCTTTCGGGGAGGCTTGGGCTTGGGTGGCGGGGCTTCGGTTTCTGCCTTGGGGGTACTTCGCCCTCGACCCGTCCTCACCCGATGGTCTTGGAAGTAGGCATTGTATGCCTCCCACTTCTCCATATAGGAGTTGTGTTCCCCTAATCCTCTTCGATAGACCTTTACGGGGTCTATCACATACATACTCAGCTGGGGTCGTGGGGCTTTAACCCTATCCCACGGGGAAGGTGGGGCTTAAGCTACTGCCCGGCCTCCTCCTCTTCTTGGGCTACTGCTCTTCCTCTTCTTCTGGGTAGGGGGCTTGAAGAGCTTGCCCGTCTGCGCCCGGAAACCGCGTAGTCCTCATCAGAATTAAGTCGGTGAGGCGAGCGCTCTCTCGGCGGCTCGTTGATGTGGGACCCACTGCCAGCTTCCGGACCCCCACCACTTTCAAGCTTGCACTGCCTTGATGGCTTTGGCCTTCCTCTTCTTGGACCCATTGGGCGTGGTGGTCGTCTTCTCGAGTCTTTGTTCTCCGCTCCCGTCGGCGCTCTTTGACTTCATACTTGTGGACGAAGCGTGCAAGGTCGGCCTCTTCATCCGGGGTGAGTTCCGGCGGCTGCTGCCCCTCTCTTCCTTGCTCTTCCTGCAGGTGGATCTCAGCCTGGGGTTGCTCACTGGGCTGTCGATTGCTCCTTTGCTCCCTCTGTCCTCCTCCACGTGGGTTGGTGTTCTCACGGTGTTGCTCACGGGCTATTGGCTGCCACATGCTGGCGCTTTCTGCGTCTTGCGGGTTGTTGTCCTCCGAGGTTGCTCCCCGCTGCTGCCGCTTCTTCCCTCCTCCGGGCAATTTCCTCGAGGATCCGGTTCATGACATCCGGCGGTGTCCTCTAAGAGCTCAGTATGGTCGCCTCTGGTCCCATCCCGCTTCTTCACTTTCGGCGAAGATTCGCTTTCCGGAGAAGGCGTTCTTGAGGATCCTCCGAAAAGACCGGAACCCGGCGCTGGAGGATTCGCTCCTCTGAGGCTTCGGCGATGCATTTTTATGCGTGCCATCATCTTACGGTTTGTCGATCGGGAGCTAAGCGCGGAAGATCGCCTTGACCGATCCGCGGCGAAGTTCTAGGGAAGAACACGAAAAATGGGAGGGATGCGGGTCTATTTATAGGGGGCCAATTTTAGGTCAACTTTTAAACTACCTTTTTTGGGTTGTCTAAAGCATCTAAAACACCTAATTAAGCAAAGGTCTCACCGTTTAGCCCGGCCCATTCGAGAATGTCAAAATCTGTCCTGGCGCGACGTGTGAGACATGGTGGGGCCCACTATTAAATTAACATGTAATATGCTAATTCTACTGATTCTTAGCTTAAATTTAAAATTATCAAGTTATTTTACTGTAATTTATTCGAGAATGTCAAAATCTGTCCTGGCGCGACGTGTGAGACATGGTGGGGCCCACTATTAAATTAACATGTAACATGCTAATTCTACTGATTCTTAGCTTAAATTTAAAATTATCAAGTTATTTTACTGTAATTTACAACTTTTTGGTGTCAAAGCTGAATGTCTCACACGTTGCGCCCAGCCCGATTTTGAGAATCTCGAAATCTGTCCTGGCGCGACGTGTGAGACCACCCTACTTTTTGGATGTTGGCTCATCAATTTTTAATCTTTTTTTCATTTCTATTCATTTTAACTGTTATTAGCTTAGCATAACTACAAAGATGGGAAAAAAAATTTTCCCATTTTTCGAGGTTTAAGGATCCTATCAAGTTAGTGCTACTGGGAACATGGCCAGTGCTCTGCTCTTGGTCTCCAAGAACATAGCTCTGATACCACTGTGACGTCCCCTACTCGTATACGGTGCCCTCACCGTATACAAACAGGAGTTCATCCCCCATACCAGCTCCATGCTAATACAGGGCCCTCCACAAGACACTGCAACCGTGACGGGTTCCAGTGGGAAGAGTGGAAGGGTCATTGCACCCCGTCTCCCTCAGGCTCGGACTCAAGGGGATGATGGCGGCTTGGTCTCCGTGAGTTCATTGCGGGGCGGCATTCATGGCAATGGATTTGGGCGGCATATGAACATGGCTTAGGGTTGTCCACTCCATCCGCCCCTCCCGTGCACACTTTGCGAGTGGTGCGAAAAGTGTCCGGGACCCATCTGTAGCCCCGGATGCATAGCGGAAGGGCTATTCACGGGCTCATCTTCCGATTCCGATGGGGCGGTAGGGGATCACTCCCTCGAGAGATCCGCATCTTGATTCAAGGTGACTAGAGGGCCACCGCCCGTATTAACCGTGAACCCACCGGAAAGTGAACACCACTTCACGGGTGTCGAGCCCATGCCTTGCCCACACGCAGCGGTGGCAAGCCATTGGACCTAGTCACAATGATCCCGGTGAGGCTTTACACACACCAGAGGGATGGTTCAAGAGTCGGGACATGAACCTCCTTCTTAGCCCGGTCCCCGGCCCTTCACCCACATCCCGATGTGGCTCTTGTGCACAGGCGAATCTACAAGTGTGCTAGAGAGGCTACTCTAGGAGCATCAACTACCAAGCTTTAGGGTCTCTACCCCCTTCCCAATACAAGGAGTTCATAGAGATACATCATCCATATACTTCACGAGAGAACTAAAGAACTAGATCTAATCTACAACATAGAGTTAGGTTCTTTAGTTAGAATCGCTATCTAGAGATCTAGAGGGCTGCTATGGGCAATTTAATAGGCTAAACCTACTAATTCAATGACTAAAATAGGGTTTAGACTATCTAATTGGCCAAATACCTGATCCTTGAGGGGCTCCTCCTGACCTGAGCTCGACCATCCTGGCGAGGCGGGGGCTGCTATGGGCAATTTAATAGGCTAAACCTACTAATTCAATGACTAAAATAGGGTTTAGACTATCTAATTAGCAGTTCTAAAGCCCCTAAAATCGAAATTTGAGCAAGTTAGGGTTTCCTACCCTATATAGACAAAGGGGGTGGCTAGGGTTTCCAATTATCCCCTTTTGGCATGTGGGATAATGGAAATGGGCCCACTTTGCCTTTAAGGGCTAGGTGGCCAAATGTGCACACATGGAAATGTGTGCCCACATTAATGTGTACATTGGACAATGTGCACATTAATTGCACCTATGGGTGTGGCCCACTTAGCATGAAGTGTCCACTTGGAAATGTGTGCCCACATTAATGTGTACATTGGAATGCACACATGGAAATGTGTGCCCACATTAATGTGTACATTGGACAATGTGCACATTAATTGCACCTATGGGTGTGGCCCACTTAGCATGAAGTGTCCACTTGGAAATGTGTGCCCACATTAATGTGTACATTGGAAAATGTGCACATTAATAGTTGCACCTATGCTTGGCAAGTTGCCCCCTAGGGGGGTCCCATAGGCCAATTGACCTCCGAGGACGATAAAAAATCTATTCTATTCTATTCTATTTATTCTAAATCCTATAATCGCTCAATCCTGACCTGCTGGAACGTCACAAATACGCTTGCTGCCCTCTTTTTGTTTGGGTCCCATAGGCCAATTGACCTCCGAGGACGATAAAAAATCTATTCTATTCTATTCTATTTATTCTAAATCCTATAATCGCTCAATCCTGACCATAGATGCTGGGAATATACTCCAGCATATTCCCTCTCCATCAACCTGGCCCGTCCACTGAAAAATAAGATGGGGTCAAACCCCCTTTTCCACGTCACACTATGATTTGGGGACAATGGTCCCCAAGTCAATGATTTCTAAGACATTGACTTCCCAATTGCTTCACTCAAATTTAAACAGATTACATTCAATTGCAAGAAGGAAAGATGCAACGTGTGAAAGTGGCCATTCATTAATACGAGGTCTACTCATAATCGACCTGAATCTAAGCACAAAACCATGAAATACATTGCACATCCACGCAAAATAAAATGCCACATTGAAGAGCAGAAAGCAACAGAAAGAAACATAGGAACTTGAACCCCACCAAAATAAATCGGCACCAGGATGCTTCACTCACTTCAGAATAGAGCAATCTGATTTTCCATAATTCCACACCCTCATTTAACACATGGAATGATTCTGCTCTAATATATTATCATTACCAGTGGGCTGCATGACAACTTGTAGAGGCAGAACTCAATAAAAGCACACAAAAACCCTCCACATGTTGCTGCACAACAAACCCTGCAGAAGCTCAAAGAATCAAAACTCGAACTAAGAACTACTGAAACAAAACCTGACTAAATCAGAAGCAAGGCAGTCTGAAGGATTGGCCTGCCTTAGAAGCAAGCAACGACTTTGCATCGCTCGTATACATCTCCAGAATCTCAGTAACCTGAGAAAAGTAAATTTACTTGTCTATAGAGAATGGACACACCTGAAAATCTTGAAAAATATCCTTTGAGCTTCCTAGTTGAAATATTTGCCTTTGCTCAATGGTAGGCTGTTGCTGCTTAAATATGTCACCTTGCCCTGTCTGAAGATTTTCAAGCCCCTTTCATAGTTTGCTGGTAAGATTGTCTAGAGGCCGCAAGCACACTGCAATCACCCTTCGATAGGTTTCATCTGATTCTTCAAAAAGTGCAGCCCGTCTCCAAGACTCCACATGCTTCTCTGAGAAACCAGAAAGTGTATACAGGTCCAAGTATGCAAGATATTGTAGAAACAGGCCATCTGCATCTTCCAAGGCAGATAACAAGCTACGACTTCGATCTGTCTCTGCAGCAGCTGATCCAGGCCTTGGAGCAAAAGCATATCGAGTTGTGTGAGCAACCTGGGTCATCAATAGTTCAGTGAAGATGCAAATAAAAAGTAGCCTGAAGAGCAGCAAATGTTCCTGTCGGAAGTAAGCCGCCATGGCCAGACAGTTCGCCGCCCTGCCCTGCGCTTGAACTCACAACCCCTTCGCCATGCCCTCGCCGCCCTGCCCTGCGCATGAACTCACAGAAATAGAAAACCCTAAATACCAAGTTAGAAACTATTAAACCAAAATCACGACATTAGAAATCCCAAAACACATTTACTGACGTCAGATTTATAACAAAATAGGCTACGAATACATGCAAAAACCTTAGAAAATCTTAGGTAACACCAGACCCAAACAACATTTTGGGAACCTAATATTGTATTCCATATAAAAGCCACTAGAATTTCATTATAATTGGTTAAGTTTCTTGTTGAATGTCTTAAAACTTAACTTGAAGCTTGACATGGATAACAACTGGACTAAGTTTGAAAGCCTGAGTTCCCAAGTCTTGTTGCGATTTTTTACTCTAACATATGCACTTGGATGGATGCAGGTGAGGTTCGGTCCTTTAATTTTGATTGGGTGTATCCACTCAACAAGATATACCATGGTCGGTAATAATGATTAGAACTCTTGCCCTTTTGCCCGATCTGTCTTCCATCTTGGGCTTCTTTTCCCTTGTTTTTTGTTCTCATTCTTCAATCTGAATGTTGTTTGTGTATATGTCTTACTTTGTTTATCTTTCTCTGTCTTGGTCTTTGTTTTTCTTTCTTGCGCGGAGATGAGTCTGGATATCTGGAGGCGAAGAGCTACGCTATGGAGGCTACTTGTGGTTCTTGCCATTAATTTTCCATAAAATAGTGCAAACAATGGTCTTTGCGTAGGAAAGAAAAGATGCTGATGTTGAAGATTCCATAGAATCTTCTATGATCTAAGGTTGCTAAAACCTCAATAAAAACCATATCCATAAAGAAAGTGATACCAGAAGGTGCTCCTGGAATTTTCCATTATACTTTGGTAGTGCATCCCATAAGCATATAGGATAGAACCTTTATTAGATCAAATTTTCAAGGTCCATACAAATTCACGCTGCTACATATGCATAGCGTTGTAGATCAATTTTTTATTAGAAGCAGCAACCCGGACGAATGTTTAATAGTTTATTTTTTCACCCGGCTAGTTACCGCTAGTTATGTGCGGCAACGCCGGGCACGGGTTTACTAGTAGTAGATAAAAGAATGGCATGAATAGCCCTCCAAGGCTTGGAATAAGGAGATCAGGACTCAACACTTTTAATGTATTGCAATACAAGCTGTGTTAATTCTTTCAAATGACTTGTATAATAGTGGTCCGCTCCTTCAACTACAAGCAATTTGTGGTTTGCTATAGTCGTAGCAAATTGGTGTGCATCAGACACAGGAATAACCTCGTCTTCTGAACCATGGACTGTCAACACCCTGAAACAGCACTTCAATGTGAGTCTTAAATTGTGTATCTGCAATCAACAGAATGATCATTCACATTGTTTGCTCAAAATTTCCAAACACAAATTCTTTATGCTAATGCAAGGCTATTAAGTATTAACTGTAACTTTTAGAACTGAAATGGGACTATTATTCACACAATTACCTGCATTTTTCTGGAATACGGCTGGCTGCTTCTGGCATGTCTGTGTTGAGCCTATCCCACAAGCCTTCTTTTGTCACACGGTAATCAAATTTACCTGATTTTCAAACATATCAGCAACATGACATCAACATTTGCTACATAATCTAAGGTCTGTAACTAAACAAATTACCTGATTTCAAAACAAATCAGCAGCATGCCATCAACATTTCCTACATAATCTAAGGTCACGCAAATGTATAGTAATGGAATGAATACCATGTTTGTCTTTAACATCCATAAACCCTTTCTCCTCTATTACTTGCAAAAAGTCGTCGCCCAGCCTAATCTGGATCCCAAGTTTAAGATCAAAACGGCCACTTATATTGATTACATTGGGCACATCACCATACTTGGCAGCATACAGCAGCACTGCATTTCCTCCTGAAATGAACAGGGAGATATATGTTTTGACATAATTTTTATATGATTTAGGCATTTAGAATATGCAAGTCAGTACCTTTGCTATGGCCCATTATGTATTTCACATGGCGGCCATTAGAGTTCCAATATTGAACAACAGAATGAAGATCATCAACATCTTTCCAGAAGGTCCCGTATTTAAAATCTCCATCACTTTCACTGCAGAAACAAATTGGAGAAAGAACTCAGTATCATACCTGCAAAGGGCCAAAAGGGCCAAAGTATATCCAATTTCCAGAAAAATCAAATCTATAGGGCCAAAAGGGCCAAAGTATACCCATTTCCAGAAAAATCAAATCTATAGGAACTTAGGCCCAATTCAAGAAGTCCAGTTGCCAATCCCGAAAGCACAGGCAAATTCTGCAACAAAAAAGAACCTCGTTATATGCATGCTGCTTGCTACTAGTTTTTTTTCCTTCTTGCGATAACCGAATTTACTTTAGTTGTTCGAAAGCCATGACAAAGTATAACAACATCCTCTGAGCCAGTATCCTCAAAAATTCCAACCATTTTCTCGCCTAATTCATTTGGAATTGACACTTTTTTTGAACATCCCAGCTCTATAAAAGATCACGAGTACAACAAAGTTTTAGCCACTGATTTCAGTTTTCACTTACTTAAACAAAAAGCTATTGGTGTATCTTAATTCTACATAAGCAGAAGAGAAACCGAAACAGAGAATGAAATGTTAGGCAACGAGAAATTCTTGCAATGATCTCAACTAAGAAACTCCAGAACTTTCAATGATCCTGAAAATAGTTCTACTGATGAAAAAACTTACCGGAAGCGTTTTCCATGGTCTATGATACAAGAAAGTAGAAGCTGTCGTGTCCTGTTTTATCAGGCCAGCAGATCAAAATGCCACGTCGCTGGGAAATCTTAGGTAGCAAGATAATGATGGATTTTGGATGTATATTGCCCCACCAAAAATTTGTGGCAAGAATATTTCAAATTGTGGCGCACAATAGTAGCAGATTATAACATTTCCATTATGGACCCTTCAGCTTTTAACTTGTAGATGTCTTTATGACACTTCAAATTGGCGCTTTCGTGCACTTTGTTGCGGATACGTTTGGCGAAAAGCTGAGTCTGTAAATGGGTCATGCACTCTTGTGTCTAATAGATCAAGTGGGTAGGAAGTCTAGGACCTCTTCTGCACCCAAAGAGCCAACTTATAAAAATATTATCTTATAGCTAGCATTTCTTTAAGTCCACAAGACATGCTACAATCTATTTTTTAATTCAAGCTGGTGCCGTGATTCTCATGCAAAAGGAACACAGGGACATAATTGTTTATATTTACAAGAAATTTATCGCGGCGGCCAAGGCCGCCGCGAACATTTCTTTTGTTCCAACCCTGCGAAATTGGATTTACCATAAGTTTCAGACCTTATTTAGTAATAGATTTGTGTTAGTTCAAACTGCGCAAAACAAAAGGCATTCTTGAAGTAATTGAACATACAGGATTTGAAGCTGCGTTGTTGTCTCCAGTACTCATGCTCATAAGGTAGATTGGTAACATTGATTTGAATTGGTAGTTTCTATTTGGTGGACATGTGGATTGCATATCTTTTAACATGTTTTCTTGAGTTTCCACATGGTCACCTCCTATTATTATTGAAGAGCTTGGCATGTAAACACTTCATATTTATAATGTTGTTCTTAATTGTTGTATTACCTCTAAAATGAGGTTAAGACACTATAAGCTATCTGCATGCTATGACTTTAAAATGAAGCTTGCCATTGTGTACTAGACTTCTCAAAGATGCTCCATCGAGAGATGGGCAATGTCACCGTTATATAGCTCAAACCGTTGTGAGAATAAAAGATACAATTGCAAGTGTCCATATAGTATCTTATAGTATCTGTATTGTGTTTATTATAACAAGATAGGAAAATAGTGTTTATTATAACAAGATAGGAAAATAGTGTCATGTAAGAAAACGTCATAGGGGAGCAAGATTTGGTTGTTAAAAACTTGTGGGGCATGCCCTCTGTCCTAAATTATGCGCCCGCGCCACTTGCCCCTGTCCTAACTTTTTTCATGAAATAAATACGTCAAGGCTGGAAAACAAACTTGATATCACATCATGTGGGCATGGCCATTTATTTCAAATGGAAATTTATAATGCACGACTTAACATGCACATTTGCTTCTTGACGGGTTTTTATTTGAACCAAACAAATGTTATTCTTTCACTAACTATTACATAAATTTGTTATATGTTAATACATTGCTAGGTGATTAACCTTAGTATATCTACTCCATAAGATGAGTGTAATGTTCATCCTTCCAATCTACTTGCTTTTGTATTTGAAGGTCATAGTTTGAAAAGATAATTAAAGGGCTAACCATAGCTTTGGAACCAAACCATGGCGAAATTCTCTCCAAGGTTAGTTGAAAGTTAGCCTAGCCTAGGCGTTAACTAGTAAGTTGCATCAATTAAATCTTTAGGGGATAAGTGGTGGCTTTAAAAGCACATTGGTGGCTTTAAAACACATTCGCAACACCATTGGTTGCAGACTTTCCAATAGCGGTTTTATGAAGCATTGATTTGTGTCATCTTATTTGAAGCTTAGATCAGTTGTGGATCACTCTGAAGGCAATCCAGAAGATCAACCAGGAGAGGATAATAGCCTGATAATAGCCTGTCAATCACTCAACAAGTGTTCCAGAAGATCAAAGGGGAGAAGGAATGGGAGACTAAGATCTGGTTTATTTTGGGTTCAAATCCCAACCACTAAAGCTTTGTATTTTAACAGTGCTTTGAGTTTTAACATGAAGCCATCACAGTGCTTTAGTGCTTTGGTTGATAAATTCTCACAAATTCCATTTGCACTTCCTGATACAAAACACAGAAGGAAAGAATAAATCAGAAAGTTGTAATTCAAAACTTAAAAGTATAGAGAAATCAAAGTCCAGTTTTGCAGGGAGACAAAGCATCTGTATATACCTGTTAATCCATCTTCAACATCCATATATACTTCTTGATCCATCTCCAACAGAAGAAAGGAAGGCAATTCTGGTAATAACGGATCAAAAGCTATTTATCCAATCATGGGAGCTTGAAAAAGACAGCTACTATGAGTCAAAATCTTGAGCAAGACTAGATTGAACTCTAAAGAACCACATTCTTTAAGTTATAAGATTCTTCAACAATTTCCTCCTCCAATAAGGATAATTCCTTTCTGCTGCCAGAAGTCTGGAGGAGGTATGCCTTTAGCACTTAGATAATGTAGAGGCAACCAGTAGACTTAAATAGATAGTAGACTTGTAGACAATTCCATCAAATAAGCATCCAATGCGGATAATTGCATAAAAAACTCATGCAAAGGAATACAAAGAGACAACAAACACTATCAAGGCTTTACTGGGCTCTATTGGCTTTGTGTAAGAATTAAAGCAATGCAATTTCCAAGTTGAAGAGTTCAGTTAGAACATCCTAAAGTCTGAGGTGAGAGTGTGCTGGACAGAATAACATAACAAATAAGAAGTAGCAATTGTCCTTACACTTCAAAGAGCTTCTCTGTATAATGTACACGTACACATCATGTAGCTTTTCTGCAAGAACAAAGTATTTTGGAAGAGGAAATATTCAAAAGAAGTAATTCTAAGAGTTGTATCTGAAATTAATATATACAAAATGTAAACAGCAAGTTTATGCACCTCTCTGCAAGAGAAATACCTGTTATTTGGGCCCAATCCTCTCGTTTGCCGTCATTATCTCTATCTCAGACCTGCATCCTCGATGCACAAAAACATATGCTCCACAGTAACAGCTATTAGGTACATCCAACCTCTTCGGCAGATCGGTTAAAAACCTCGCGTTTTTCATGGAAAAAAACCCTTTCTGAGCTGTACAATCAATCAAGGCAACGTAGAGCCATATAGGCATTGGCCAGCCATCTTTTATTCAGGAAAGGGGATACATTTTGTGGGAGGAAGTAGCAGGAATAAAGCGAAGACTAACAAAAATGTGAAGGGCAAGCTTACCTTCGAGGCCTGTATCTGTGGCAGAGTTTGGAGATGCCACTCTTCAAGCTATGGTAAAGATATTACGACTCCAATGGTACTTTCAGCTGCCGAATCAGCCTCATGGCCTGCCAAAGTGGAGGGCGACCCCGCACTGGTGCATAATATTCCATCAATCATGCTCCAAACTCGCAGATCTAGCTAAAAACTATGCCAATTCCGATCCCTTCCCTCTGCTCCGAGCGTACATACATACTCTGGTTCTGATGCTTTTTAATTATGTTAGGCATGCATCGGATTTGGCGTATCCTGGATCTGGAGCCCCAAATGTTTTGCAGCTCCTGGCTATGGCGATGGCGGAGCATTGAAAGCTCTGGCAACCTGGGCGGCTGGAATATGGCCCGGGCTTCCGGGGAGCTGACTGCCATAGCCTACAGCAAGGGATTCGATTGCTTCGAAAGCAAGAATCCCGTCGATTTGTTTTTCTTTTTAATTTTTTTCATTTATGTTTTTTTTAAGGACACGTGGCTTTCTCAAGTCTTTTCCTGGGACGGAAATATTTCATCAAAGCTGGCTTATATATTTGTATAAGAGTGATACAAATTTCCGATTGGGAACTGAAAATATCCGGCTATTTGATGAAAGAGTAGGAAAATTTCCGATTGGGTTTAAAAACTTTGCCCAACACTGGTTGTGACAAGAAACTTATCGCAGCGGCCAAGGCCGCCGCGAACGTTTCTCTTCCTCGACCCCATGTCCTCCAGCAATCATTAGCGCTTGGGATGGGTAACCTTTCTATATTTGGTTAACATGACAACTCAAGTACAGGTGGGACTTGAACCCGCAATGTTGCCGTATGTTCTTGTGCCCGTATGATAGATGGATGCTGTCTCAAGTACCATAGGTATATAGTTTCTAGCAGCAGAGCAAAAAAGAAAAAATCAGTATTATGCACCTCAATGGATGCTGCTACTGCTTGTATAGCTTCTGGAATAATGTTTAACTCGACTTCCTTCAATAGTCATCTTCTTGTTATATAGGCTCTGCCAGAGATCATTGATTCCAATGCAAATGAAGTACCAAGATCTTTTGAAATGGTTATTCTGTAGATTGGGAGGACCTGCAATTTTGTTTGGCATATCAGAATAAGAGAAGCAAAATAGATCAAATTCTATAGGGCAAAATGAGAATACCTGTTAAAGAGTTAAAAGTTGAACCATCGAGATTTTTCTGAAAGTAAAGGAACTGGTTTACTTGCTCTGCTAGGTGAAATGGGGTCATGATGGTTGATGCTCTTGCTGTGGCCCCTCCCCATGCAAAGCTTACTCCATGACCTGCAACCGGCCATCAGAGAGGCGCCCTTGAAAATGACCAAAATAGGTATGTCCATGGTGGTAATTTTCATAAGGATCTTTCGCAAAAGCGCCATAATCATTCCCTGACCGACTGAATACTTTGAAAGGCATATAGTGTGGAGAAAGACAGTGTAACAAGAACTATGAACGCAGTGGCGAAGATGATGGCAGATACCATGGTTAAGACTTAATGAGGAGGAAACTTCATTGAATTCGGGCATCATACCTGGCAGCTGATGATTGCAGAGGTATGTGGAGAAAGACAGTGTAACAAGAACTATGAACGCAGTGGCGAAGATGATGGCAGATACCATGGTTAAGACTTAGGAACATGGGGGTATGAAGGAGAATTATAAAGGCCACATGAGGGGTCAATAATACAATGCAATACACTAGGAAAAAAAAAAAAAAAAAGGAAATCCTTCCTCCCCTTTGAAATAATACCAAGCTGCTCAAAGACGATTTGGGCCCATGACCTTAGTTTCTTTCAATCCTTCAAATGCCCACTTGATTCGACCATTTGATCCTGTTTTTAACCCCTCCACTTTCGCGATCTTTTCAAAATCTTGAATCGGCCATCGGACTTTAGCTTAGCAATAGCTTTTGTCTCATTAGCCGGCATCTTCCCACATGCATTGTCCGGGATTGCGGATTTTTTCTTTAAGAGGAATCGCCCATTAGACTAATAGATAGCGATTCTTGTCATGCCGTGCGCGAGAAGTCCATATCCATCCACGAAATTGCATTCTACCGTTGTAGTTTTGCGTCTATAAGATTTACGTCTTATCTGGGACTCTCGTCTCCTATGCCCGTCTTATCTTTGGGATAAATTCTCTTATTTATATGTTGCGGATCATTGGGAGAGATGTGTTTTTCTTGTGGCTATGGGGTTTTTTGTGAGTATTTTGGTGCCCACCATAGCCGGGTTTTGGGTCAGATATGGGGCGGTTTGTTTTGCGAGCAAGAAGCAACGGTGGCTTAAGGAAAGAGCGTGTTTTAGCTGAACAAATCAAAGGGGCCCGAGAAGAAAAAGCGGGGGTTTCTTGCCCCCCTCTTCTTCTTCACGACCATTTTGCTTCAAAATCCGACCTGCTCACATTGTTTTGCTTCAAAATCCGACCCGCCCACCTTGTTTTGCTTAAATCCCACTCTATTGGGTTGCTCCATAAATGCGGATTGAAATTTGAATGCAGTAGTGGTTTTGAAGTTCATTTGATGGGTATTAGAAGGATGGTTCCAATTTGAATGCCTCGGTAGAAGCGCCATGAAGTTTCTTCTCGTTATTCTTTCCACTCTGCTTCTTTCTTCCGTTAAGTCCGGAAGAGCCAGCAGATCTCTTGCAAAAAGCATGGAATCGATCAGATCTTGAAACAAATCGGTGCTTTCGGTTTCACAAAGAAATCCCGCGAATACATGGCTTTTCGTTAACAGGACCTTCGTGAAATCCTTCGCACCGTAAGCTCAAAAACGCTCTAATAATCCTCCATTTTTTTTTATTAGTTATCAATTACGAGCCATTGATCTTTGATTCTTGACTTTCAGCGGAGCGCGACGCAATTGAAGCCCCATTCATCCACGCCCAATTGAAGCCCCATTTCGCCAAATTCATCCAAGCCAAATTTTTCTGAGTGTATCTATGGCTATGGCTGTCAGGATGGGTCCATCACAGGCGGATCAGTTTCGTCGGAAGTAATTGAAGCCCCATTCATCCACGCCCAATTGAAGCCCCATTTCGCCAAATTCATCCAAGCCAAATTTTTCTGAGTGTATCTATGGCTATGGCTGTCAGGATGGGTCCATCACAGGCGGATCAGTTTCGTCGGAAGTTCTAATGCTGAGAAGCTCCAGAACAGAGGAATTTGAGCCGAAAAAACTTTGTTTTTGGAAGCGGAGGTTGAATTTTGGCACATTCCGGGTTGCAGCAAGGAGTGGGGCTTGCCAGATCGCCGCTGGTGCAGAAGATCCGGAACAATGGATTGCGGCGGCCTCTATCTGGAGCTTCTTTTCTGGATCAGCAAGAGGCTTGGACGACTTCGATGGGGCACGTTTGGAAGTTTTGGCACGTTTTTAGAAGTTTTTAGAAATTACAGTTTTGGCATTTGTGACACGTGTGGCAGCAACAATTTTTTCTCCTCTTATTTTAGAAAGGCCTAAATAAATAGACGTGGCCAACCCGTTTTTTTTTTTTTTTTTTTTTTTGGAAACCTCCCTAACTTTCCATGGAAACCTCCCTAACTTTCCATGGAAACCTCCCCAACTTTCCCTGGAAACCTCCCCTATTTTCCTGGAAACCTCCCCAACTTTCCCCGGAAACCTCCCCAACTTTCTCCAGATTAGAAAACAGGGGAGGTTTCCATTAAATTTGCACGAAGACCAAGACTAGCCCCGTGCATCTCGGTGCTCGTGCGTTTTAATGACGAGGTTGCCAACATTAATGACTATTTTTTTTTTTTAATATTTTATGGAAACCTCCCCAACTTTTCAAAGAAACTAGGGGAGGTTTCCACATAATAGACTAGCCCCGTGCATCTCGGTGCTCGTGCGTTTTAATGACGAGGTTGCCAACATTAATGACTATTTTTTTTTTTTAATATTTTATGGAAACCTCCCCAACTTTTCAAAGAAACTAGGGGAGGTTTCCACATAATGTCTATAAAATTTCAAAGTGAGCTATTTCTTCAAGTAGATCGTCCCTTTGAGTTCTTCTTTCATCCACGAAAATGGATACACCTCTTAGAAGGAGACCACCCATTGTTTGAATAAATCAAGTTAAGCGGATAATTGGCATTTCAGAGATCATTCGACACTATCATCTTTGGTTCCTTTCTAGGAACAGGCATATTTATGTAATGGCAAATGGATACACCTCTTAGAAGGAGACCACCCATTGTTTGAATAAATCAAGTTAAGCGGATAATTGGCATTTCAGAGATCATAAACTTACTTGATCCAAATCTAGGATCTAAGGATAAAGAAAAGAAAAGATTTGTTTGCATACCATTGTTATGAACTTGATAGTCTAAAAAACTTCTCTATGCCATTGTTATGAATTTGGTAATCTGAAAAACTTCTCTATGTACTTGATCCAAATCTAGGATCTAAGGATACTGAAGAGTTTATAAGAGTATGTTGTTCGAGATTGTATCTTTAGTGGTCTGCCATTTTATAAGATGGTTTGCAATGATATGCTATTTTATAAGATGGTCTGCAATGATGGTTGATAGGACATAATCCACTAAGTATTCCGAGAATGATCAAAGATCAAAACGTTGATTTACATAAGTTTTAGCACAAGGAATTATACTCTTCTCCTTACATCATAGTTTCAGTAAGTTGGCTAATACTCATTATAGTGAATAGCACCAACTTTCCATACAATATATGCAGTCCCCAGCATGATGCTGATGATCAGCACTCGTTTCTTTTCATCAAAAATATTAGATGGAACCCAGGTTGCCCAAATTTGGTGGTCTTTCCTCCGCTGCTTTGGGAGGTTTGGGTGTTCTAGTAAATGGTGAATCAGCTACGAAAGACAAAGTAACACTCTAAACCGAAGATGATTGGTTAGAAAATCACGGAGGGCCTGCTTTCAATGCAGTTTCATTGGCTTTTCTCTCGAGCAATTTTGATTGATATTTTTCCACCAACAAATGGATTTGATCTTTGGAATCTGTTCTTGCCTATTAGCTTCCCCTTCTTTGTCTTCACTTCTTTCTCCATCTGCTCTAGCCCTCACCCACAATGTTCTTTTCCTTTGCTCTGCGGTATTAGTCTTATTCCCACCTATAGCCCGAGTCGATATGAGACGCCTTGGTGATCTCTTAGGCACTCATTACTTGCATCCCACATGGAAGGCATTTCGGATACCAGATACAAAATAAATTGATGAATCATAATGCGGTATTAGTCTTATTGGATTACTCCTCCATCTCCAAATTAACAATACCTACCTTTATGATGGTGATAGTTTTATTGGTCTAGCCACATCAATTCAGCTGGATACCAGATACAAAATAAATTGATGAATCATAATTTGTTGAACCATGTCCTGGATTACTCCTCCATCTCCAAATTAACAATACCTACCTTTATGATGGTGATAGTTTTATTGGTCTAGCCACATCAATTCAGCTGGAGAAAAACCTCGTGCAGACAGAATCGTGATTGCATGTCCTTCTTGAATGACACCTATAGAAAGTTGATATATAAAAAGAGGGACTTCTTTGAGTCTTCATTTCTGGAAGGGAATGCTTAACTTGGATGACTGTACAGCCAAATAAATAAAGCATGTATTAGTCTTATTCCCACCTGTAGCCTGAAGTTTGATATGAAGTGCAGTGATCCCCAATTCCTGCGTGTAATTTATATGATGACAAAATTACATATAACTAAATATCATTTAATGTTCTAACACAATGGTCAACAGTTACAACGAATTGGAGAAAAACGTAAATTCGTCATATCTACCTAGCAACCAGCAGTTGCAATCAAGATGGAAATATTCCCTTAATATCAACTCTTTACTTAAGTCAGTGACTTCATCCGGCTCTATTTCTGTTAGTCGCATTAGTCGAAATAATCTCAAAGTTTCATTGCTGCTTCCATTTATAACATGTCTTCCAAGCAATGTGTTCCACGATACAACATTGTAAATGTCTAAAGTCTTGAATATTATCCAAGCAGCTTCAAGATCCCCATATTTACCATACATGTCAAGGAGAGTGTTCCCTACAAAGGTATCCAATTCACATTTGACCCTCAAAATGCTGGCATGAATAAATTTACCAGCACATGCATTCAAAATAGAAACAAAGGTTACCTTGTTGGGCTTTACATTTTCTAATTGGATCTCTTGCAATAACTTAAAAAACATTTATGCCACTGCCCTGCTGAGCATATCCTGCAATTATTATACTCCATGAAACTGCATCACGAGAATACAAACGATCAAAAACTTGCTGGGCACATGGTAAGCTACCACACTTATGATACATATCTACAAGGCTGCTTCCCACAATTATATTTAAATCACAGTGATTTGTGAGGGCATATGCATGGACTTGCTTGCCATGTTCCAAGGCTGAAATAGAAGAACATCCACTAAGAATACTGAAGAACGTCAACTTGTTCGGCCTTAAACCTTTCTGTTGCATCTTTTTAAATAGTGTAATGGCCTCTTTGCCATTTCCATGTTGGGCATATCCTGCAATCATAGCATTCCATGACACAACATCTTGCTTCACTAGCCATACTAAAAGATCCGACAACCAGGGAAAAGATCCGGAGGCATTTTTGCCAGTTCATCCATGCTTAAAATGTTACCATTGGTTTTAACCATTGATCTTGAAATGCATAAAGATCTCTGTCTTTTGCTATGCATCCATTACATTTCCGTCAGAGCATATTGTACAATGATCGGGCAAAGAGCAAGAATCATTTATGAAATCAAATCTCGTCCAGTTCCCCCGATTCAAAGAATATGCATGAAGATTACCCGTATGCGCATCAATCAAATAATGCTCTGCCGGAAGAAGAACCCACAGATCCCAGAGACAAACTTTTGACGGATTCATGCTGCAAACATCAAGAAACATGACAAGCTCTGCCTCTGCCCGAGCAAACATGAGAAGCTCTGCCTCTGCCCGAGCTTCTTTCATGCAGGGATTAGGCGGACTATTCATAACCGCATGTGGAAGATAGAAAGCTTCAAGAAAAGACATCAAGAAACATGACAAGCTCTGCCTCTGCCCGAGCAAACATGAGAAGCTCTGCCTCTGCCCGAGCTTCTTTCATGCAGGGATTAGGCGGACTATTCATAACCGCATGTGGAAGATAGAAAGCTTCAAGAAAAGAAATAGAGATCTATATTTTTTTACCTTGTTGCTGTGCAATATCTGCCATGCAAAAACGCAAACATTAGATCATCCAACATACAAAACTCCAAAACCGATTTACTTACCCCAGTCTTCAGTGCACAGATTCAAGAATCAACACTTCGCGCTAGCTTTTCAGAGCTCTAATTTTAAATATCTGCCATGCAAAAACGCAAACATTAGATCATCCAACATACAAAACTCCAAAACCGATTTACTTACCCCAGTCTTCAGTGCACAGATTCAAGAATCAACACTTCGCTACAGAAAACGAATTTGAAAAGCTCCAAATAGAAATTCATGTACGAAAGTGAAAGGGGCAATCTAATTTTGCCGTCGATCATAAATTCTTTGCATTTACTAGGAGTGGATCTCCGCTCAAGAAACTTTAATCCAAGTGGAAACCTCCCCAATTTTCCCATATGGAAACCTCCCCAAGCTTCCATGGAAAGTTGGGGAGGTTTCCATATAGGAAAATTGGGGAGGTTTCCATTTTTGCGGAGTCTAACCAAATTCGGGCGCAGATAATTTGAGCGTGGCCAACCTGTGGGCTCTTCTCAGCCCAGGAATATATAAAGATACATCCAATTTTGGATTTTTTTTTCCGTAGCTTTTTTTTTCTGTGTTCTGCCTCAGGTGAAGCCGACATGTGTTTTGCCATAACCAAGGAAACTTTGCTTTCAAGCAAAGTCTGCGGCCAGTGATCCGCATTTGTGCCGGCAGCACCAGCGGCGATCTGGCAAGCCCCATAATCCCTGCTGCAACCCGGAATGTGCCAAACCTCCGCTTCCAAGAACAACGTTTTTCAGCTCAAATTCCTCTGTTCTGGAGCTTCTCAGCATTAGAACTTCCGACGAAATTGATCCGCCTGTGATGGACCCATCCTGATAGCCATAGCCATAGATACACTCAAAAAAATTTGGCTTGGATGAATTTGGCGAAATGGGGCTTCAATTCTGTCCGCCAACATCAGCGATTTTGGAATCAAAACTTACAGTTACATCCTTTTTGGGTCTGCCTCCTGCTGGTTTTTGAACACAGAAATCGGATACTGCACAAATACTTGCTTTCCCTGCGCAGAACCGGAACAAAAAGGTGAGATGTTACTCTGTTTTTATCTTTTTTTGCAATGAATGTGCGATAGATGCTATGATGGACTGGGCCGCTGCTTTGCAAAGATGCTTTGACGTCTTAAATGCAAGATCTTTCCCACCTTAAGCTTCGAATATTGCTGTCCTAAAGCTTTGAGCTTCAAATGCATGCCATAAAATTTTGAAGTTATGAATACCCAATCTAAGACCTGATAGAAAATTAATCCATCTTGCCAGAGTATGGTTCTTGAACGCAAGCACAACCTTATGTTGGAGATTGTTTGTACAATGCCGACGAGCTCTTTTTTTCCTTTTGCTTGGATCTTGCTTGGATACATGCATTGACATGTTTTTTGTTTTCCGTGCATAGACAATCAAAGCATAAAGGTGCATGATACAGATAGAGAGTTAGCAAATAATGGATGTAGTAGCCATCACGTTTGGAGGTCAATTAGAGGTATGTAGCTTATCATTGTGACATTTAAAAGTATTTGTTGCATTATCTTGCTTTATATATGGCTCTGCACAACCAAAGCATAATAGATATCTATTTGTTGTTCTGGATATAAGTCCATTTTTTGACTAACCTTTCTTTGTACTCAAGCTGCGCGTTAGTTTTTTTAAACTTAATTTTGCATTCTTAGTTTGTCATGAGATAGTGAGCTTGGCATCTATATTCTCATTAATCTGATATGCAATAGTGCTTGGAGATGTCTACCACATGTCTAGAATGCCAATCCGTGCGTTTATCTGCGCTTTAAGCTTAGGCTAAACTTTGAGAGTGTTGCTGATTGTGCAAATGCTCTAGACCTTATTGATGTTCTTTCTTTGTATTTGAGCTGCTCTTATTTGTTGGAACTTAATTTTGCATTCTTAGTATCTCGTAACGAGTTAGTGAGCTTGGCATTAAACTTCTCTTACTGTGTTGTGTGGCAGACAGATGCTAGAGTTATGCGGGTTAATCTTCAGCATGTTTTAGAGGATTTGGATTTGTTTCTATTGGGAATAAACAGGTAATATGCTTTTAGGAAGTTGTTTCTCTATGTTGTAAAGGAAACATATAAACTGCCCCGTATAAGCTTTGAACACTACATCTTTGAGGATACTGATCATTAAAAGTTTTGTTCTGTTCTGGATCGAGGACCTCCAATAAAGCAGATGCAGGATCACCACGAACATCTGTGCCTGTTTTATATATTTTGTCAAGAAGCATCACAGGATTATTAACTCCAACCCTCTGCATTGAACAAATAACTTCCATCAGCCAGGCAAGAAAATTTTCTTAATCAATGCATTTGAAAATCTCATGTCCATTGAAAATTTCTCCCTTATTTAACTACCTAGGTCCCCTTGGTCTAGCAGATCCACATGGATCTTATTGCATGGATTTGTGCAAGCTGGATATTCTAAGCAAATCTCGCCCAAAACATAGATGGATCTTAATTATTCCTCTTAGATTGTTTGACCCGGTAGACCTTTATTTTGGAAAAGAGACGAACAAAATACAAGGTCTTATGAACATTGTCATACAGCAAGACAAATCGTTAATTGAAATACAAGACAATCATTACCTTTATACCCTCTATTAGGCGTCCTGGCATACTTCCGATATATGTTCTTCGATGGCCTCTGATATCCGCTTCATCCTTCACCCCTCCTAGTGAGATCCGAATGAATCGTCTACCTAATGCCCCTGCAATAGATGATGCCAGTGATGTCTTTCCTACACCAAGAGGACCAACAAAACACAAAACAGGTTTCAACTGTAAAAGCAAGGGCGAAATTAGAGAAGATTGAAGGCTTTGCCCAGTTTGATTTTCAAAAAGATCTACACATTCTAAAAATCATACCTTTGTGGAAGAATAAATGAAACATAGGAACTCGAATTTTGTAATTGTTAAGACACAGATATTAAATGCAAAACCAATTGACCATCCTAGCCCTAGTAATTGTTGTCTGCTGCTCAACTTCAAAAACCTACTAAGGTACTTCTCGTAAAGCAATAAAATCTGTGCATTTCTTCTACTGTAAGCATAGCAAAAGCTCCTGAAGCTACCTTCCGTACAGCCAAGTACTCAATAATCCTTTTTTTGACTTTTCCAAGACCATAATGTTCACTATCAAGCCTCTCCTTTGCAGCAGCCAGGTCAAGCTCACGCTCCTCACTGCTTACTTGCCATGGTAAATCAGCAAGAAGCTCTATGTATGTTCTAGAGCTTCCATATCCCGGCTGTTGAGGTTGCATTTTCCGCAGTCTCCTGCAACATTTTAGTTAGTGTCTACATACCAGAACCACAGTTATTTGTCTAACCAATCTCACCGAAGCTCTCTTTGTGCGTGTTTCCAAACATTTGCTGGCATGCCTGCACTTTGCATCTTTCTTTCCAATGCAGCAACATCATCATCATCATCGTCTTCATTATCACCTAACTTTTCTTTAATAGCTTTCATCTGCACACCAAGAAGTGCACTTCTTGGTTGATCAGCAATAGATAACTAGTGCCTCCATTGTAACTACAAATTCAGAACAACATCCAAAGGCAGTTACCTGTTGACGAAGTAAAAACTCCTTTTGATATTTTGAAAGTTGCCCTTCAACCTTCTGCGATATTTTCTTAGCCACACGAATAGTCTGATTCATACAAATATTTTAAGCTAAAAAGTCCTAACCACGATTAAAACGTAATAGCATAGCAAAACAAAGAAATCTAGCGTACAACCTTCAGCCCAATAAAAAATCACAGTAACACATAACCAAAGCCAAATAACATCCTTTTATTGTCAGACATTGAAAATAGCTAATTTACTTCAAGCTGTATTGACAGTTGAACATACCTGAAGATGGCGAGTGATGACTTTATTTGCCTTTGTCATCCGCTGCTTAAGCTCTACAGCATCTAGCATGGCAAGGCGGCCCTCAAAACTCCCTTCAAAACTAGCTTGAATCCAAATCCTATTAGGTGATGGTTGTGTTGGGGTCGTCATCACCATTCACCACACCATTCACCACTCACCACACTCGTCACCACTCACCACACCATTCACCATTCACCACACCATTCACCACTCACCACACTCATCATATACTGTATATAGAGTGATATACGCTTGGGGTCGTCATCACCATTCACCACACCATTCACCACTCACCACACTCGTCACCACTCACCACACCATTCACCATTCACCACACCATTCACCACTCACCACACTCATCATATACCGTATATAGAGTGATATACGCGCATGCACGCGTGCAGGATATTTGCACGTATGCATTGTGGAGCCATGATCATCATTGTATTATCTGAGCAGAGCAGAGGGAGAAGAACGGGGAGAGACGGTGTATTGGGAGAGATTATTTTCATTGATCTAGCTATGGAGATGGTGATTCTTTGTGTTGTGCATTGCCTTGTTCTGATAGATTGAGCTTGGATTGTTGGGTGTTTCATCCTTCTTGCAAGGTTAGAGTCCAGGCTCTAACAATTGGCGACCACGGTGCTCGACAGACCATTGATCGGCAAGAATTTCCATTGGAAAAGGAGTTGTTACCATTGGTATTGGTGATCGTTGGTAAAGAACGGCACCATTGAGAAAGGAGCAATTTCTTGTGTGAAGGGAATTTTGCCGTAATTGATTTGTGGAGAGAAATTTGACAAGGGGAGCATAGTTTTATGCCCAAGAGAAGTAAGAAGGAGATCCCACTAAGCTCCATCGTCATAAGAAGGGGACCGGTGAGTCAATCTTTGGGCTCAAAATTGCATCAAGATTCAATTTAACCCAAGAAGAGGCGAGATGGTCAGTATTACCACCTATGGTATGGGGTTTTACGCACAAATGGGGATTCCAAAGTTTGATGATCCGTGGATCGGGATCCTTTGAAGCATATTGTGAAGTTTGAGAGGTATTGCCCATGTGTAAGTTACCGCACGCTGATTACTTGCTTTGGTTTCATAGTTCTTTGCAAGATTCAAGTGGAGGAATGGGCACAAACTCAGCCAGATACCATGACATATCAGGAATTAAAGGAAGCTTTCATTGCTAATTATCAAGAAGTTCATGGTAAGGATAAGACTATGGAAAGGTGGACCAATTTCACACAAAAGGAAGATGAATCAATTAGCACATACTCAGCCAGATACCATGACATATCAGGAATTAAAGGAAGCTTTCATTGCTAATTATCAAGAAGTTCATGGTAAGGATAAGACTATGGAAAGGTGGACCAATTTCACACAAAAGGAAGATGATAAACAACCTACAACATTGTTAGAAGCACAAAAGTATGCTCTCCGTAGTTCATTGGAAGATTGCAAGGAATGATGAAATGGATATCCAATGGTATGTGAAGGGGCTGAAACGAGCTATTGCTCATAAGGTGAAGGCTAAACAACCTACAACATTGTTAGAAGCACAAAAGTATGCTCTCAAGGCTGAAGATAAGCTCGGATACATTCATGAAGTTGCTGCTCCAGAGCATAAAACAGAGGATATTGCAGCCAAGATTTCTAAGCTTACAATTGGTGAGAAGCCAAGGGAGGTTCAGTTTATTACTTGTGAGTATTGTGGGTCTATTGGGCATTCTGATACTACATGTAGATTGCTGAAATTCTGCTCAAGATGCCAAATCAAGGGCCATAATGATCAAGAATGTAGGGAGAAGAGATTCTTTGAGAGGGCCAATCCGGTATTTGCTGTTATGCAACAAGCACCATCTATTCCTATTCAACCAATGCAAGCAGCACCTATCATACCACAAGTTCCAATGATGCCACAAGCTCCAATTGCCCAACAAGTTCCAATGGGTTCCACACCAATGGTGCAGCCAAAACAGGGATGGTATCCAAGTAAGGCTCATTTATATTGCAAGTTATGTGATAAATTCAAGCATGATGAGACTACTTGTTGGAAAATCCATGGGAAACCAGAATGGGCAACCAACAAGTATCCACCAAAGCAGCAAGTGTTTGAATCAGTACCTCTTCCTAATAATGATGTTTGCATTCAAGATGCAAAGTACATTGAAAATCCTCAAGTTAAGGCTCTTATTGAGGAGCTTAAGAAGCAAGAGAAGGCAAAATCAGTAGTAAATTGTGGATTTGTGGAGGTAGACACTTTGAAGGTGTCCGCACCTAAGAAGGTGCAATTCAATGTGCTTTGCCCACGAGCAGTTCAGTCTAGAGAAGAAAATCAGCCCATAGTGATGCCTCCTATGGTGGATTGAGAACATTCAAAATGAAGATGATGTGATCAGCCAAGTTTTGGCCACTAAAGTTACACTTACTCTTGAGCAATTGATGCATTACTTTTCAGTCTAGAGAAGAAAATCAGCCCATAGTGATGCCTCCTATGGTGGATTGAGAACATTCAAAATGAAGATGATGTGATCAGCCAAGTTTTGGCCACTAAAGTTACACTTACTCTTGAGCAATTGATGCATTACTCTCCAAATTTGTTGCAAGAGTTAGGAGGAAGAACAAAATCAGAAATTTCAGTCCAACAAATCATATCAAATGATACCGACAAGAGGAGAATGGAGCCACCAGCCCGGCAATCCAAGGATCCTGGGCCATTTCTTTGTGATGTGAGTATTAATGGATATCTAATCAAAGAGGCCAACATAGATACCGGCAGTGGAGTGAATGTAATGCCGTACCACATAATGCTTCATGTTGGATTGAAAATGATGGAACCGACAACTATGATGCTCAAAGCATTCAATCAAATGAAGGTGCAGCCGATGGGAGTCATAAGAAATGTTTTATGCAAGGTTTATGAGGTGGAAGCAATTTTGGATTTCATGGTTTTGAAATTTTCAGAGAGTGTGAGCAAAAGGTACCTTTCTTTGCAATCCTTCTTTGAGCATGGTTAGATGCCGTACAAGCTGAGACTTCATGGAGGAAGCGCGAAATGAACATCTTTCAAGGAGAACACAAGGTTACTATTGATCATCCTCTGAAATCAGCAAAAGGTACCTTTCTTTGCAATCCTTCTTTGAGCAGCCCGCAGTTAGAAATCAGCAAAGAGAGTGCTATGGTGTCAGGGCAGCAAGGTCTTAGTTGTTTTCATGTCTTGGAAGTGGGTGACAGGGAAGATAAGACTTTGTACAAGTGGTTAAAAGGTACCCAAATTTCAGAAATATGTCATTTACAGCAGCAAGTTGCCGATAAGTATATCCAAAGACTTGAAAGTATTGGTGAAGATGAGTTACAAGAGACTCTTGTGAACATGCAGGAAGAGTCCATTCAAAGACCCATTAATGACACTTTATTTCAGCAAGGTATTGATCTAGATCAAGTAGAGATGCTGATTTTGACATCAAGCATGGATGGGGTAAACAGAAATCAGCCCACTATACAAGTACAAGAAGCTTGGTGGCATGCGCACATTCTAGAGGATGAGGTAAATCAGATCAGTCCATATTCACCACAGTCATCACAGTCATTACATGCACCAAATTCATCACAATCATCACATCCACCACATCCATTACAGTCACCATAGTCATCACACGCACCACATTTATCACTGTCACCACATTCACCACATTCGTCACCACAATCACCACATTCGTCACCACACTCACCACCTTCATTACAGTCACCACATTCAGTCAAGAACATTAATATTTCTCAAGGAAATCAAGAAGAATTGGTTACTATTGGAGGCGATCTTACTCAAGAGGAGGAACGTGATTTGATATCTTTGTTAAGAGAATTCAGGGATGTTTTGGCAAGAAATTACAAAGAATTAAAAGGCATTCCACCAGAGGTTGTGGTGCATACCATTGATTTGAAACAAGGATCAAAACCAGTCCAACAAGCTCATCCGAAAGTATGCATTGATTACGGGGATCTCAACAAAGCTACCAAAAGAGATCATTTTCCTACACCATTCATAGACACTTTGCTTGGATATTGTTGCAGGGAAATCAGGCCTATTCTTTCTTGGATGGGTACTTTCGGGATATAATCAGATCCAAATCTATCCACCACATCAAGCAATGACGGCTTTTGAACACCTTTTGGCATCTACGCTTACAAGGTATTACCTTTTGGCCTCACAAATGCTCCAGACCACATTTCGAGAGAGCTATGACATATGCTTTTCATGATATTTTAGACTTTTTGAGAGTCTTTATTGATGACTTAACAGTATTTTCTAATCCAAGAAAGGATCACTTGGATCATCTAAGAAAAGTTCTTGAAAGATGCCGGGCTGTATGGTATAAGTTTGAATCCTTCTAAGTGTATTTTTCTTCACTAGAGGAGGAAAACTATTGGGCAATTATGTTTGAAAAAAGGGATTACAAGTGGATCATGGTAAGATTGCAGCCTTGGAGAAGGTCAAACCACCTACAAATGTATCCCAAGTGAGAAGCTTATATGGCCAACTCGGTTTTAGTAGGAGGTATTTGCATAATTTTGCTAAAGTAACCCAAAACCACTTGTGGATTGTATGAAGCCGAGGGCAGCATTTTAGATGGAAGGAAGATGCTCAAGAAGCATTTGAATGGTGCCTTGCACAATTAAAAGAGAGAACTTTGCTGATTCCTCCAAGAATGAGTGAGCCATTTCATTTATTCTTTACAGTTTGGGAGCAGGGCTTTGGGCTGTCACACTATGTCGAAAAAAATCAGCAAAAAGCATTATGATGTGAATTACTATGCTAGCGGTTGTTAACTCCACAAGAGCGAAATGGACTCATGTGGAGCATCTTGGGTTGGCATTGAAGTGGGCCTTGAATAAGTTTAGACATTATCTTCTTCCTTCACAATGGAATTCAAAGAAATGTACAAGTATGTTTACATTCATATGGATGTGAACCCATTGCCATGCATTTACAACAAGACTGTCCAAGATCCTAAGTTTACAAGATGGGCTCTTATCATACAAGAATTTGAATTGAAGTATATTAAGATGGCTCAAGGAGCTCATAATCCACATTCATATGGATGTGAACCCATTGCCATGCATTTACAACAAGACTGTCCAAGATCCTAAGTTTACAAGATGGGCTCTTATCATACAAGAATTTGAATTGAAGTATATTAAGATGGCTCAAGGAGCTCATAATCCAAGTGCCTATTTGAGTAGTGGTGCTGAAATAGAAGAGGAAACAGACCAGCCAGTAGCAATTCAGGATAATGGAGTATTACAAGGGTTCATTGAGACGGTGGATCTTTGGTATGCCAACATATACAGGTATTTGCAAGATCAGACTTATCCTTCATCATTTTCAAAGCAACAAAAGCATGCTCTTAGAGTACAAGCAGCTGGTTATGTGGTGCATGAAGCTATTCTTTATAAGAGGACTATGGAAGGTCTCTTACTAAGATGTGTTGTTGGTCAGCAAACTCATGATTTGTTGCAGCAAGCACATGATTCCACAATAATATGCCATTCCATCCTATTTTGAGCGTTGGTCCTTCATTGGGGATATTATTGGCCAACTCTTTACAAGGATACTAGAGACTTTGTTAGCAAATGTGAGAAGTGTCAAAGGCATAAACAATTAACAGGCCACAATAATATGCCATTCCATCCTATTTTGAGCGTTGGTCCATTTCATATGTGGGGATTGGATTACATTGGGCCTATCAATCCTCCATCTTCCAAAGGTCATAAGTATATCTTGGCAGCCACATGCATGGGGAAAGTAGTAGCTCGCCAATGTAAAAAGATTGGTGTTCAACATGTGCAAGCTTACGCTTATTATCCATGTGGGCAATGGGCAAGTTTGAGTCTACTAACAAAATTCTGAAAGCTATCTTGGCCAAAACAAAGAAGGATAATCAAAGAAATTGGCATGAAGCCTTGATAGGTGCCTTATGGAGTTTCGGTGTACTTACAAGTTAGCTACTGTGGATTTTACACCATTTGAATTGGTTTATGGAGTGCAAGCTGTGATGCCTATTCATTTGGACATTCCTTTGTGTTCATTTGTGGAGCTACCTTATTATGAGAATTTAGGAGAAGTTCCAACTCCAAATCAAGTGCATAATAGGATGGATGTTTGAATTGGTTTATGGAGTGCAAGCTGTGATGCCTATTCATTTGGACATTCCTTTGTGTTCATTTGTGGAGCTACCTTATTATGAGAATTTAGGAGAAGTTCCAACTCCAAATCAAGTGCATAATAGGATGGATGATTTGCTGCAATTGCAAGAGATGAGACAAGAAGCAGCAGACTTCAATATGAGGCATAAACAGAAAGTAAAGCTTATCAAAGACAAGTTACAGGTTGTCAATCCATTTGAGGAAGGCCAATTGGTGTTGTGCAGGACCACTAAGAAGCATCTATCCAAATTTCAAAGCCCATGGGAAGGCCCATTTCTGATTGATAAAGAGGTACCAGGTGGGGCTTTCTACTTGATGACTCCAGAAGGGGAATTGTTGCCTAATCCCAGAAATGGCAAGGATCTCAGGCCTTATTTTGAAAGAGAAGTGTTATTCTAAGGGATTTGGATTTGGCATAGCTCCAATTACAGAGAATTGTGGAGAATTTTTGGGTTACAGCAGGTCATTTTTCTGTAAAAACAGGTGGTGACAGTTCCATAATACTTCATCTATCCCACATCAAAGGATGTGTTTCGACGATACGAATCCAACGAGCTATGGTGCAGGTCAAACGGAGGTCTGGAACTCAAGATATAAGCTTTCAAAGTTTGCCACAGTTACAAAGACTCTGTTTCGTCACTGTCATTTTGGACCAGTTTGGTTGTATTAGTCATTTGGATTTGAGGAGGGTGTAAATGTGTCATTTGGGGACATGTCCCAAGGACCATATGAGTTTGTTTTGTTGTGGGTTCTCTGCCACGGAGTGGCACATTTTCCCACTGTGGTCGCCACTGTTGGGGTCGTCACCATTCACCACACCATTCACCACTCACCACACTCGTCACCACTCACCACACCATTCACCATTCACCACACCATTCACACTCACCACACTCATCATATACCATATATAGAGTGATATACGCGCATGCACGCGTGCAGGATATTTGCACGTATGCATTGTGGAGCCATGATCATCATTGTATTATCTGAGCAGAGCAGAGGGAGAAGAACGGGGAGAGACGGTGTATTGGGAGAGATTATTTTCATTGATCTAGCTATGGAGATGGTGATTCTTTGTGTTGTGCATTGCCTTGTTCTGATAGATTGAGCTTGGATTGTTGGGTGTTTCATCCTTCTTGCAAGGTTAGAGTCCAGGCTCTAACAGGTTGTTAAAGAATATTATCAGCTTGATTAATTCTTATGAAGAAGAAGGGACAACTTGGAAAATGTTTTGTGCAGAGATAAAAAAAATGTATATGTATGGGGATGGAAAGCAGAAGCTACAATGCTGGTTAGCCAACAGGGTGGTGGTGCTCGGGTTCTGGTCCTTGATATCTTATGACCATGGCGCTGATCTATAGTTGTTGGTATGGACACTTGGTTTACAAAAATATCTAACATTTTCTCAAAAACAAAGTGCATTCATATTTAGCTTTTCAGGCAATCCAATTTATAACCCTTGGAAATTTTGAGTTTTTTAAAGGATTGATCACGTAGACATTATTTTTTCTATTTAATCGAATCATGAATTCTTTAGAGCTTGATACATTTAAACTATTTAACTTAAATCAACGTGCACAAAAACATAGTGCACAAAAACTAAATCAACCACAACTATTCTAATTCTAGCAATGAGAGAGCCGGCGGAGAAAAATGTTCGCTGCATTGCCAAGTTTGTATGCACACGAGGTCGAGAAAGAGAAATGTTCGCGGCGGCCAAGGCCGCCGCGATAAATTTCTTGTATAGGTAGTGATAAACCAAAGGCTTTATTTTGACTTAATGTTTCTTCATATGCAAGTTCCTCCATATCTCAGGAGCAAGAAGAATAAGATATTTACATGCAAGGTAAGACTCGAGGTACATCATCAACTACAATTAATTCAAGTTATAAATTGGGTATAGACTTCTTTGCTTTCACTACTAGCAACATTATAAGCTTTTTTAAAATATAGTTCTAGGTAACCTAACCAAAATCATGTTCAGTAAAGTTAGCAAAATTAACACAAAGTTAACCAAATGAAAGAGCATCAACTAGCAAAGTTCATTTATAGAAGACAAAGTTAAAGAATAACATCAATAACATGAGACTTTTGGCATGTATAGGGTCAACTCTGTTAGGTTCTATGAGGCATAGCATTGGTCAAATGTTATAGTTGGCCTACCAGTCATTGAGATTCTAGAATGGGACTCGCATGAAACCAACAAACCGCCCGATTAGACTTGCTTCTTATTCATCTCAGCAGATTTTCTACAATGGTGGATAGTGGGTAGCCGCACACATGCGAACTACCCCCAAAAAATAAAGGGAAAATCCAATTATATCATTTGGACCCCAACAAAATACAATGCTAATAGAGATTGGGCTAGTGTACCTGCCGAAAGCTTATCACCGGGATTAAAAAACCCCGCCCTTTCGGGTTTTCGAGGAAAAACCCTAGTGATAAGCCTTCCAGAGTGGAGGGGCTGATTACGCGCGTGCCACGCGATAAAAATACAAAAACAAAGAAGGGGGGGGGAGGGTGGGTTCAAAGAGAATAAGGTACTGCTGAGAGAGAAGAGGAAAACAACAAGACAAAACGAACCTCCCAGAGTGGAGGGGCTGATTACGCGCGTGCCACGCGATAAAAATACAAAAACAAAGAAGGGGGGGGGAGGGTGGGTTCAAAGAGAATAAGGTACTGCTGAGAGAGAAGAGGAAGCGCCGATGAGATGTTGATACAGAATCGCGCCTAAAATAGCGAACTCCCAACCAGAATGGGCATGCGCCGCCCGCATGCATGCAAAACATGCATGCTCGTCCCATTCTAGAATGGCGATCCGATGTCTCGGATCGATGGGATTCTAGAATGGGACTCGCATGAAACCAACAAACCGCCCGAATACCAAAGGACTTCCTTACAAACTAGGATCGAGGACGAAGGTCACAGGACAAAGGCTAAAGGCCGGAAAAGGACAACAAGAAAGAAACGCCAAATTGGCCAAACCAAGCAGGGAGAAGCCCCTCCCCTGCCTGGGAAACAAATCAAAGAGAATAAGGTACTGCTGAGAGAGAAGAGGAAGCGCCGATGAGATCTCAATGCTCATTTGAGAACCTTGTGTCTCCGAACTCCCAACCAGAATGGGCATGCGCCGCCCGCATGCATGCAAAACATGCATGCTCGTCCCATTCTAGAATGGCGATCCGATGTCTCGGATCGATGGGATTGATCACAATGCTCATTTGAGAACCTTGTGTCTCATGTTGTTCTTTGCCATTTCATTTGGCTGGCTCTCTCTCTCTCTCTCTCCACCCTCTTGCACAACTTTGAAGAGGGGGTAGCTACAAAGTCAATCTTCAACTCTCTCTCTCTCTCTCTCTGTGATGGATAAAAAATTCTATTATTTAGTAATAAGAAAATGTTACATGACTATATAGCGAATAGACACCCTCTTGCACAACTTTGAAGAGGGGGTAGCTACAAAGTCAATCTTCAACTTTTCATATGAATTTAAAGACCTGTAGCAGTTAGAGTTTGATGTAAGTCGCCAAACTACCTCTTTCAAGTTAGCCTAACAGTCATGTATGCATTTGTACTTTCGTAAGCACCTCTCCAAAGCATACACCAATTGAGTGCCGGAGTTTGAAGCAGTCATTATGCTTGGGGACTCTGATCTTGCAATATGGTCTGCCATCTCAATTCTTTGAAAAATGTCAGTGTTGCTAAAGTAGCCCTTATTGTCGCAACATTGCAGGTTGCATTTACATTTATTTTCCTTCATGAAGAGACATCCGAGTTCTGCAATTCCAAGTTCTGAGTTGCTTTATTTGCAGAAGATGTTCATGATAGGTGTTACTTTTGATAGGTGGTGGCGTTTTGTGAGGCATGACAGCTAATTAACTTCCTTTTAATTTATGTTTCAAAGTGTAAATATCAAGTTAGTATGTGTACAGTTAATGGGTCTTCCCAGACCTTTAATAGTTCTGCTGACCTACAAGATCATCTGAGGGTTTCTCACAAGTATGCACATTGTGAAAGCTGTGGTGTAGCCTTTTTAAAGAAGCAACGCAAACGGCATTTTGAGACACATACACCTGTTCGTTCAAAGAAAAGAATCTGCTGTTCTTATCCAGGCTGTCTCTATTCTTATGCTAAGGTAATTAAAACCTTTTTTTCTTTTTACTTTTGTGTTTTGCTTTACGTTGATGGTGGAGTTTATTTTTCCTCAGAAGTCTAATTTAGAGAAACACATCAACGTGGTTCACTTAGAGTCAAAACCTTACACATGCGAAATATGTGGTAATTGCTTTGCATACAGACATGTCAAAGAGAATCATGAAA
Organism: Isoetes taiwanensis; assembly: GCA_021234155.1. Classification (NCBI taxonomy): domain Eukaryota; kingdom Viridiplantae; phylum Streptophyta; class Lycopodiopsida; order Isoetales; family Isoetaceae; genus Isoetes; species Isoetes taiwanensis. The sequence continues at coordinate 21,634,268 of JAJEKV010000008.1, read as the reverse complement.
AAGTTGCTCATGTTCCTGTAAGTAAACTCCTGCTTTTTGCAAAGTTCGAAAACTTATCTGTTTAATCTGATTAATGGCATTCATGATATTTTTATACGAAGGTCAAGGAGGCGGAACCATGTTGAATCAATAAATTGAAGCTGTAGAAAGACAAAAGTAGCAGTTGTAAAGAAGAAACTAAGAGTTCTATAGGGGGCCACAGGAAAGTACTGTTGGTAAACTGCCCATCAATTGTTTCTATGTGCACGTGCTATCCTTTTGTGCCCTTGGTTGGCCAATTGTTTCTAATTGCCTACATTCTTAACCAATGCCTGTAAGTGTTTCTGGCTGCCTATTTAGTGCAAAAAATCAAGTATGGCAAAAAATAAGTGTGGCCCATATTCTGCTTCAGAATGCCTCACTCATTGCATTGTACAATTTCCAATTTCCACATGTGTTTCCTATTTAGTTCAAATCTATGTATAGTCAATTTGCAGTACAGAAACAAGGTAAGCAGTTCGAAGATATATCTATTTGCTGGGACGATTGCAAAAAATACGTGTGGCCCATATTCTAGTTGAGCCCATTCATTGTCAAGCAAGTACAATGCCTCACTCATTGCATTGTATTATTTTCAATTTCAACCATATTTATTAAGATCACAAGCCCTACTTTAGGTACTGAGCATGACAAAAATCAGGTTTGGCAAAAAACAAGTGTGAACGCATTACGAGGAGAAACATTTAGATGTTGAACTTCTCTTCATGTGTACTGATCGTTCATCAATTATTTCAAATACAACTCTTGCAAACATCTATATCCTTTCAAACCTCTATATGTACTCCTTATCATTCAGTATCTATGTTACAACTTCTTGACATTGTCCACCTTCACAACTTTTGAATGTGTATGTCCACTTAATATTACGCTCATCTACTTACATAGGTTTACAAGACATTTTCTAAACTAAAAATATGAATAGGTTTCGAAGACATTTGGATCTATAAAATATGAGAATATTCTAAACTAAAAATATGAATAGGTTTTGAAGACATTTTGACCTATAAAATATGAGAGAAAAATAAACGGCATCCATGTATATGACCAACCAAAGCATATTGCCCACATCTAATACACTCACCATTGATCTTTCCAATTCACAATAAATAGAACATCGTTCCTTATTGTTATAATCATCGATTTATGTATGTGGTCAATGCCTCAATCAAAGCATGGAGTATGCTAGAAGTGTCTCTGTCACACATCTATCTACTTCATATCATAATGCATCTCACCATGTAGCTAAAGACGTCTTCTTTGGCATTTTTATTACATAATAAAGCAACACAAAACATGCAAATCCCCGTCACACCCACATCCACACTCATATCCACACCTTCCTTTTCAAGTTCATGTCAAATGCAAAGATCACCACAATCTTTATTCTAGCAGACAATCAAACACTACCCTCTCAAATTGCACTAAAGCCCGGCAACGCCGGGCACCATAACTAGTATAAATTAAAACCTTAGAAATAACATATTACTTTTACATGCAACTAGAGATAAAAGGTTTGCATCCATAAAAAAATATAATATACATGAAAGATCACTTACATGTAATATTATTCTACTTGGATGACAATGCTTTATAGCAGTAACACAGATATGAAGTTTATGCTAGTAAGAAATAAGCAGATTTCATGGTATTTTTTTCAATAAGACCATACAACCTATATAAGAGATTTCTATAATATATCATTTCTCACATTTTGAACTATTTTAAAGGCATATTTGGGGAAAAGTAGTGTCTCTTTCTATGAACCAAAGAAGCATATATGAAATGTTATGTGGTCTATTTATATATTGTCATGGCTAAACTTCACAACATCCACTTGAATTCATCAATAAACATCACTAACTTAATCATTGTGGAGTTTTGGACCTATAATTATGGAGTTAACCCAACTTTTTATGCTCTAATGTGTTCTGTTGTACATCATGTTTGAATTCCAAAAATTGTATAGTTACACCCTAGTTACACTATATGTAAGTTGATAAGAGTTATGTTCTATGTAGATATAAATAGAACGCATCATTTATTACCCACATGACATTATGGATGGTTGTTATTGGAGTCTATATAGTAGATTCTTTTAGTAAATGTTGAGGTTAACATGACTTATAAACACTTCAAAAAATCATGAAACTATAGCTCGTATAGTTAGCAACTCATGGCCATAAGAATTAAATCAAAACTTGTTATAATGAGAGAGAAACAATTCTTGAACCTCAAGCAGCTTTTCTGACTAAAATGGGGTTTGGCGGCTTCCACCGATGTCAGATGATAGCAAGAAAACATGGGAACATAAAACTCAATGTGTTCTATGATAAACAGGTAAATACCTCCAATTTTAGCAAGGTTTAGGTCACTTTATGCTAGAAATATCAAAGAAAGTAGTTCTGGACTGGTGCAGAAACTGCCAAATTCTCCATTGTTTGAGCAATCACCACAAGGTATATGTGACCCCATTGGTCTTGAAATTCTCAGAGGTCATTAAGAAACAAGTGAAGACTCGAATGATGGTGGTATATTATAAAATTGAAATTTCTTTCATGAGTTACATGAGTTTAAGTGGCAGAGGTCATGTGGGTCAGTTCTGGTCCATGGATCAGGAATGGTCCCAGGGACAGGTCTAGTGTTAACAACCACCTCTGATCTAACTGCATCCTGCACCTGTTCAATGGATCTTCAAGCTGTGGCCTATGTTTTGAAAAAAGACTCAAAAACGAAAAACCTAAACCACTTAATAGTGCATAAAAATAATATGTTGGCAAAATAATAGCTCCACAATAGTTTTTAGCTTTGAAATAATCTATAGTTTGAACCACCACTATACCTGATACCTCTTCCATGGCCCATGTCAAATACCGGATTTAACATGAGGTGTTCTAACACACTAGGACTTTCCTGTTACTCACTATGCATTCAAACAATTTTGTGCCATATGACTCCGTCATGGCCATGTTTAATCCTAGATTAACATGAGGTGTTCCTACATATCAAGACTTCTCAGTCACCAAGTGTGCATTCAACTGATTGTACCATGGTAACTCCCCCATGGCCTTCTGTATTCGATCATTGCAGCTTTGGGCTTGAGCGGCAACCTATGCTCAAAACAATTGCTGATTGTAACCATGCCCAAAATAATTAATGGCAACATTTGATGCCCAAAACAAAACAAAGGTTGGTCCCCTCAACCCATTACAGTAATATATCCAGTATTTTTTCAGATGTTATATGTTGATGGGATTGGGTAATTCTACAAATGGAGATCCTGCAAAAGGTAGGAGTTAGTGACAACACGTTTTTTGATAAAATATGGGCCTTCCCATAAATTTGCGAATTTGGGTGGATTCTTCTTGATTTTCTTATCTCAAGGCTTAGATTTAGCTAGATGTAGGACTCAGATTTGTGGTCTACAATATATTAGACCGGAGCCTCTTTAGATGTATTCAAGTTTGATCTCATATTTGGAGAGCCTCATTTGGCTCTCATTTCCCATTTTTGTGTACATATTTGTCTCTCTTGTTCTTGTTGCATGATCTTGAGCATGGCAGGCTTGTCGCATCCGACAGTCATGGGCTGCTGCTACAAGGTGTATGCCAAGAACTCAAAATTAACATGGTGCCTGCATGTTGGCTAGCTTGTTGGTCATACTAGCTTGTTGGCTCTAGACTCAAACATACCCCTAGGCTCGAACATGCCACCTTGGCTCAAACATGACATGTGACTCTAACATGCCACATAGGCTCAAACATGCCACCTTGGCTCAAACATGACACGTGGCTAAAATTGCCCCTAGGCTCAAACATGACACGTGGCTCAAACTGAACACTTTCGCGCAAACATACCACATAGAGTCAAATATGCCATCTTAGCTCAAATATGCCACATAGTATCAAATATGCCACTAGGCTCAAACATGATACGTGGCTCAAACATGCCACTAGGATCATAAAACTGCTCTTTCAAATTATTTATTTTTTTGAAAGGATGAAATATGATTTCGTATGCCCTTTTTTATGGTTGAAATTTTGTGCCCCTAGGCTCAAGCATGCCCCTAAGCTCAAAAATGCCACACCTTGTTTGCAAAATCCATTGTGCTCTTTCATTGTATTGCATGAGTGGCAAAGAAGCTTCTATAAATCCATATGCCAATTCCATGCCACAGCCATTGCTCACTCCAAACATGAATCAAGATTTTTCTATAAGTTGTTGGGGAAGGGTGACTTCAAATCTAGGACTACTTTGGCAGTCAAGCCAAGCCGAGCTCCATGGATATATCTGATTCATAAAGCAGCTATATCGGATCTATTCTATTGCTTTTGAAAGCAGGGCAGAGTCCCATAATTCCACATTAAAATTCAAAATTCAAAACATAAAGCATTAGTGGGAAAATCCCATCAGAAAGCTAAAATGCCCATCTCATACTCCAAAGAAAGCTTACATGCTTTTCCCTGTACATACAAACCAAAGCACTCCGAAATTAAAAAAAGAAGATATGAGAATCAAATCATTTTGGTTTTGAAAGCTCCCAAAAATATTTTAGCTCTGAAGAAATAGAATGTTATGTTCATGCAACCTGTTTATCATGCCATCAAAATGCTTGATTCTTCGAAGGCAAGCACTGGTAAGGTTCGGAGGTGTTGGCACTCAATTCAATCATTCCTAGAACGTGATGGGCCCAATGCGCCCTTTGACAATGCCAAGCACGCATCACTGCTCAGGGACTTCATTGTACGATGGAAGAAGTCGTACAAAGACCTTCATGGTGCCACACATGCCTTAGACCCGCACAACCATGATATGGACCAACATACGGATAAGGAAGTTATGGATTTGTTGAAGAAGATTGCAAAACTATACTATCCTAACAGCTCAGACTACAAGCTTTTCATTGCCGAGTTAACCGAGTACCAAAACTTGAGTGGAAGGTGGGGAGATGAAGAGCTTCATGACGTGTTGGAGAGTCATAAGAAAGAGCCCAATATGGAATCCTATGCATGGTGGCCAGCCCACGGGCAAGTTACTGATACATTACAGGCCCTTGCAATGACTATCCTCTCCTTGGTGTCCTCCAATAGAGGAAGTAGAGGAATTGGAGTGCCTATACATACACAGTGTCATTCAAAATTGCCTGCTGCATAAGAAGGCTGACAAACTTGTATATATAACTTCTCAAATTGACAGCTCTTGAATCGCAACAATGGTGCAGCCGCAATCGATAAGCTACAGTTTCCTTTCATGGATGCAGATTCCGAAGTGGAAGAGGACAGCTTCGAAGACAGTGAGGATGAGCTACTTGTTGTAAATGCCGCAAACCATGTTGACGAAGACATTTACATGTCATCCAAAAATGAACTGCCATATAAAAGTAGTACCAGATAATCTAAAAACTATGATAGACATGGTTTTTTATACAACAATTTATTTGATAGAAGAAAACCACGTGCTATAGTGGTTTGTTAAAATGAGTAGTGGTTCACAATATGGTTATTAATGTCAGTTACTAATAAGATAGTGGTTTGCTAAAATTAGTTGTAGTTTATGAGACTATTTCGATACACATTAAAATTAGTAGTGGTTTTTGAAACTAGTAATGGTCTCTTGGGTATTTTTGAAGAATAATGGAATGATTTGAAGATCAATACATTGTATTCAAGAACCATGGATGACAATATGGTCCTTGCAACCACTAATGATTCATTATCATTCATAGGGTATCAACAACATCAGATCAATTTATAACGCTTAGACAATGCGAATGAACAACATCAAATCAATTTAAATTCTTCAAACAATGCAAATGACATAAACAATTCCCTTTTATAAGAAATTTCCACTATAAGGAACAAGCTTAAATTGTAGCTCTCTTAACAGTTTCACCATGGTTTCCATATATATACCTCTGGATCACTGCCATTGCATCTTTTTTATTGAAAGGCTTCCTGCTATCAAGGATAAAAGAATTACAATATAGGTCTTCCTTACGCAATGCAAAACAATAGTCACAGGGCAGAGCTGTATGACTGGGGCCACCAGTCACATTTGTTCCGGGCACTGGTGGAGCCAGTTCTTCTGTATGGGGTCGAGGTGTGGGGCCCAGTGGTGTCTTTGGCGACTTGGAACGACTTAGAGCAGGTCCAGAAGGCATTTTTGACGCGGGCGCTTGGGGTCAAGCCCTCAGTTCCATATCAGATCTTGTTGCAGGAGACAGGATTCATGCCCATGCAGCATGAGGCCCTTGATAGACACATTGTTTAGGTGCACCCAAAAACACACGCACACCGCCGGGATAGGCCGAGGGGGTACTTGGACTCTTGTTTCGGGAAGCTCTGGGACCACCATGCTGCGGAACGTAAAGGTGGCACACTACAAACAAACACATAAACCCCACCCCGGTTCGAGGCCCACGGCTCTACCGCCTTCTCGGTTGCCCATGAAGAAGCCTTGGGGATCATCGCGGCCCATTCGAATAGGGCCCACCATCTTCGGCTTGAGACGGCCTGTGGGTTGGAGGAGAGTCGCGCCAGACGGGCTTTGTCGGTGTTGCCCGGGGGGTTGTTGAGGATGAAAGCCATGTCTTCCGGAGAGCCGCCCACCTTATAGTCGATTTGGGCTCGCTACATTCTCTTGGTGCGACCTGGTCTGCCCCTGCACGAGCTACTCCGTACGCCGTCAGTTCGATCCCTTGCCTCCTACCTCCATGAGGTTTTGGATCTGCGGACTCACCTCTGCCCCCGGGCGGATTTGGGCTCGCTACATTCTCTTGGTGCGACCTGGTCTGCCCCTGCACGAGCTACTCCGTACGCCGTCAGTTCGATCCCTTGCCTCCTACCTCCATGAGGTTTTGGATCTGCGGACTCACCTCTGCCCCCGGGCGCCTACCTGAGGTGCTGGAAATTCATGTGTATATGTATATTTGTACAGCTGCCAGCAGGCTTGTTGCTGCGACGGTTTTTCCCTCATAAGGGGGGGTTTTTTAATCCGGGTAGCAACGGGCTTGCTGCACCCGTGTAATTTGGGTCCCATAGGCCGATTGGCCTCCGCGGACGATAAAAGAACCTTCCTTCCTTCCTTCCTTAACAACACGTGAACAACAACAAGGATGCATACGTTGTTGCAGTTAGTAGGTGTCAAAGGATTGAGGCCAACCACTTGCCAAAACTAATAGTAAAACTATGAATTGATGTACATATAAGCAAAGCGATTTTGAATAGATTCCAGCCAAGTTTTGTCAAAATGAAGCAATAACATGCTTCTTTTTTTCTATTCAAAAGTCAAGAAAATTAAGGATTGGATCAAGAGTTGATCTAAAACTAAGCATGAAGAATGATGTAAAGAGAAAAATCAACTCCTGATGTATATGAAGGAAATTAGATCTCTCCTTCAAAATGACCCTTGTAATTCCAGTCTTCAGATGGGTGAGGACATCTTGGAGAGGAGAATTAAGAACATTGAAGAAATGGAGGCAAAATTTTCTGCTATTAGATGTAAAATATGACATGGATTCTGGTAGCACTAAGTTTTTTTTTTTCAGAATTGCTAAAAGTAGGTTGTTAAGAAATTCCATTACTGATATTGAGGATGATAATGGTAATAATTATACCTCTCAAAGTGACATTGCCAACATCTTCCAAGGCAGATTCACGAATCTCTTTTGTTGTAATCCTATTCCTGCTAATGACATTCAGGATGCAAATGATTTCTTGACTTTAATGGACAATATTCTTCCTATTGCTCCTGATAGTATGGATGACTCTATGACTGCTTTGCCTTCTCAAGAGGAAATCTTAAGTACTCTAAACTCATTCAGTAAGGGAAAATCTCTTGGCCCTGATGGTCTTCCTGCTGAGTTTTATATCAAATTCTGGGATATTCTTAAAAAGGATATTATTTCACTTGTGCGTGCTTTCAGGAATGCTGAACATCTTCATCCTTCCATGTCGAGTGGATTTATTTCCTTGATTCCTAAGATTGATCATCCTACCAAATTTCAAGATTGGAGACCTATATCTCTCACAAACACCATTTACAAACTTTGTGCTAAAATTATTGCCTCCAAGATTAAAAGCTTTCTGCAAAAGAATATCAGTCATAAACAGTCTACTTTCCTGCCAAATTGATACATTCTTGATAATTATGTTGCTGCTATGGAAGGGTTACATTGGAATAATATCTCTAAGCAGAATTGTGTTCTTCTTAAGCTGGATTTTAAGCGTGCCTTTGACTCAGTTAGATGGGATTTCCTGGACTTTGCTATGTCTAAACTTGGCTTTCCTTCTAAGCTTAAAAATCTCATCTTTGGCCTTAATTCTAGATCCAATTCTACTGTTCTTATTAATGTTGTTCCTTCTGGCTTCTTTCCTCTCTCTTGTGGTGTAAGGCAAGGTTGTCCTCTTGCTCCCTATCTTTTTCTTGTGGCAGCTGAGTTGCTTACTAAAGCCATTATTCATTATCAGAATCTTGGTCTAATTAAGGGGCTTAAACTTCCTGAATCTGATGAATCCCTTAGTATTCTTCAATATCTGATGACTTCTTCTCTTTCCTTGATGCTGATATGGCAAACATTGAGTTATTCCTGAAAATCTTAAATCAATTCTCAACTGCCTCAGGCATCCATCTTAATATTGATAAAAGCTTGATCATTGGAGACATTTCTCATCAACATTTGGCTGACATTAAAGTCCTATCCCCTGAGCAAGCTACTAAATTACTGGACATGCCTCTTTCTCTGAATCGTAGCATTAAAGGTCTTTGGATCCTATTCTTTCAAAAATAAAGAAGAAGCTGAATAATTATAGGACTTATCTTTCTCTTACTGGTAGAACTATCATTGTAAATTCTGTTCTAGCAAGTTCCCATGTTTAGTCATCCTTATGGTCATCCATCTATTCATCATCTGCTCCCTCACTCTGCTTTCATTCATATGAAGCCAGCCTCTAATATTTTCCCTTTAATGTGTAATTTAATTAAGGCTTGGAATTCTATTTCTCCTAACTTTGAGTTTATCTCAAGAGAAAAACTCCACAGTGATTTATCTATCTTCTAGAATCCAATTCTGGCTGACCATAATTCTTCAGTGTTAGCTATTAGGCATTCAAGGATTTGTAAAAAATAGTATGATGCAGGTCTGGTATATATCAGAGATCTTTTCTCAAGAGGTAGGATAATTTCTTGGACTAGGTTATAAGATATCATCAAGGGTACTTCCTCTGATTAAATTTTTTTTACTCATATTAGAAATTTCCTTTCTAATCTATCTCCAAACCCTGGGAAAGAAGAATGGTCTATAAATGGTAAAGTGGAGTACAAGGTCACGAATGTGTACAATGCTCTTTCTTCTAATGCTACTGAGAGCAAAGCTTTATTAAAATGGTCAATCAATTCTGATCAGTTAAAGGCCCTTTTTCATAATGTCTAGACTTCCTATTGTCCTCCAAAGATCTCTTATTTTATTTGGCTTATTGCTAATGGCAGTTTGAATAATCGTTATTCCTTATCTAGAAGAAATCCTAATATTATGGCAAACTGTCGTATGTTATGTGGCAATGATGAGAGTATGAGTCATATCTTAACTACATTAACACCTAACTACAACAACAACCAACACCTAACTACATTAATTAACTTAGACCATTGCATCCAACATTTTTAAATTAAAATCCCCCTTAAACCCCCTTTGGTTTGGGTGCACATTCACACGGGGGGTGACTCCGGGCAACGAGAGCTGTTGGATAGGCATATTCATCCCTTATTCCTTAATCTACACCGTACGTAAAGTTCCTCGTTTGTGGGGTATGCAAGTACAAGATTTGCTATACTGTATAACAAGATTTGCAAAATACTATAAGATTTTAAGCAAAATACTATATGATGTTGATTTTGTACGTGTAAAATATAATTAAAAGGGCTCTCGCTGCCCTTCGGGCCTTAGGGAAACAAAGAGATGGCAACATATCTTGTGTAGAACTATAAAACCTCTATTTTTCTTTGCAATGCAATATCCGGATGACATGATAAGTTTCACTCTACAATCTTTAGTTGAAAGGCAGGCCAATAAGCTTACATAACGTGATAATTATGAACGTGATAATAAGACTCATGTTCATTGAAAGAAATACGCAAGGTAATCACATGGATAAGGCCCAATCATGGGCAATTACAAAATGCCCACAACCAATACCATCCCACGGGGTATGATCCAAACCGATGCAAAGTACCACAAATATTCAAGCAAGCTATCCATATTTTTATTCACGTGGACTATGAATCAAGAATTGCAACTTGCCATGGTATCAAACCTTAAGAATCCCCGCAACAACAATCCATGCAAATAATGTCACGTAGCTTGTGTAAGCATTTTTGCTAGTAAGAATTAATCTTACTTTCCTAGACCAAAGCCGAAAAACAGAATTCCTCACCTTTGCTTTGATATAAACCGATAATGCTTCTAGAAGCCCAACTTCCGGATGCACAACTTGAGGAATAGGTAATTTGTAGTAAGAACTTAACACAGTTGTTTGGGCCAAAACCGCATGACCCAGCCAAGATTTGCATTTCAAATCAAGCAAATTAATCAATATGAGGAAGGCATTTAGGTCACAAACATCGCCATCATGCCGTTACCGATGCCATTCTTAGTGGAGAAGCACCGAAGGAAAAACTCTTAGGACTAACCTTTCATCCAAAATACCTAAGATTCGAGAGGAGTAGAAGAGGTGAAATCTGTCATGACGCTCCAACATCACCTAGAATTCATACTGCTTCAGCACATGACGATAATAGGTTTATTACTTAATATCTCCACATCTCCAGGAGGAGAATAATATCTCCACATCTCCAAGAGGAGAATGAATCACGTTTCCTGGCCTTGTGACATTCAAAAGAGGCGAACAATATAGCACAAACAATGATAATTCTAAAAGAAGTTGTTGGAGAAAGACCGTATTTGCAACAAAGATCAGGAATTTGAACTTCTAGGTTGCATCACAGGGAGTAAGCTCGTTTTATTTTCCTTTCATCCATCTCTAATTTGTGTAAAAGCCAGCATAGGAAACGTGTCATGCAGGTTGCTTTACAGATATTCTTTTTACTCACGAGAAAGGCAAACCTTATAAATATCATCTTTAACAACTTCATAATTTGAACTTCTAGGTCGCCTCGAGAGGGAGCTCGCTTTATTTTCATTTCATCCATCTCTAATTTATGTAAAAGTCGTACACAGAAACATGGCATGCTGGTCGCTTTTACGAAATTCTTTTACTCACAAGAGAAAGGCACGAAAAACATCCCCAAGAGAAAACATGGTCGAGCCACATGTAAGGCTCAATCCAACCACGGTTGCTATATGCAAGTTGATACATATGAAATACCAAGGAAATCCGGTTATAAGTACAGCGAACGACTAACGGGCCAAGAAAGCACGGTTTATCAAACAGATGTGCCAACTTTAAATGTCCAAAGATTCCCGATGCTAAAACAGATCCCTATAAACATATTTCTCAAGTGTGTCCTAACTAAACAGAAAAATCCTTGAATAACATACCGTAATAGCATACAAAGCGATATAAAATGTCATTCATGCCTCCCCCCGCTTCATTAAGAGACAAACCAATGCCGCTTCTATAGTGTAGTTCCTTATAACGTTTTCAACTTTGACAACTGCTCAAAAAATCTTCTCTTTGCGTTCAGAATCCCTCGTTTAAAGGGCATCCGCCAAAGCATGATCCAACTTCATCAAAGAAAAAGATGAGTATTACCGTCGCACAAAAGGTTGCAAACAACAAATCCATTCCGGCAGCTTTTCCGTGGATTTTAAAATGTATGCAAATCCATTCCGCGATTTTTTCCGTCATGGCAAATGTATGTTTCAACGGATTAATCGAAGCAGATTGCTTTTTCAAATGCTTCGGAACCAACAATCGAGATCCCTTACAATAGAAACCATAAGCCAGAGAACTAATTTTTGAGGAAATAGGAACCCTAAAATGAGCTGCTCGAGCTTTGCATGTCGAGCAAAATAAAATGCAATAGGAAAAATAGAACATAATAGAAAAATATATCATATATGGGTCTAGACTATTGAAAATAGGCATCAAAATTAATTCAAGCGTATGCAAATATAATGCGCACCCTAGATGTACTAATTAGTATGCCTCGTGCAATACGCCCATGAAATCATATGAAAACCATGCCAAAAAGCGTATAAAATCACAAAGAAAACCCCCTGTTATAATGCTACATATATAAGCTAAATGGCTTTTGGTCCTGGTTTTCTAGCAAATTTGGAATTGTCAACAATCAAGACCTTCTTTCCTTTCTTCAATATGATGATAAATTTGCTAACACCATTACTTACATTGCTCTCTAGAATATATGGAAATCTAAGAATCGTGTATTGTATGGCAATAAGAGGCTTTCTATCTTTTGGATCAAACTTCATTTTCAATTTGACTTTGAAACTCTTGCTACTGCTCACAAGAAAAGATATGGTACTAACTATAACAGGAAATGGGATGCTTATGGGGAGTATAAGGGTCATTTTAAATTATTTGTTTCTAATTTGAATATAGTAGACTCTAACATTCTTTATACTGATGACCCTAGAATATCTTGAGTTCTTTCGTGGATCTGGAAGAAATAAATTTGATGACCACTCTCCTTTCTGTCTGTCATCAAATGATCGTGTTCTTCAAAGAAACTTGGCAAATGGAGTCTTTTCTAATGAGAGCAGGGCACAGAAAGTACGAGAAAGATAGTGAAGATTTGTGGGTTTTTCATTGGATGTTGTTTTGGGATCAATCTGCGTGTGGATCTTTCTTAGTAGTAATATAATCTGATCTGCAGTTTAGATTTGCTATTTTGCAAGGCCTCTGAGTAGTCAAAATAGTTTTTGGTTGTTAAAAACAGTTAAAATGTGTTCTGCAAGGTTTAGTTAAGTTTCTGAGTCATTTCTTTAATATAATAATGTTATGTTGAAATGCTAGTGCAAACTTGTCTTGAAAATTGGACCCTGCTAAAATATCGGCTGATTCTAACGAACTGCAGCTGCAGGTGACTCGATCCTTGATCCACAAGATGACCATATCTTGCTTCAGCAACTAGGGAGAAGAGTAACATCAACTTCATTATAACTTGTTCCTTAGTACATGGCCCTTGGCCTGACACCTTATAAATGGTTTTGTCACTATTCCTTAAATGACATCCTGCTATAATGATGCTCAGGTCATTGTGTTCAGCGTATCTTTATTATTCATAAAATGCCTTCCTGTTCGCACAACCTTGTTCACATTTTGTATTGCAATCCAGATTGCATCCCCTTTGCTCGTGTCCACATCTTTCATTGGAAGTACGCATGCAACAAGAGACAATTGTATGGAATAATTAAGTCTCTTGTCCAAACTTTCTTAAATTTTTGTATGGACATAACATAGTTGATTTGCATGCGATACAAAGCTAAACTACGAGGTACTTCTTGTTCTTGATAAGTTGCAGCCGTGATTTGATTAGCACTGATTTTTTTGTTCTTGTATATGAGCGTTAATGTTGGTTGTTCGATTTTGGTGGTCTCGATGGCTCGTGCTGAAAATAATCTTGCTTTAGATTAGTTGTGATCCTAAACAAACCCTAAACAAATTGTAGTTGCAAGGTAGGTTGCCCTCATGAGGGTTCAAAAAGCATTTTTTAGTAAAAGAAAAAAAAATTTGTTTTATGTTTTTCTTTCTCTTTTTTCTTTTCTGGCGAGCTATGGACCAAGGGGTTTATTTCTGAAAATCCCTGAGCCAATGCGGTTAAGCCAAATGTCCACGAGGCCAAATTTTTAGTAAAAGAAAAAAAAATTTGTTTTATGTTTTTCTTTCTCTTTTTTCTTTTCTGGCGAGCTATGGAGATGGTGTGGTGAGCTTTTTGCTTGCGCCTCAAGACATAATGTTTTACTATCTATTTTTTGACGGATTTGGTGGCGCCAGACTATAACCTTTCTATTGATCCATTGTTGTTCCAAGATCCATCTCCTTTGTGGCAACAACAAATTTTCTTGCTTCTGTGGGGCACAAAGCTCTTGCATTCTGCTTCTAGGTTATGTTTTTATGGATTTGGTAGCGAGGCAGTCCTTTAATTCAAGCCTTACTTAGTTTTGATGCAAATCTTGGTTGATGTATTCAAAATCTTCGCTCGAGGTTTGTTTCTTGAAAAGGAGAGTAGTTCTTTGGCAAAACTGTTTTGAAGTACTGTTTTGAAGTGGTTTAAAAGACCCGATCATTTCATCTGTTCATGCTTTTAATTTATGTTTTACTTGGAACTCTATGTGCACTGAAACCTAAAATGGAAGCCTTTAAAGTTTGAAGTGGAAACTGTTTTGAAGTACTGTTTTGAAGTGGTTTATTGTTTTGAACAAAAGCATAATAAAATAAAAAAATAGGCCTTGTGGACATTTATGTACTAAAATAAGAAGCATTGCTACTTATATTTTCTTCTTGCTTGTCTAGTATCATCATTATTTTAAAGGTTCTTCCCTTGAAAACCTTTCGAGGCATGGGTTTTTTAATCCTAGTAGTAATGGTTGTATTAGGCCATTGTACGGGTCCCATGGCGTCTTGGTTTTCGTGGACATTAAAAAATCTATTCTATTCTATTCTATTCTATTCTATTCTATTCTATGCCTTGTGCAACTAAGACTTTATAGGTTGATTGATCACATCTATTTTTGCCTTATTCATTTTTTAATATTTTTATAAAGAAATTTCACTTTTTTTATATAAGCCTGAAAAAGAAGGCAATTTCAACTGGATTCTTTTGATTTCATTCTTTTGATTTCTTTTGATTCTTTTGATTTCATATATATTTGCTTATAAATACACATAGCAGCAAATACTACATTGAATGGCCAAACCTATAGCTCCTCAACGTATGGTTTGCACCAATGGTATATGCAACATGCAAAGGTATGCAACATGCAAAGGCAGGCTTTTTGCAAATGCTGCCATCAAGATTCTTCAACAATTTTTTAATGGTTGTTTTTTTTCTAAATGGGATGCACATGTTTTAGTCTAGGTTAAAGCCAGTCAGCACCATGCACATATAAATCTACTTTAGCAGATGGACCACCTGCTTATTTGCTTGCTCTCTATGTAAAAAAAAAAAAAACTTTTAAATCCGTTCAAACAGACTTTCACCCTTCATGGACTTTTGCAAAGACCACTTCGGGCCAATATGCAGCCTTAAGCCAAAACAGGTGTATATTTGACTTAAGCCTTAAAATGGTCAACATTTACCCAAGCTAAAAAAATTACCAGATTCTACAATTTACAAGCAAGTTTCAAATCCTTAGAGAGCTTATCACTCATATGTAATGCAGTTTCATTTTTTTCATTTCGTATTTTGTTTGATCTAATTTCGTTGCAAATGATTTTCATGCCGACACGTGTTGTGGTTCAGCCTTATATTAGAAAAGCGAAGACTGTATCTGTATGCAGAAAATCTCCATCGCCCACATGGAAATTTTTCCATGCATCATCCGATTCAGACAAAAATAGAGAACGGGAGCTTAGAATCGCCGGTAAGAATCGAAACCAGCGATGTGGGATTTTTGGGTAGGAAACCAAAAGAAAGAAAATCTCCATCGCCCACATGGAAATTTTTCCATGCATCATCCGATTCAGACAAAAATAGAGAACGGGAGCTTAGAATCGCCGGATTTGGAGCAGAACAAGAGGAAAAGAATCAAGAAACAAGGGTTCTTCGTGGTGGTCTAAGCCTCGCATCTGGGTCACCCGATGTTGAGGACCGTGTGATTTGAGCTTGAGAAAAAAAGCCCCCGCCATTTGCATATTATCCTGCCGGGCGACCTACGCAAAATGGGGCAAATTACAAGCAAGAGAAAGCATCTTAGAAATTTTTCCAACAGGCCGGTTTACCCAATGGATGGATTTTGTTTTACGCTAATTCTAGTCTCATTTCCTGGTGACTCGAGAACTGGTCCCATTAGCATCCCAAGGTGGGCGAATTTTATGAGGCAAATAAATGCATTTTGTGTCGAGTAGGCAAGCCCTAATCCGCATGCATTGTTTCTTCTCTTCCCCGCATTTGTTCTTTGTAGAGGAGAAATGAGATGCAAGCTTCCCTCTCTTTTTTTCTAAGAAATCGCCTATTTTTCTGTTAAATCATTTCTGAGATTTCAAGATAGAGGAGCTGGAAAATTACACCGGATTCTTACGCTTTGGGCTCGAAGCAAGCTTTCTCCTTCGGGACTCGTGTTCGTTGTCAACTGAACTGAAACCCTTCTTTTTTTTTTACGAAATTAAAGCTCACGTTATGGCCACCGATAAGCAATGCTAAGGGACTCTTCGCTTCTCGCTTTGATTTAAAACATTGCACTCTTGGGGGATCCGGATTTGAGATCTATATCAAGGACATACGCCGCTATATACATGCTTTGCCGATTTGATCATCTTGACGGAGAAAATGATAAGCCCAAACCTGTTGTGCTTTGGATCTTTTTGTTGTGGGTTTTTTTCGCAACTCAGTTCAACACATGAGGGTTTGAAATTTTGCCCACAAACTGGGGCTTGTGTGCCATGATTTGTAAGGCCCATGGAACTGATTTGTAGACCCCAAAACGGGGGCTTGGTCTTGTTTAGAGCGTGGCATTTAGCCCGATGATCACATGCCGGGGTAAGTTGCAAATAGAAAGGCCTGCAAGCTTCAATTGATGTGTAGTCTTTGTTTTAGATCTTAGGGAATAAATGCTCCGAGCTTAAAATTTCTTAAGAAGGTGGCTTGGCAAGGCCGATGAATTTCTTGCTTGAGGCAACTAAGTTCTTGAACACACGGTGAGATTTGTAATAGAAGATTTTTGTGGGATTTGTGAGTACTCACGATCACGGGAGGCAAGTTCCTCTTTAGTTTTAAAATGTTTTGTCGGCAAATTTCAAATGGAAAATGGGTGGAGCTCTCTCTTCTAAAGACATGCAATTTTCTCTTTGTTGAAAGGGATCTCATTATTTAGAAAACATGATTCTTAAAATTTGGGGTCAGTAAGACGGTCGGCTTCAGAGAAATTTCACTTTTTTTATGCACGGCAATCTTGAACTATTGTCCTCTCTTTTGTTTCCCTTTATGTTCTAGCTTTTATTAATGTAGATATGTTATGCCCATGTATTATGTTTCCAGACAATTAAATAACCGTGAGCTTGACTTTTGCTACAATTTCTCGCACCGGATCTTGAGGTTCTTTGCTAGTGCAAATGATGGTAGGTTGTACGATTTGGTAAGATAGAAAAGCAGGCTGGTAAGATACAAAGCGGTCAGAATTTGTCTCGTTAAAACTCTTGCTCTATAAAACCATTTCTAGCCTTAAAATGCTTCGTTTCCCTTCAAGTATTTTCTCACGTTGAAGATGATGGCGATGTTTATCTTGAAAATTGTGTTGTCAATTCAAATGTTTAAAGAAAAGTTAAGGTCATAGGTTAACTTACAAGGTGGCAACATTTGTGCATTTCATGTGATAATTGTTATTAAGTACAAGATTTGGTAATTGCCACAGACTTGCATCATATAGCTAGTTCCCTAATCTCTATTATGTTGATTGCTTCGTTATGTGCATTGTTATGCAATAATGATGGAATGTACATCCTAAGTTAGGTTAAACCATCCACCACATTAGTCTACCGTGTTGCTAGACTTGCATCATATAGCTAGTTCCCTAATCTCTATTATGTTGATTGCTTCGTTATGTGCATTGTTATGCAATAATGATGGAATGTACATCCTAAGTTAGGTTAAACCATCCACCACATTAGTCTACCGTGTAAGGCATGTACTTTATGGCCACAGTTTAAGGCATTTGTTCTATGGCCATGGGGTAATGCCATCCAGTTATTCTATAAAGCTTCTAGCCTTGGACATCACCACATTCATGATTATGCTAGGCCACATGCATTAGTTTAAGGCATGTACTTTATGGCCACAGTTTAAGGCATTTGTTCTATGGCCATGGGGTAATGCCATCCAGTTATTCTATAAAGCTTCTAGCCTTGGACATCACCACATTCATGATATGCAACTTTATCTTTCACAAGCTCTAAGTGGAGAGCAAAATATAGTATGTTTCCATGAACCAGTGCAAGTAAAAGCATTTTAGGCAATATTTGAAACAATTTAGGTAGCAAGTAACATGCTATTTGCAAGAGTTTATTTCTTTGACAGGGCATGTATAGACGAGTTGGGGAAGAGAAACGTTCGCGGCGGCCTTGGCCGCCGCGATAAGTTTCTTGTAAATATAATTTCATTTAGAATCAAAATGTTGTCTATAAATCTTTGTATTACCACTCTTAAAATATTTTTACGTCTAAAAGACTATTTTTCTGAACTTGGATAAAAATATTCAGCAAAATTGTATTACACAACTTCCCAAACTTGAATCATTTGATATGAAAGTACTGACCTTAGCCAACGTGTTTTTCCAAGACCCAAAGGTCTCTACCGTGTTACTTAACCAATGAAATAATCTTCCATCATTTGCCATCTTGTCTTGTAAGCTTTTCCAATTTGAAATAATGGGAAAACACACATAGGAGCAAGAAATCCCGTTACCTGCAGTGAAACCAGAGGACAGTTAGCCTAAGAAGGGTAAGAGCCTAAGTCACTAACAGGTAAGCTTAGATTTCTTGGGCTTTTCGCCCTTCACCTTGGATGTAATCCTCAACACAATAGAAAGATAGCAAAGAATGCTTAACTTACTCTGCCTTTAACATATAGTTCACAAGCAATTTTAATGTTAGCCTGCATGTTAATCCTCCCATCTACCATTTTATCTGGCCCAGCAAGCATAGGATGCTTATGTTTAGAGTATCTGATATTGGCCATGAGTGCTTTATAAACTTCTCTCTACTTATTGGCAGCAGAAAATCTTGGGCAGAAAATATTCAAAGTACATTGCCCTAAACATTTAACCTACATGCATCCATAAATTCTATGCATGCATGTTACTAGAGGCATTCCAAATGGATAACACAAAGTATGAAAGGTTTGTTCCAGGTAAAATCTGGTGTACCCTCAGCATGTGGGAGCCATTTGCTCAATGTATGATGTTGCATCAAGAATGCAGAAATGTTCCCAGTTTTTTTGGTCTTTTCCCAAGGCCACGCTGGTTTCTAATGATCTGTACCCTATTGGATCAGCATATAAGAGTGAACCCTGGTTTCTAATGATCTGTACCCTATTGGATTGGCAGTGCTAACATATCCATGGGACTGTGTAAACACATATGTCTGTATAAATCATTTTCTCAAGATCTTTATCTCCTTACCACATGCCCCGTTACCTCGCAAGTACAAGGCAAACTGGAAACCAAATATCAGTGGCTATCAACTTTTACTGTGTACCAATACCAAACTCATTCTTATCATGCAAGCGTAGAAATGATGTTGATGTAGGCGTCGACCCAGCTGTACCCAACTCAAGATACAAGCATAAATCATACATAAACTCATTTCGTCATGCACTAAATGCTAAAAAAGCTTCTATTATTACAACACATGGTTCAGCATGCTAAGGATCAGCCTATTTAGAGCACTAGCTTCCAGTCCTTAGGACTTTGTCAACTGAAAAAAATTTTGCACAGGTCTACAAAACCTGTACATGACAACTTAGCAAAGCCAAGCAACAAAATACATGTAGCAACTATAAAAGCGGCATGGCAACAACTAACTTTATGCGCACAGAAAACTTATAATTCACATTTATGCCATTATGGAGTACAATATATCAGCGATGTAAGCCCAACTGTGAATTTTAGCGTGACTTTATCAATCTGAGATGTAAGACATTCATATTCATTATACATTTTAGTATTATCAAATTGCTCATGGGAGCTTTCCACTTTGCATTCTCAGAGCCAGTATACAAACATCTTAGTTAATTCATGTAGCAATTAAGTTATCCCATTCATTACACATTTAGTCTGTTATATTATGAGATCTCCCTCCCCAAATTCAAATTTAGAATCCATAGGATAGTCCAGATCAGTAAATCTCAAGCATCATGCGTACATCCAGATATATTGCTCTTTGCGAGTATTAACCAAGAACCAACCAGTAAGATTTATCTATTCATGTAATTTCCTTTGGCTAGTTATCCTAGCTAGTCTACTCTTACTGCTAAATGTTGCAATAATAAAATGAAGTCTAAAAATTATTCCAACCTGATTTGCTCGATACATGTTTGCCAGATTCTTGTGCAGCATCACCATTCATTCTGATAGGAGGAGAATATTTGATGCTTTTTCCTCACTCCTCCATATATTTCGAATTTTCAGCATCTCCTTGTGCCTTGCTAGCCAGCTCTTCAGATTGCTCAACGTTTTCCATAGCTCTATTCAGTGAGCCAATAAGGAGTTCCTCTGAAATCAAACAGTGCTGCCAACCACATTGTTATTGCAACATTCCGATCTCCTTTCTTTCATACTATGAACATGCTATGAACGCCACAAGCAAAAACACGGCAAGAATTGAACTGAGCGAAATGAACTGCCGTGATATGCGGCTTTCTTACCAATTTCGTTTTTTGTATTTAAGGAGGATAGCCTTGCGACCCACTTTACAAGCAAAACCGGCTTAGATCCATATTTACAGGCCGTGATACATCTATAGAGGTGCCCCGTGCATTCCAGTTCTGCCCTAATTTACATCTGTCATCTCCTGTACAGAGTCATTTTTTAGACAATGGTTAACAAATATAATTACTTAATCATTCCCTTTTTTGGGTTGCCCCTAGGGGGCAAACCCTCGTTTATGTGGGTATGTGGGCATATCCAGGTATATGCCGGCATATACCTAGCATATGCTGGTGACTGCTCCAAACTGGCTCTGCCTGTAAACTCTCGGTCATCCAGCCATTCCTTCGCAGGCGTGCAAAGTCGGATTTGGTATGGAGGATAGTATGCCGAAGAGAATGGGAAGCAGGGCAGTGGATTTATGGCCTCAGATTCTGGCATGACATGGTAGTGTGATGGCTTGGTTAATTTTTTTTTCTACGACATGCTTCCTCCGCTATGATTTGTTGATTCCGTTGCCGAGCGCCAAGCTTGGTGTCGATGCTCCAGTAACTGCATAAGGGCAACAAAAGCTTCGGCCAGCCGCCAAATGCCTGAGAGGCTCGATTCCTCTTCTTATTTTCCGTTTTCCCCCTCAGCTCTTCTTCTCAAGCTCTAAGAGGTCTCTATCGGTTTCGCAGGTTGTTTCATTTTGATGTCCTTTCGTCGATCCGTCTAGCACTGGCCTGTCGTTCCGCGCAAGACCCACCAATTCGTCGGAATCCTTTAACTGGTCTTCGTAACAGGTCTTCTTTTGCCCTAGCTGCCTAGGCATTTTATTTCTTTGCTATTTCTATCATGCCATGACGTTGCTGGAGCTGTAGAGTATCGACCTTGTTCATTCTCAAAATAGAGTACAGTTTTTGGATGCTTGCATCCGCCTTTGGTTCTAAATGGGTTGAAATCTTCAAGACATAATCAGTTTGGAGCGGAAAGTGCAATAAAATTTATATCGACAGGATTATAGTAATGGCTGGAATGAAAAGCAGTTTTCTTTCACCATGCAGAGGACCTGCACACTAGAGAAACAAGAGGATTCTACTCTTTTGAACGATTGAACATATTTAAGGCAGGTCTGTTCAACCGTTGAGTCTGCTCCATGGCCGGCAGTGAGGACCCCAAACAACTGATCCAGTCTCTGGTAATCATTTGGTGCAAGGTTTTAACTTGGTGTCTGTCTGAAACAAATTGACATGTGTAGATAGGGCAGATTTACAGAGTTCGGGCCTGTGTGGGAAATAAAGGATGCAAGCTATGGATCGATTTTATATTTCTTCAAGAATGGATATGTTTTTGTGCCTGGACACAGTTTGAGCATGAGGCCTTTCGATTAATATGGTTTTCTTGCTGAGCCCCCTTTAACACTATAAACTTCCAAATTATTATGCTAGTAGAAGTAAAATGCTGTATTTGTCTACATTGATTTGTTTGGGCGTGTCAAATTTGCATTGCAATGGCTAATTGGGCAATATATTCTGTGTTTAAGGAGAAAGGTTATTTGTTCTGAGTTCTAGTCTTCTGATTGTCCAATTTCATTTTCAGAAAATGAGGTTATTTTGAGAGTGCGTACTCCAAGTGGACACTATTCCACATTGCAGGTCCAAACAGGTACGCCAATGGAGAAGTATGCCATTATTATGTCACTGTTAGAACTCTTTTGGGAAAAGATTGACATTATCAGGAGTCTCAATTTTCTAGTCAATGCTTATTTAACTCTATAAACTGCTCATATCTGCAGGAGATACAAATTTCTAAGCTGCATAGAGGTCAAGTGATAAAAGTTGATCCATCCTTTCTAAGGTATCCAGGGTTTTGCATCCAAATGGGATGTGTTTAAGCTAGCATGTTTAATCTAGCATTTCAAATTTGCTCACACTGTTTGACAATACACATTGTAAAGGGGAGATGCTGCTGAGCTCTGCATATTTTGAAGGTTGCATTTTTTCTATTTAAAGTGATCACTTTGATTGCGCAATGTGATTTTGCAATATTCTTGGGATGTTTACATTGACACTCTCCTTCCTTATGCAGGTCCGCCGTCCTTGTGGTTTTGCGAGCCTGATGAATCCAGGGGAATGTGATGCTGGGACATGCATATTTTGGAGTTTATGCTCATGTAATTTAAGGTGATGATTTCTAGTTCTATTTAGAGAAATTGAGTTATTTGCTACATTAATAGTAATTGTCATTGGTTATTGCCTAGCTTATTTCCTTCCGTGACCATGCAGGTCTTTTCAGCATAGACATTAGTTATTGGGGTTATTTTCGTCTTGCCCAACAATTGATTCCATAAGAGGCATAGTGTGATACAGTTCATAGACTAGTTGCTTTGCCTCCTATAGCCATGCATGTTTCTTGAACGTAAGCATTTACTTATTAAAGGTGCCCTACTGTTAGTGAAATTAGGAGTGTTGTAAGCAGATAGCAGCATGTAGTTTACTAAGGTATTGGTTTGGATTGGAAGGTACATGGGTTAGTGCAGTCTAGTAGCTTAATAAAATATTGATGGCATTGAAGTGCAAAGAGAAGAGCAATCCTTTGCTGCGATGGGCAGAAGAAAAATGGAGGGACTGAGTGTTGAGGAGAGAGAAAAAAGGGATAGATTAAACGAGAATTTCAGGGATAAATTTGATGACTACCTTAGTATTCCATATCATGTTGTGATGTGCAACCATGCTTACTAAACATGGAGGTGATGTGATATAGATAGGGCTTATTTCTGAAAAATGCACTTAACCTATGGTAAATACGTTCTCCTTCATTCATTATGAAACGAATGACATAGCCATTGCCTTCTATTATATTATTATACTCACGTCCCAATGGAGTTGGGTCAATTACACTCTCAGGGCCTAACATCAACCACTAACAATTTTTCTGTTGCCTTCGTATCCCTTACATATACACAACAACGTACAACTCCAATAAGTACTATCTAGAATCAAACAACACTAATGCACCTCATGACAACCCAAGGTTACTATTTTGTATCCCTTTTTTGGGCCACTACCCACACTTGCATCACAACAACAATATAATTGTCAATAATCAATCCTACTCAACAACTAAATCTTCTAGTGGCAATGCACTTATTTGCTCAATAAATACGTTAGGAATAAACACATATTAAATAAGCCATGCATTTTGCTTATATGGTCTTCTTTTTTGGGTTGCCCCTAGGGGGGCAAACCCTCGTTTATGTGGGTATGTGGGCATATCCAGGTACATGCCGACATATACCTTGCATATTTTATGGCCTCGGTTAGGACATGACATGGTAGCAATTTTCTCGAAATCTTGTTCTTGAACACACGGTGAATGGCGCCATGTTTTGCTGAAAGATTTTGCTTTGATGACTCGGGCTTCCCATTCTATGAATTTAGGTCGAATGCCCATTCCACTTCCGGTCGTAATCGCTTCAAAAGCTTTTCCCAATCCAAATGCCTTACCAAACCAAATCAATCAGCTGCTTATTCTGCTCTTCAAGCTTGGGTATCCGCAGGGTTGGGCCGGATGTGTGCAATTACAAAGGGGTTTTTTGTTCTCTGCCAAATGCATCCCCTTGCGATCAGGTTGTTAGTAGAATAGATCTGAACCATGGGCTGC
The DNA here is from genome assembly GCA_021234155.1 of Isoetes taiwanensis. Lineage (NCBI taxonomy): Eukaryota > Viridiplantae > Streptophyta > Lycopodiopsida > Isoetales > Isoetaceae > Isoetes > Isoetes taiwanensis. The sequence goes on along the minus strand of JAJEKV010000008.1, from coordinate 21,610,027 downwards.
TTATTCTGCTCTTCAAGCTTGGGTATCCGCAGGGTTGGGCCGGATGTGTGCAATTACAAAGGGGTTTTTTGTTCTCTGCCAAATGCATCCCCCTGCGATCAGGTTGTCAGCAGAATAGATCTGAACCATGGAGAATTGGTTCCGAAATTGGGTTGGGTTTCTCATTTGGCCCTGTTTCATATCAACACAAACTATTTCTGTGGTACAATTCCTGAAGCTTTTCAATACCTGACACAGCTTTTCGAGCTTGATGTTAGCAATAACCGGCTTTCCGGTCCGTTCCTTTCGTCGTTTTGAATCTTCCTACTCTCAAATACTTGGACCTTTGATTAAATTCTTTTGAAATGGAGCCCCCTTTCGCATTGTTCGACAAAAACTTTGATGCAATTTTTGTGAATAACAACAAATTTACGGGGTGTTTGCCCGATAATTTGGGCAAATTTTGCAAACAATAACTTTGGGGGTTGGATTCGGATCTTTGGCAATATGGGGAATACACTAAACGAGATTCTGTTGATCAGCAACAGATTTGAAGGCTGTTTGCCGGATCAGCTGGGAAAGCTTCAGATTTTAAACGTATTTGATGTAAGCACCAAAGAGCTACAGGGGGAGCTGCCACTGACTGCTTGGTAAAATTAGAAAATTTTATTCTGAATTTGTAAAAACTTGTACTTTGACAGTTGATCATTTGTTAATGACTTTGAATAGTGCATGACCAACCTTGATTTTTATTATACTACGGATTTTTATTCTCTCTGATGTTTCAGACCGGATTTGCTGCAATAATATGTGCGGGGAGAGACCCTTTGCACTTATGTATAATTTGATTTATTCTGAAGAATTTCTTGCAAGCTAGCTACTAATCTCGAATATTTGGCACATTTTTTGCTGCCCATTTAACTGGCCAAAACTCACAAGTTCATTTCATTTCTATGCTAACAAAATATGTATTTCCATTCTCTGCCACACTTGTCCTTATGCTTCTGCAATACTTCTTCCAAGCCACTTCACCCTCCGGCCATGGAGGGCAACCCTCCGTGCGCAGCACCTTGTTTCACTTAGGCATGGCATCAACCTATTTTCGAAATTCTAATTCAAAATAGCCAATGACATTAGTTTCATACCCATGGTCATTGCTTAAACCTGCCATGTCAATCCCCACAATTGGTTTTAGTTTTTTATCATTTCCAGTCCTTAAAGGTCTTGATCAACAAGCCTCAGAATGTTTCTTCCACAATTTCAAGTTCACCATGAAAACCAAGTGTATCCGTATATTTGGCATCGTTAACTGCAAAATCATCTTATTGGGTGCATTAAACCACAACTTGGCCAGTACACCACAGGTTTTCTAAGATTTTCACTGGTAGTACAAATTAGTATTTTCAAACAAGGTATAATGCCCATATACTCATGAAGACTAAAGATGCCAAGTGAGCCCTATAATATCCCTGCATGAACTTTATTCCCACTATGTGCTAGTTGCTAAGTCATAATTTATGCTTATATATTGCATAACAAACTACTTATCATCATTTTAATAAAAAAAGCCGATTAACATCACAAACCTTTGCTATTACCCCATAGCCACGAAAAGTCCACCGCCTCTACAACTTCCACCTAAGCCCCTACCACCTCCATCTAAAACACATCTTTTTAGTAACTTCAAAACTTTTAGTGAATGAACCAATTATTAGGCCACAACAATAGTTTAGTTGGTAGAATATGAGAATAGAATAGAATAGAATAGTTTTTTTAACGTCCACGGAGACCAATAGGTCATGGGACCCATACAATGGGCTAGTACAATCATTACTACTAGGATTAAAAAACCCCTGCCTCGAAAGGTTTTCAAGGGAAAAACCTTTGCAGTAATGATGATACTAGACAAGCTTAGATAATGACTACTGAGGGCTCAGTAATTGCAGACGTTTATCTAGAACCTCAAGTATATATAATGCCAAGTCATGCACAGATGGTGTGCTGAGAAGTTGTGGAAGCGTGGAATGGAATGCTAAGGTCGAAAAATGATTCCGGACTATCTCAAAAGCAGGGCAACTCAGAAGAGTATGGCCAACACATAACCATACATGTACATGTACATGTATGGTGTACATGTGTAGGCATTACTATTTTTGATTGATTGTTGTGTAGAGAATGACCATTTGGCAAATAATTTACTGTCCCATATAAATCATTTTGAAAAATAGAACAGAATAGAATAGAATAAATTTTTTAACGTCAACACATGATGGACAACTACAAATACTTGTAAATATGTAGCAAAATAACAGGGGGTTCCAGGGAGATTTGATATGGATGTAAAAATAACAAAATATTGAAACCATAGACTATATATCCCTCAAATAATTGAATGGGTTCTTATAAAAAAAAACATAGATTCAAGATAAAAAATAATCACATTAGCTCACTAGGTACATTGGTTAAAGCAGTCTTATTAAGATATTGAGTTATTTTGGTAGAGGTTCGAGCCCCCGTATTTCATATTCTATAATCTTAGGCAAAGCCGTATAGAGGTTCGATATTTCCTTAAAACCTTAGGCGAAATCGTATTTCATATTTCAAAATCATAGGCGCCTCCAATCATAAATGACTATAAGCGAAACGAGAAGTGCCCAGAGGCCCCAACATAAGATCTGGGCCATAGGATCGACGAATCTGATGACTGAGGTAGTTCAGGTGCACCTCGTTTAGAATATGTAGCAAAATAACCTATGAAACCATGTAAAGATATTAATGTATGGCTAAACCAAGGATGCTAAGTTGATGTAAGTACTTGAGGCTAAAACTAAGCCAGAATAAGCGTGGAACTTATTAAACATGCCCTATGGCAATGTCATCACGACAACTACAATGGATAGAAACAAAAAACAATAAATAAACAATCACCAACCCACCATCTCCAATGCGAATCCATGGCATTTAGACAATCCATAGTGCTTTGGCACCTTTGTTATATAAGGACACTAAATGATACCGAAATGATACCTCTCTCAAATGGGGCTTCAATAAAAATCGCATTGTCAGGAACATCCAGATGCCTTTAGAGACAAAGTTTGGTGAGCAACAGATCGTCCCTCCCTTACTTAGAAACTGCAAAATGATATCAACTCACAAGGCATTTAAGAGAATTTGCCTTGGATATGTCTAGAAATTTTGCTTACAGTCACTACCGTCATATTTATTTATCGATTCTGCTTGGGACACTTAGTTTGCACAGTTCCATAGTCCATATGGAATATAAGACAAACACGAAGGCTTTGCTAATGAAAGTAGGATCCACCACATAATACCTAGTGGTATGGTACCATCAAATGTTCTAAGCAGCGAAATCATAAAATAAAAGAAGGATTGCTTATGAGAACGAAGGAAAACAACTAGCAAAAGAAGAACGCATTGTTCAATGTTCTAAGAAACATGATGGTGATACAATGCATGCCATGCGGCATTAGAGCCTTACCTATGGTCCTTTTGATGGCCAGGTGTAGTATCTATGGCAAATAAAAGATGCTTGGCAAAAATGTCCACTTGAAATAATACAGATGGTATGGTCATCTCACAACTCTGAAGTTGTAAAAGCTTGCCACCATGCATAAACAATGAACATGAAGAAATGGCTGGATCATAAACAAATGGATGTGTTACCTCTATACTGGAAGATGCTTATGAGATCTGAATGATGTGCCAATAAAGGAATCCAAACATTATAGAATTTTAAATTTATAAAGGCACTGCAAAGGTTAAGGACTAATTTTTACAGAGCTAGAGAAGGAAAGGAAAAACAAATACCATCAAATTCTGTTTTAGAAAAGGCAAAGCCTCCAAACAAAGGCCGTTGGTTGCAGCTCCAAAAGGTAGAAAAAGATTCCACTGTCATGATCGAACTGGGGATTGAACTTCCATACTTATAGGCAAATGATCAAATGTTCTGCTATAATCAGAGGGTTAGACAAAGGTTGAAAGAGATAGAATATCAGATATATTAGAACCCCTCTTTTGTAATCAAACCTTGCTTTATGATGGATTTGAAACATAGGCGAAATGATTAGCACCATGGTGAATCCCTCTTTTGTAATCAAGCCTTGCTTCGTGATAATTAAAAGCATAGGTCAGATGATTGGCACCATGGTGAAGTGTTAATATGAAAGATCTGAATCCAAAGAAACATGAATTGAACCTGTAAGAGTGAAAATAAAAACATAAATAACTCTCAAGCAGGATTGAAACCCTATGAAGAGTAGAAGAGACAAAAAAACAGGATGCACACCGAGAATATGTTAGCAAGCAACCTCATGTCCTTCCATGATTAGGAAGATTCTTCAAGAAAGAATCTGGGGTAAAAATCTGTGCCATACTTGAAACACTACAAGAGAACGGCAAAAAAGCACAGAACAGGCAAAAAAGCCAAAAACCCCAACACCAAAAACAAACAATGTAACTGTACAGTAGAACCCTACTACCGGGATGAAAAAACCCCCACTTGGGAGAAAAACCCTAACAGTAGGCTCTCAAATACCATGCCCCCAGAAGAGCAAGTCTGACAGCCGAAATATGGAGGATGTAAGCTCCCAGTCGCGCTACCATAGGTGATGCGAGTAACTGATGCAGCGGTGTGTCAGAGCATCTAAGATCAGTGTGCACTGCTCGGACATGGGCATATGCTGGGCACCGCTGGAGGGCATGCAAGGGGAATTCACTTTTGGGTGCCATACAATATGCCTGAGTGACTTGTAGGGGGGGTTTTTGGACCCATTTCCACACGTATACGGCGGAGTTATGGGGTTTTTTATTACTACTTGGAGTAAATTTTGTATGGAAGGGGTCAAATTTGCCTTTCAAAAAACCGTATACGGGGGTGTTTTTGCTCACCCATGCACGCACATGGCATACCCCCTTTTTTACAAGTGCATCCCCCGGGAGGGCATGGTGCTCATCCTCTATCACGTGCATCTCACAACACTGACATATCCTCTCCTCCCTGGGGATCCCGTGCCCGCCATTCACCCCCCAGCAACCTGTCTCAATTCTGAGGTAATGGGAACCCGTCCTTATGGCAACCATTCCACAAACCAGTTTGTTAATTGGTTCAACCATTGCAACCCTTTTGAAACTGGATTATAATTTGTGGGTCGCTTTTCTTTACACTGATTTTGACATAAAATTACATTCAGTTGAGACAAAATACATTCCTAGACATTCTTGTATCGCATATCATAATTTACCAATGCTAATATAATAAGACATCAAATTCTGTACAACAAATTCTGGTCATCAAATCATCCATGTTTCAAGTGCGCGGAGGATCCCACATGTTTGCATCCTGGTACCTGTATAAGGATATCAAGAAAAGGGAGCTTAGCAAATGTCTAAAACTTGCCAAAGACAAGAACTTACCATGCCTCGACCCATTTAGTAACCCTGCAGCATGAAAGGATTGTTTAATTAGCAAATGAACATACAGGCATATATATTGGTTTCTGACAAGAGTTAATTGACTTGGTGATGACTTGCCAAACAGATATATGTCCTGCTTGAGCATTTGTGCTGACATCAATCTTATACAGGGCCCCTTTCTCATTTTATTATACTGTGTTATTTAGTCAGACAAGCAAATTTGTGCAAGATTCTTTTCGATATCTGATTATCAGAACGTTGAACACATGAATACCACTGCATGTTTATCAGATTGATCTATTGCCTCTTGTCTGTGACTATGCATCTACCCTGTTCTCTTCTGAAACTTCCCACCCAAGGGCTTGGGTGTTGTGCCTATTTTGGTTACGTTTGTGTTATCTTCTCTGAAACCTCACACCCAAGGGCTTGGTTGTTGTGCCATTTTGGTTAAGTTTCCATAATATTTCATATGAATGCAAGATTTTAAGTGTTTGTTATAGTTATTTACTTCCATGCAAAACAGAAAAGGAAACGGAAAGGCTTACCCATTAAACAAATATAACCAAAAGTAACAAGTGATGCATATGGATTTGTATGTCATGTACCATGCCAGTGACAAAACAATTAAATCTGAAAGTAAGGTCAAAGAAAGCAAGCTTTTTTCAGAGAGCAAGAAAAGATTCATCGAGATAATACAGGATACTGAAAAGGAGACGTTCCCACCAATCGAGCATGTAGAGCCCAAAAGTCACATTATAAAAAAGTATCTGGGCGTTGATCCAATCATATGATCTTCTCACTAGACCCTTATGATCTTTGTATTTCTGAGCCTGCAAAATACAAGATGAGAAGATAAGCCAAGCGCTTAAAGGAAAGAGGGTATGCAGACCTCTATGGTGACTGTTAATAATGCCATCCCCGTTACAACAGGGATCCTGGGTCTCCATAGCCAAGCTTAGAACCCGGGGGGTTCACCTCTATATAAGGGGCATATGGCATGTGCGTGCATCAAGTCAGGAGAAACCCCTCTGTATACAGCTGACCCTCCATAGAAACCCCTATGTATACGGTCCCATACTGTCAAAGAATCATACCCGATTCCATACTTTTACACCCAGTCTAAGCACTTCTTGCCCTACCCTCAACCTTATTCATGTATCCTACCCTCTACCGTATTTTTACATCCAGTCCGCAAATGTTGCATCCAGTTAGTATTTAGGGTTCTTCCTGGTGCCATTTGAGTTCAATGGTCACTCCAGAAAATAAGAAAAAGAAATACGCCTGGAATTTTATATATTTTAATTAAATCGATTTTAGAATGACATCATAACGAAATTCATTATTGATTATTGAATAATGACTTTAAATTAATTATTGTTCATGATTTTTTTTTTATTTTTTATTTTTATTTTTTTTTTTGAAGGACGTCAAGCTTTATTCACCAACTAGAAACCAGAGCAACATAAATGCAAAGACAGGATTATAACCCCAGTGGACAAACCGATCCAACTGAGCACAACCACCTGCCTATGCAAAAGAATGAATGTGAAGGTAAGTATGCCAGATCAGTACTTTCTTCTCTTGATCAAGAGAAGAACAATTGTAAGCCATAACAATTTTATCTTGCGCCCACTGAAGAACAACCCCATCTGCAGTATCTATGCCCTTAAAGATAAAAAGGGTCAACAACCAAGACCATGCCCGCCGAAGCCTCTCACACAAGAAAAAACAATGCTCAATACTCTCAACCCTTTGCTGGCATAAAGGGCAGAGCTCTGAAATCCGATTATCCATTTTATGGACTAACCTGTTGACTCTGAGGCATCTATGGATCACTTGCCACCACAAAACTACTACTTTGGGGTGAAGCGACTTTATCCCATACCCATATCCAAACACTTTTCCATTGTGGTGAGGGACTCAAGATGCCATCTATTAGATGGAGGCGAGATTTCAGAATGCACAAGCAATTTATACCACGAAGACACAAAAACCGCCTACGGCCGGATATCCCGATGGCAACCCCATATGACTACCTCAATGTGGACCCGTAATCCTTATGTGGCAACAATGCAAAGAATATGATTCCAGTTACTCGTCCCCATCTCATACAACAAGAACTTTGTTCTAAATGCTTCCCATGACATGAGATGATCAGACTCATACCAAGCTGCAATAGTATTTATACCAGCTGCTACCCATCGTCGTTGTGTCTTTGGATGAACAACCACACTTAGAGGCACATTACAACAAGAACTTTGTTCTAAATGCTTCCCATGACATGAGATGATCAGACTCATACCAAGCTGCAATAGTATTTATACCAGCTGCTACCCATCGTCGTTGTGTCTTTGGATGAACAACCACACTTAGAGGCACATTCTCTGGAGTGTCCTGCAAAGGAATCCACCAGCATGGAGTGGACAACTGAAGACATGCCTCAGGATTAATATGGAAAAGAGACCTGACAGTGTCCCAAGCCGCAAGCAACCCCTTTAGAAAGGGAGAAGCATTAGGATTGTTCATGATTTTATTCGGGCACGTCTTTTAAGGACGTCATTATGGTGAACTTCGTTATGCAGCTGCTGCCAATGGCATAACCCGATCGAAGCTCTTCACCTCTTCTCATTCCCTCTAGCGCCTATTCTCTCCTTCTCCCGATCCGATACTCCTTCTCCCGATCCGCCTATTCCTCTCCCACATCCGACAATGGCGCGGATTAAGACCACCGCCCGGCGGCCCACTGAAGAATTCGTGGGCTCTGCTCCACCGAAGGTAGAGGCCGCGCCTGAGGAAGAGGCCGCGCCTGAGAAAGAGCCCAAGGGCACTAAGCTGAAGGTTGTCGCGAAATTTTCCTGCATGGAAGTGGTGCACATGCAAGATCATGGAGCTCATATCACTGAAAAAGTTCAGCAATGGGTTGATCGGGTAACTCCTGCAGATGAGCGGCTTTTGGAAATGAAAATCCGTGCAAGAGGGAACAATCTGTATGTGCTGCTTAGGATGCCACCTCCGGGCAGTTGGTGAAGCGCCTCCGTTAGTCTGACCTCCGTTCCAGCCTCCGTTATTCTGATATCCGTTAAGTTATGCCCCGGGTTATGCCGTCAGGACGTCCATAATAATAGCTTAGGTTTTTTTATTTGCCATACGAAATCTCCCTAACTTGTTTTGTAAAGCTCCTGATCTGTATTTTTTTGTAAAGCTCCTGATCTGATCTGTTTAGGACTGCTTTGTTTTATAAATGGCCATGAAAACAGGGATGTAAACTGCCATGCGCAGGTGTGAAGCTTCCTTTTTGTAAAGTATGTTATTATAATATGAATATGGAGCAGTTTCAGACATTGTTATTGTGTTTTAGTTTGTCTCTTAATATGCTTCTTTTATGTAATGTTCTTAATCGAAATCAGACTTCAAAAAGTTTATGTTTTGTTGTTTCTAAAGTATGATTTTGATTATGTCTTATGTCTTCACCTCATGCCCTTAAAAGTAGAGTGTAGGGTAACAGCATCTGCTGTTTTGGAAGCATTTTATTATGCTTCTGTAAATGCTGCAGAAATAAATCATGGAGTAATGGAATCAGAAAGGCTTAAAGCACACCTAACTAACTAGTTCCACAAGCAACCAGTAGCCACTGTTTATTGCATTCAAAGTAAAGTTTAAACAAGATCACAATTTCCAACGTACAATGCATTAAGTAAAGCAAAGCAAATAGAACATGCACGAGATTTATACAAAGCAGAAAACTGCTCTTAAACTTAAACTGTTGAAATGGTAGCTTTAATCATAAATGATCATTGATAAAGTACTTCACAAATATCTGCCTGAACCTTATGAACTCCCTAGACCTTCTGCTTTCCCTTGTCACCTACAAAAAAAAAATGAAAGTGAAGAGACAGTTAGCTGCAGAATTCAACCATTTGAAGACATCTAATTTAATATTACCCTACCAATATTCTGTTCACGGACAAACTTATTCAGATGTACTCTGTCATTATCATGCAGATGGTAAATGTTTTTGGCAGGTTCATATCTTAAAGATGCAAGAGATATGATAGACTCGAGGTCTATAAGTCGATTATCGGCCAGATCATAAGTAAACCAAACCCTACCAAGATACCAAACCTTATGAATTGCAGCAGATTTGTTCCTTTTTCTCGCTGAAGCTTGTCTGGTTTGCTAAGTCCACGGGCTCCCTACTCTCTTTCCATGCACTGCCAGATTTCCTCCTCATGCTAAGTACCCTACCAAGATACCAAACCTTATGAATTGCAGCAGATTTGTTCCTTTTTCTCGCTGAAGCTTGTCTGGTTTGTGGTGCCACCGCTGATTCCACTGGTTCTTCGAAGTACAATGCACAATCTGTCCCAATGCCGAGCAGAGTTTGTGCATCAACATTACTTTCTTCAATAGAATAAACCATAGTCTTAACCCTCGTCAACCTGTCCTTTGATAGCCACGGATTCCCATTCAAATGACTCACTATAGTTGACTTGAAGATTTTCTTACCTTCCATAACAACATGCCAAGAAACATGAGATGGCTTCCTCCTCTCACATTCATCTAACATTTCGTCAAACACATGTCGTAATTCAGACCTGGCCACATCATCCTCACTAACTACCTCGTTCCTTGGATCTTCACCTTCAATCTCCATATTCTCTTCCGTGGCATCGGTCACATCTCCCAATGTAGGTCTACCACACGACTACTATGAAACCAATCTTCGACCTTCCATGGCTCACTAAACCATCCATCACTCTCCTCAATTGTAATGCCAACGCTTGTACACAATGCTTGTGCAGCAGCAAGCCCTTCCTTTAAGGCCTCGATAATCTTGTCATCTGTATCCACACTACTGTAATCTGCAAGGTTACAGGTGAGCACATCCCCACTACCTTCTTTTCTAACTCTTCCCAAATGTGTTCTTGCTTAGCATGTGCTGCAGGAAACAGGAGGGTAGTGGCTGCTTGAAACTCGAAACTATGATTGAGAGCAGAGGCACTCTCCAACAAGTCTGCCCCGTCATAGGCTCTTTCGTTACGCACCATGCCACCGACTTTAGAGAAGAAGTTCTCACATACGTCTGATCCCGTGCATTGTAAGGGCAACTCTAAATGCCCAAATTCTGAACTAAAATACTTTATTAGCAGCACAGCAAAATGGCATGACAATTGCACGTCTATAAAGGTTTCCCGACTAATGAAGTTCTTATTCAACGAATGCGTGCTATGGTTCGTCAACCACAGCCTCCAAAGCCTGTTATGCACCTAAAGTTTTAAAGATAATACCAAATTGAAAGTAGCAAACAGGATTCCAGCTCACCTAAAAAAGAAGGATACCGTTGCAGCAGCTTTAATCCGAGCCCTCAAGTCCAAAGTAGGTGAGAGGAAGATGTCAATATATGATGCCACGACTTCCAGATAAACTTTGGTGCCCAAATTCCGCATTGGTGGGCCTGCAGAACCATTGCTTAGTTCGTCCAGGCATTGCTGAACCTTCCCTAAGTACAACCTTCTAGAGGCACTATCCATGGGATTAACAAGCTTCTTACCGGTTGTACACGAAATCTAGGTCATGAAGCCCATAAACATCCTTATTTCTCAAGGCACTTAGTGGCCAACCGTCCCATGAAACCTTGAATGTCGCTGCGGTGCAGACACTGGATGTATAATCTGCAAACATGCACGCCCTTCTCCTCGAAGTCTCCATCCGAAAGCTGTGGGCCGATTAGAGGGGGCCCACAACCATTCTCAAGTGCACATTCCTCGAGTCTTGGATTTGTCGCCACCGACGCCTAACCTCAAGGTGATCAAATCTGTTACATGTCGAGAATAATGGCAAGGACGAGTGCAGGCAGCTTCCTATGCAAGGGATTCACGATAAGAACTCTTGCATAGTGCGAAATGACATTCTCCTCAAAGGCATTGATAATTATGTTGTCGCCCTCTTCATCGAGACCAACTAACACCTCAAATGTGCCATTACAAGCATGGCCTTCTTTCTTTCCACAAAAGCCGAGCAAGCGGTCATCTCGAATCCAACGTGCGGCCCGCTTTATGACGGTCTCGTCCCTCACCACAATTGCCGGACCCCAAATCCAAGTCTTTGGCGTTGCATGTGTCGAATGTAGACCGTGAGCAAGATGCTTGAATGTTTCTTCCCTAAGACCGACCTTGTAAAGAAGCTTTCGTGTGGAGCGATAGTGGTGGACATACTTTCGGACCTGCAAAATTGAGAGAAAAAAAAAATTGTGCATTCTTCTCCCTCCCCATATCTTAATTGTTTCAAACAACGCCTTTGTGGTTTCCCCATGTATCTTCTTTTATGGCCTGGTCTGATTATGGTTTGAGCTATGTCCCTTAGAAAATCCCAAAGAGCTGGTTTTCCACTAAATGTACCTTGCCGATGTGCCTCCACTATGTCCCTCCGGACCTGGCGACATCTTTTCTCTGCTTCATTGACTCCTCCGCACTCCCTCTTAGCGACCTTTCTTTCATGGACAATGCAAGAACTCTCATTTTGGAAAACATTAATTCCTTATGTAACTTCCTTACCTCATGAACTGCAGAGACTGCCATCTTCTTGATCTCAATTGCATTCAAGTAATCTGATCTAATACATAATTTTGTGGTTCTAAATCCCTTGCCACCTTGTCATCGGTTACTTCTATGCACTCTCATGTAAAAATCCCTCTCTTCGAATAGCAAAAGCACATAAAGAACATTGATAATTTTCAAAGGGTTCACCTTTAAGACCCGACCCTCTTGCATTTCTTATGCCTAAACGAGCCACTAATCTCTATTAAACCCTGCCCAACTACAAATGTATGCTGCAATGCAGGTTCACAATACCAATGTGTCCCTTCTTTCATCTCATGCAGAAAGGGTCTTAAATCCTTAACTTTATCTCCATACCTAAAACGAGCCACTAATCTCTATTAAACCCTGCCCAACTACAAATGTATGCTGCAATGCAGGTTCACAATACCAATGTGTCCCTTCTTTCATCTCATGCAGAAAGGGTCTTAAATCCTTAACTTTATCTCCATACCTATATTTGTTCTGCCAAAAGCCCCAGAGGGCACGGAGGATTTGCTGCTCATGTCAAAAAAATACGACAATGAAACCCTAGATACCCTACAAACTTAAAATACAAACCACTTATGAAGCCACTAAGAGTACTCACGTGAACTGTTATGGCTGCTCGAGCTTGGAGGGCACGGAGGATTTGCTGCTCATGTCAAAATCAGTCCGAATCAGCTGAGATTATTCAACATTATAGCAGCTAAAACGTGAACACTACTTCTAACGAATAAAATAGAGGAATAGAGGTTACCTCTTGCAAAAAAAGAATGCAATTTTCCTTGTTGCGGGTCTGCCTCAGCCCATTTCTTCGGCCTGCCACCTCTTGCTGCTTGGTCACTTGACTCCTTACCTGTATTCATGACAGCATGCACGTGTCTCTTAGATAGAATATGATCTTTCATGTGGCCATTAAGACATCCAGGCAATGGCAGCAGCTAATGTACTTTCTACACATGGCACAAACAACACGAATGTCATCAAGTTTAGCATATCCACCAACGCTGCTCTCATAAAGCTTGAACACAACATCAAAAATTCTAGTTTCTTCTTGAAACTTTGCAATGGCAGCAGCTAATGTACTTTCTACTAGAGTTTGATTCTCCTTGCAAATGTCCAGCTCCTCCTCAACATTGCAAGGCTGATCCTCCTTCTCCACACCCTGCTCTCCCTTCTCCTCACACTTGAGGTTACGCTCGTAATTATCGGCATGACCCTTGGACTTCAAGTGGCTGCGTTCAAAGTTACACAAGGTATCATCTCCACCTTTACCATAACGTTTCTCACATTCAAGACAAACTTGGATAGCAACCTATTCTTTGAAAAATTCAAATCTGATACATCATCTAAAAAGGCGGTATCTTCAACGAGAACAAGTTCATCATCATGATTTCAAAGCAACTTGCCATTTGGCAACATCAAACCTTGTTGCTAACTTGGATAGCAACCTATTCTTTGAAAAATTCAAATCTGATACATCATCTAAAAAGGCGGTATCTTCAACGAGAACAAGTTCATCATCATGATTTACCTCTTCATTGGTCTGCTCCTCGGCTCTTACCTCCTGCCTTGACGTGAAGGCCACTTCCCTATCTCCAAGAAATACAAATTCTTTCTCATCCTCCAGTAGCCCGTCCTATCTTATTTCATTGCGGACATCCAATAGTAACCTCGTCACCACAAACCTTAAACCTTACCTCCTGCCTTGACGTGAAGGCCACTTCCCTATCTCCAAGAAATACAAATTCTTTCTCATCCTCCAGTAGCCCGTCCTATCTTATTTCATTGCGGACATCCACGTAAGTGCATTCTTGGGACACCATCACGAGGCCAAGGTCAGCCACGATTCCACAACCTTCATTCACCTTAACAACTATCGTCCTTTCCATTTTTCTTCAGCCTGACACAAGCAAAGAAACAGCAAAGTAATATTAGAGAGCTGCTTTTGTGAATGTATAGCGTTACCGACATGCATGCACAAAACTGATCTTAACAGACCTTACTTAGATGCAAAAACCCTCTAAAAACCAGATTTCCACCACGGATCTCACAGAATGGAGGCTGAAATGGAGAAAGGGGAAGCTTGGCCTGCAAAAAAAAAAGAGCATCAACAATGCAAATGGACTTTAAAATCAAATGCATCAAAAATGGTTTATGTTGCTCGTCTAACTACTTCCTAATCCGTTCATGACTAAACTCTGTGCTAGATTTTTATGTGGCAGGGACGAAAAAACTTCAAAACATTACCTCCGAAACACCAAATCCTAAAACGTTTTTCTGGCATGTGCGCTTCGGATTCAAACCCCTAAAACGTACTCTTACGCCTTAGCAACTCCAAGAAATCCATCCCCGGACCGTGGAAAATGCATACATCTGGGCGCCAAAATGTATGAGCGCCCGCATGTATACGTACTATTTTTTTTCGAAAAAAACCCTCTCCCGTCCACGCACATGTATTCTACGGAATACATACGTGAACCCCCCGGGGCTTAGAATGATCTGTACTGTAAACCAAGAAAGCGTTTCAGGTCAAAATTGTACCCAAAATTCCTGTTTCAATGACTTATCCAAGAAATTATGCTCTCCTTGTCGATAGCTTGTTTAGTTTCAAAATGGTGGTTGATTTGGGACCTCCTTAACGGAACAGCATTGCAGAGTGTAGGAATCGATGTTGACAAAAACATAATGCCTGACTTATAAATGCGTGATCGAAGATAAGCATTTAAGTTAACCTTCAGCTAAGCTTTCACACCACATTCCCTATGGTAACTTAGTCATCAGTTTAGTTTGAGTCAGCAGGGTGAAGTTTCTACATTAACACATCTTTGAAACTGAACCCTACTAAAAAGAAATGAGAAATTAAGAAAGCGCCATCTGCTGCATTATCTGAGCAAACTTGGAACTGGCTAATGCTTTGGTCAAGCCATCTGTCCTTTGATTGGTAGTTCTACAGTACAGTATTGCAGAATAGTAGTGCCCAGCTGTGCTCGAACGAAACAAGTTTGATATCCAAATGTTTTAATCCACATAGTTCATACTAAAATAAAAAAGGTCCACAAGGGCCATGCCGGCTCTGCCAAAGTAAGAAAGGTTCTATAGTTACCTTTAGTTCCAACTAAATAGCACGGGAACTAAATCTCAAAACAATAGCAAGAATCTAGCTTAAATGAATGATTAAGACTGAAAATTAGATGCAGCAAACATTGAAAGCATACATTGATGAAGGACGGAGGATACACTGAAATCCATGAACTCTAATGGAGATTTCAAGTGCAGGCCGGTAATTATACACAGTCATAGCAAGGTACCAGAGGTTGACTAAGCCAAGAGCACAAACGAACCAAGACCTTGCAGGAGTTGGGGCCAATCAAAATGGGCCAATACCAGGAAAACAAAATTAGAGTTGGGAAAAGAAACTTTATTAAAACAGGGTAAACAAGAAACTATACTAAACAGGTTCGAAATTAGAAGAGGGAAATAAAACTAGAACAAATGTCCTTGATTTAAACAAGGTTTCAGATCATTTTTTAGATCCACTGATTCAGCCAAGCCTCGCATACAGATGAGATTCGCGGCCAAGATTAGATTTAAGTTTTATATACTGTCCATCCCACTATAAAACAAGCTTCTTATCCAAACAGATCTGTTGGTTGTGCTCTACAAGAGCCCGACTACAATAACTAGAATAGAAGATAGACCCAATAACTCAGTGTTAAGCATCGGGACCAAATCAAGTTGATGAAACAGGAACCAAAGAATGTTGGACTTGCATCAGAGAAAAAGAAACCTAAGAAATGCTCGATTTACATCAATGAAATAAAATATGTTACCTTTCCTTTCTGTGCTTCCCAGATGGCTTAGATGAATTGTTTGAATCATCACTTGTAGAATTTCTTCCAATATGTTTCTCCAATTCGCTCATCAGAGCAGCCAAAACATCTTCAGGCACATTTGCAAGGTAACTTTGAAGCCTTCCTCCACGGGACTCATCCGCTAAACCCTCTTTGGTCTTGCCAGATCCATCGAAAAACGCTGAAAGAAAAACAAAGAGCAATAAATGTCAGAAACCCTAAATAAAGAACTTGTATCTTTCTATTTCTGAAATCAAGCTTCAAGGTGACTGATTGCGCCATTTTGCTCTTAAGGAAATCTGTCGTCTGTTAGAATACTTCTCCCTCCCAACCCGTTTTTTTCCCTCCTCTTTTTTCTTGCTTTTCCTAATTGTATTGTATGTAATATAATGTAAATACAAGTATCATTGTAAAGAAATGCATTTCACCATATCACCATACATGGGCAATGGATACTAGTTCATGATTGAAATGGCCTCAATGTAGCTTAATCTTGGATGCACATTATTGCTATTTTAGCCATGTCTTTTGCTTCTTCTTCATTATATACACGCGCTTAGCCATTTGTTCATAATTTCACATAGATTTGATATATTAGTATAAGCAATATGTTCCCACCCACCTTGTTAGTATAGTTTCTTATGATGGTACTGCAAAGTCTATGGGCCACATTCCCGTTAGTAGTTCTAGTAGAACCACCACAAAGCTATAGACATCCACCTTGTCCGTATGTGAAGATGCACCACGTAAGCTCTACAAAATATATACAAATAATCTAGGGTTAAAAAGAATTATGTGTATTATATTTGAAATGGAATGTATATTCACCTGGAGTGACATAGCCTGTTGTGCCCCGAAATCCAGTAATATGGAATTTGTCATCTTGGTACAAGCTATCACACTGACCCCAATTTTTGGTCCACAGTTGTTTTTTTGTTGTACGGAAGTGTTGTTTTATGCCAAAAACAACACCAAAATGGCCCCAAAAGTCCACGTGGCCCGTTTATCCGGATTTGCACAAAGAGACAGTGGTTTTTTGGCAAAAAATTCCACGGTGGTTTTTCTGGCACTTTTTTGTTTTTTTGTCAACGTGTCCTTTTTTCAGTGTTGTTTTTACCGAACTTTTTCGACGTGTGATTTTTTTCTTGACTGTTGTTTTTTTTAGGAGCCACGTGTTGTTTTTCCTTAAAATAAGACACGTAGATTTAAATATTGCTATACGTGAAAGACTAACTTACAACAATGGTTTTTAAAAAACCACATGTTATTTACAAAAGAACGACACGTGTTATTGAAATCTATCTATTGTTTTTAGTGCTATTAAGTATTGTTTTTGTAAAATAAGGACATGTAAAAGAGCATTATAATAACATATAGAAAAAACAAGGTGTTGTTTCTAATTGCCTTTTAGCTAATGAAATACTGACACGTAATATACTTTTTAAATAAAAAAAAGTTATTTTAACTAATCGAATATCAACATGTGGCATATATTTTTAAATAAAGAATTACTATTATGACATATAGAAAAACCATTGATGTTTCTAACATATCTTCTAACCAATCAAATATTGCCACATGGCATAGATTAAAATAATAATATATACTACAATTTAAAAATCAATATGATTGTATTTAAAATAAGAAAGCTTGTGGGAATCTAGTGGATCATTAAGTTTAACTGCTTCTTTGATAAATCATTATATGCAAATAAATACATGCCATTAAAACCATTGGAGGGAAAAGATGTTCATAATTTACAGCAGATAATTTACAGCAGAATCGAGAATTGGAAAAGAAAAATACTGATAAAAAATTGTAGACTAAAACCCTGAAGTTGGATATATTTTTTTCGTAAAGGCAAGTATTTGCCTAATACAATGCAGACTGCAACTAGTCTGATATTAGATTCAAATGAATCAATTTGGAACTACCTCTTCCACATACTCCACTCTTATATCAACATACAAAATTTGAATTTGAGAACAGACAATTTCACCTGGTCATGTAGTGAGGAATCTCCTGCTTGCCATAGTTTGGTTTGCAGATGACTGATACCCCTTCTTGCCGAAGGTTCTGTAACCCCCGCCATGGCAACCTCCTTGTTCCTCATCAAGCGCATGCAAAATGCTTTAGCATGCCCTAAAACAAGATGCTTTCGGTCCGAAAAACCCTACGTCTTTGGTGACTTCATTCGATTTCCATCTCCTCAAGATTTCGTGAAAGAACACAAATGTTGGGCTATTGTTGTGATCAGGAGGATGTGATTCCTTCTGCAACAAGAACCGCATGCAGCTGTATGATCATCCGTTCTTCTTCAATGCTAAATCTGCCACGCTTTATATCTGGACAAAGATAATTTGTCCACCGGTTATAAAAAGAAAAACAATAGAAACGATGAAAAGTAAAGAGTTAGAAGTAAAACCTAGCCCCCGCCCCTTGCAAAATCCGGCCAGCCTTGCCCTTGCAAATCCGCCAGCCCCCCAACTTAAAATCGAAAAGCAACAAAAACAAAAACGAGAAAAAAAGAAGTGTAACCCGCTAGCAAAGAATCAAACTACAAAGGATCCTGACCGCTTGTCATGCCATGATGACGCCAGATTCTTTCTCGATCCCAAGATTTGTAATGGGAACACCGGATTTGCCATATCCAAGAAGGAAAAGAAGGAAAATAGCCCGAAGGAAAAGAAGGCTTGAAGGAAAAGAGGTTTCCATAACCGGAGGAGCGATGATGTTAGCACATGCCGCATCTCTTTGTGATCCCGGATTTGTAATGAGGACACCGGATTTGCCATATCCAAGAACAAGCAAGGCCACTAAGGCCAGCCCTTGCCCTTGCCCCCGCCATCGCCATCGCCATCACTAAGGAAAAGAAGGGCCATAGCCTAAGGAAAGAGGTCGCCATAGCCCAAGGGAAGGATAAGGCGGAAGGAAAGGTGCGTGCACCATTAAGCCGGAAGGCTGACAACCAATAGGGCACGACCCAAGCATGGAAGGTCGACAAACCAATAGGATGATACTACGAGGATCACAATCCAAACCGTTCATCGGCGCCAAATCTCGTCAGTGCATCTCGGCAATAAAAAAACCTATACTACAATTTATTTTCGACGTTGTAGTTAGGTATAATGACCCCCAATGAATATTAGTTGGGGACATTTTCCACTTTGGGAGGGTCTTCCTTCACCATAGCATCCACCGCCATAGCTTCCACCTTCATAGCTCCGGTGCCGTCTATACACCCTTCGATGTTGCCATAGCTTGGCGACATATAGAAAGGCAGGCCAAACATGCGTTGTCACCCGCCAGAGCTCTGTTTTGAATAAAGCATCCACCGCCATAGCTTCCACCTTCATAGCTCCGGTGCCGTCTATACACCCTTCGATGTTGCCATAGCTTGGCGACATATAGAAAGGCAGGCCAAACATGCGTTGTCACCCGCCAGAGCTCTGTTTTGAATAAAGTCCGTCCACCATAGCCAGAGCTTGGGATTAAACAGCGTCCGTCGCGAAGGGTATTTCTTGCAATCTCCATGAAATGAGTGGAGAAAATTGAAATTTGCGAAAGTTGACATGCACATGATGATGTGGCATGCCATTGGTGATATGTCATACCAAGCAAGCAAGATAAACTTCTGACTAGGCCAAAAATATAAAAATGTGCAACTTTGGTTTCCCATGGGGTGATGTGGCAAATTTTTATGGCAAGATATGGGTGATGTGGACATGATGATGACTATGCAAGCTTTTGGGCATGTTTGTCTCCGTCTCGATGCAAAAAATGTAGGGTTCACATTATGGGATGCTTCCCTTGCCACAAGTGGTTAGGATTTTACAGCGCATGAACAAATAGCATGGAAAAGATGATGTGGCACTCTAAGTGTGATATGGCATGCCAAGTAAGCAATTTCAAGTTTTTGACTAGGCCAAAAATGAAAAGATATCGAACTTTTCATTTGATGATGTTGGCAAATTTTGGGTGACATGGCAAGATGGTGGTGACGTGGACATTTAATAGAATGAAATTCCATTTTCCCTGTTGTGGTTACATGGACGACTCGTGAACAGTGGGTTGTTGAATCTCGTGAGTCCAGATTGAGGGCTTCTATACTTTTAGAAATATTCTCTAGATAACCATTGAAACATTCTTTAATATCACAAGGTTATGTACATGTCCAATAATACGGGCACCTACACAAGGCAAACTTGTGGACCATGATATATGATCAATCCTTGGTCCTTTGTACTTTTAGAAATATTCTCTAGATAACCATTGAAACATTCTTTACAAAGTCAAGTCTACAAACCCATAATGCTCAACATGCCAATATGGCTCAAAACACGCCACCTAAGCTCCAACATGCCACCTAGGCTTCAACATGACAAGGTGGCTCAACCATGCCACGTGGGCTCCAACGTGCCAAGGTGTCTCAAACATGCCACCTAGGCTCCATCATTCCAAGGGTGCTCAAACATGCCACCTAGGCTTTAACATGCCAAGGTGGCTCAAACATGCCACCTAGGCTCCAACATGCCAAGGTGGCTCAACCATGCCATGTGGGCTCCAACGTGCCAAGGTGGCTCAAACATGCCACCTAGGCTCCAACGTGCCAAGGTGGCTCAAACAAGCCACCTAGGCTCCACCATGCCAAGGTGGCTCAAACATGCCACGTTGGCTCCACCATGCCAAGGTGGCTCAAACATGCCACGTGGGCTCCAACATGCCACCTAGGCTCCAACATGCCAAGGTGGCTCAATCATGCCATGCATGAGGCTCAAACATGCCACCTAGGATCCAACATGCCAAGGTGGCTCAAACATGCCATGTGGGCTCCATCGTGCCACCTAGATATATGTTTTGGGCTCAAACATGCCATGTGGGCTCCAACATGCTACTTAAGCTCCAACATGCCAAGGTGGCTCTGTTGGAATTACATGCCTAAGTGGTGGCATCTTGACCCAAATGGCCGGATTTGTTGAACTCGGCATTTGTTGCCGAAACAGGCCTTGGAGTTTCCTGGATCTTTGCGGATTTGATGTTGGAGCAGGGCAAAACAGGTGATTATCTGTGATATGATGTTTTCTATAGTAGAAGATACCGCTTTTTTTTGTCGGTTGTGATATCACGTAATCTAGTCCCGTGTGGTATTCTCTCGTGGGTTGTGATTTGCTTTAAGCAGGTGCATCCTTTGTGGATTTGAAGGAGGTGCTAAGGGAGAAGATTGAGTTTGGATTTTCTTAAGGTTCAATTCCTGCTTAAAGCGTTTGATTCCAACAAGTGGTATCGAGCCGCCTTTGAGTCTAAAAGGGGAGATGGCATCTAATAAGGTTCTTTGCCTCTATTTTAGGCGGCGTTAAGGTGTATAAAGGAGGATCTGGTTTTTCGTGCATGGAAGATGAAAGTTGAAAAGGCTTTGGAAGCGAGAGGGCTATGGGATTTGGTTCGTCCTCTCACAGAAACTGAGAAGCAAAGGCGAGTAACTATGAAGAATGAAGCTGCAGAATCGTCAAAGCTGGAGGTATCTGCGGAATCAGCAAAGGCCGCAAAGGATGCTGCAAAAGATTTAGCCCAAGCAAAAGGTATTATCATTAGAAACTGAGAAGCAAAGGCGAGTAACTATGAAGAATGAAGCTGCAGAATCGTCAAAGCTGGAGGTATCTGCGGAATCAGCAAAGGCCGCAAAGGATGCTGCAAAAGATTTAGCCCAAGCAAAAGGTATTATCATTTCAAAGCTTGGTTATGGTATTATAGCGTCAATTCATGGTATGGATCCACGAGATATGTGGCAGTATTTGTTAAATGAATATGAACAGTTAACCGCATCTCAGAGACATAAATTGGAACAGGAATTAAGAATGTTGAAATATGAAAGTGGTCAAGATCTGGTTGAGTTATTTGATAAAATGGATGGAATATTTATGGATTTAGAAGGTGCTGTGCCTCTTTCTGTTCAATCAAAAATTCTTTATATCTGAGATAATATATTGTATATATGATGAAAATATTGCATCCTTAATTCGCACGATGGCTAGAACTAAAGAAGAAGCTATAAGTATTGCAAGGACTGAAATTACGCAAAGAGAAGCAAGAAGAAATTATGATCAAGGGGGAGATAATATATTGTATTTTGGGAGAGGAAGAGGCAGAAGTAAGGATGTAATATGTTATGGTTGTGGAGAAACTGGACACATTAAGCCAAACTGCACTAGAATTAGAGGCCGTTCATGCTATGCTTGCGGAGGAGCTGGTCATCTAGCCAATATGTGTACAAAAAGGGGAAGAGGACGTGGAAACTTTAGGGGATCTTCTAGTAGAGGTGTGTCCAGAAGTGTTACCTTTTCAAAGCCAACTATAGGTTCTGTATCAGAAGAAATTCCTGAGGAGGAGGTAAAGTCATATGCTTTGTCAAATTTATGTGATGAAAATATTTCTAACCCTGTGGTTATAGATTCTGGAGCTGAAAAATCCGTGATGCAAAGTTCACAAATTTTAAGAAAGCTTGAGACTAGTAAGCTCAGATGTGTGCGTATGGCTAATGGAGAAAAGCAAAATATAGAAGCTTGTGGTGTGTTAGAGCTCATAGGAGAAGATGGAAAAATTATTACCATTAATAATGTATTGTGTGTACCAGGGATGATAAAAAACCTAATATCTGTAGCAGATTTAGTTGATAAAAATTATAAAGTCTTGTTTGACAAGCATATGTGTATAGTTCATGATAATGGAAAAATAGTGTTGTATGCAAGAAGAATTGGAAATCGTTTTGAGCTTTGTCCTAGAAGTATAAATATTTTATCAAGTGAAGTTGAAAAGGAAAACTCAATGGAATTGTGGCATCAGAGATTAGGCCACACGAACTTGAAAAATATAATTTTTATGAAAAAACACAAGTTACTGGACGGTTTGGACTTTATAGATAATAGTGAGGGAAGTGCTTTGTGTCATGGATGTATGTTGGGCAAACAAAGTAGAAAGCCTTTTCCTATGAAGAGTGAACGGGTAAATGAAAAATTAGCCCTAGTGCATTCAGATGTATGTGGACCTATGAGAGTTAGAAGTGTTAGTGGAAAATACTATTTTGTGTCATTTATTGATGACTATACAAGAAAAGCTAAGTGGTACTTCTTAACTCATAAAAGTCAGGTGCTCAACTCATTTAAAGCCTATCTTGCAGAAGTAGAACGTGAAACAGGTGCTAAATTAAAATGTTTAAGATCAGATAGAGGGGGAGAGTACTTATCAAATGAATTTAAAAGGTTTTGTTTAGAGACAGGAATCAAAAGGCAGTTAACTTGCAGAGGTACTCCTCAACAGAATGGTGTCTCTGAAAGAAAGAATCGAACGGTAATGGAAGCAGCTCGGGCTATGTTAAAGCATGCAGGTCTTCCAAATTTCTTATGGGCAGAAGCTGTAAATACCGCGTTCTATATTCAAAATAAGATCTCAAGCAGATCCCTGAATGGTCAGATCCCGGATGAGTTATGGACCGGCAAGCGTCAATCGGTAAAAGACTTTAAAGCTTTTGGTTGTTTGGCATATTCAAAGGTAATAGATGATAAGATATCAAAATTGGATGATAGAAGTAAGGAAACATATTTTATTGGATACGATAAAGAATCAAAAGGGTATAGGCTCTATGATCCAAATAAAAAGACAGTGATTATAAGTCGAGATGTCATTTTCTTTGAAAATATATTATACAAAGATCGGTTTCTAAGTACTAATAAAGAAGATCGAGATGCAGATAAAGATATTAACTGGGAACCGATAGATTATTTTGATGATAAGGAGGAAAAAGCCATTGTCAATCAAGCAGATGAAGAAGCTGATCAGGAAGGGTCGCCTGAGCATACTGATAACGAAATGGAACCAGCTCCAGAGCCAATAAGACGTAGAAGAAGGACTGAAGCTGAATTGCTTAAAGAGGGGATATCTTTTGATACTTCACAATATGGAAGGGATGAGGCCGGAAGAAGTACTAGGAGAAGTGCTACTGAGCAAACAGAAGAAAGAGAAGAAGGCGAACAGGTAATTCCTGCTCTTATGTCTGTATTAGAAATTGATACACCAAGCAACTATAATGAAGCTATAGAAAGTCTAGATTCCGAGAAATGGAAGGATGCAATGAATGCAGAACTAAGTTCTTTTGAACGTACAGGAACGTATAAACTGGTTGACAGACCTACTAACAGAAATATTGTTGGAAATAAATGGATTTTTAGAATTAAACAGGGACCAGATGGGCAAACTCAGAAATTTAAAGCTAGACTGGTGGCGAAAGGGTTTACTCAAAAAGAAGGTATTGATTATGATGAAACGTTCTCTCCGATCGTTAAATTAACAAGTGTCAGGGCACCACTTGCACGGCATTTCTCAATGCAGACTTGGATGAAGAAATTTATATGGAGCAGCCTCCTGGATACGAAGTTGATGGAGATAAGGTGTGGAAATTGCAGAAGGCAGTATATGGCCTAAGACAAGCTCCACGTCAGTGGTATGTATGTATTGACAATCATTTGAAAACACATGGGTTTGAAAAACTAAATATGGATGGAAATGTCTATATCTATAGGAAAGATGGATACTTTTGCATAATTGCAGTTTATGTAGATGATTGCGTAATGGCTGCTAATGATATTGGTTGCTTAAATTATTGCAAAGATATTCTAAAGAAAAGATTTCAAATGACAGACTTGGGGGAGCTTAAACAGTTATTAGGTATGGAAATTTACAGAGATAAAGAGAAGGGATTTATAGCTATTACTCAAAAACGAAATATTTTAGGCATGCTTAAAAGATTTGGAATGATAGAATGTAAGCCTGCAAGCACTCCAGTAGCAACTGGGCAGAAAATCAACTCTGAGATGTGTCCCAAAACAAAAGAAGAAGAGCATATCATGATGAATCGACCTTATAGAGAGCTTATTGGATGTCTTCAATATGTATCAATTTGTACACGTCCTGATATTTCATATGGAGTAAATGTGCTAAGCCAATTTCTAAATAATCCTGGTGAAGGTCACTGGAAATGCGCAAAACGTATTTTAAGGTTTCTGAAAGGTACTCAGGACTATGGTCTTGTATTCAGACGTGAACATGATGTTAAATTGCAAGGTCTATTACTTGAAGGTTTTGCAGATGCAGATTGGGGAGGTGATCAGGACACTCGCAGATCAAGGTCAGGATATGTCTGCTTGCTAGGAGGGTCTGCTATTTCTTGGAAAAGTAAGAAACAAACCTCTATTGCTCTTTCTACAGCAGAAGCTGAATATGCAGCAGTGTCTCTTGCATCTAGAGAAATTGTCTGGCTTAGACGGCTTCTAGCAGAGTTAGGAATTATTCAAAAGGGGCCAACACCATTATATTGTGATAGTACAAGTTGTATTGCCATGACTAAGAATCCAGTCTTACATGAAAGAACAAAGCATATCGAGCTACATAATCACTTTATACGTGATCAAGTAAAGAATGGAGAAATAAACGTCTTATATAGACCTACTGAGGTACAGTGTGCTGACATTCTTACAAAAGCTTTGTCAGAATCGAAATTTAAAGTATTTCAAAAGGATTTAGGAATAGAAGATGTTGGAACCATGAGCACTTAGGCATGAGGGGGAGATTGTTGGAATTACATGCCTAAGTGGTGGCATCTTGACCCAAATGACACATGGTTAGCGTTTACATATATGTTTTGCATGGAACAAAAATAAAAGGGGAAAAGCAGACTAAAAATATTCGGTGAAGAGTGCAGAAGTTTTTTTCTGAACAGGAACAGCCGACGTCATCGTTTTTGTTAGCCGGATTTGTTGAACTCGGCATTTGTTGCCGAAACAGGCCTTGGAGTTTCCGGATGCTGCCGGATTTGATGTTGGAGCAGGGCAAAACAGGTGATTATCTGTGATATGATGTTTTCTATAGTAGAAGATTGGATTTTCTTCTGGGTTCAATTCCCGGGCTCAAAGCGTTTGATTCCAACAGGCTCAAACATGCCACATGGGCTCCCAACATAGCAGGTGCATCCTTTGTGGATTTGAAGGAGGTGCTAAGGGAGAAGATTGAGTTTGGATTTTCTTCTGGGTTCAATTCCCGGGCTCAAAGCGTTTGATTCCAACAGGCTCAAACATGCCACATGGGCTCCCAACATGCCACCTAGGCTCCAATATGCCAAGGTGGCTCAAACATGCCACTCGGCTCAAACATGCCAAGGTGGCTCAAACATGCCACCAAGGTGGCTCCAACATGCCAAGGTGATGCCACCTAGGCACGAACATTCCGCCTAGGCTCAAACATGCCAAGGTGGCTCCAACATGCCACCTAGGCTCCAACATGCCACCTAGGCTCCAACATGCCAAGGTGGCTCAAACATGCCATGTGGGCATGATGACTAGGACTTTATGCAAGAAATATGATAACCTTTGGAATTTTTGGTAGAGGCGTTTTGTCGTTCGGGCAGTACAAAGGCTCCGGAATGGAGATTCGACTTCGCCATGCCATCCGGAACGGCGAAATTACCCTAGGGACCAAGTTACACGGGCATTTTTTGCAACGAAATAAACACAACGTTTTGAGTCCATTGGCAGAGGAAGTTCCGGGCCACGCTCGAGTGGGAAAGTTGCCCGTCCGCGGGCCCGCGGTTCTTCCGAGTGGACCTTTGGGGCTTAACCGCTTCGAAAGGTTTTAAAGGTCCGCCTTAAAGCGCCAACACCCTCCCTCTACGTGATGACATTATGCAAGATCCTGGTCGAATCGACTAGGATATAGCCTCAAACGTAAACTCGTGGTGTTGCTAGGTTATTGAAGGGTTTACGTTATGGGGGTCGAAGTTTTAGCCTGGTTGCACTTAGGACATGGTTGAGAAGTCGCAATTGAAAACATGAAGCAATAGGAACCGATGGAATGGGGTTTGGAGTTATCCTCCTCCCGGGTGGCAATTAGAAGTCAAGAGCCTTTGCGGTGGCAAAATTGTTTGGGATCATTTGCGATGGCCAATAGATCCAAACTCTGTTATTTCAGTTGCCATGGCTCCGCATATGTGTTTAGCAAAGGTGCACCTAGCTATCCAAGAAAACGACCACGTTTTAGCCTCCGAAACGTAAACCCTGTGTGTTGCATTTGCGATGGCCAATAGATCCAAACTCTGTTATTTCAGTTGCCATGGCTCCGCATATGTGTTTAGCAAAGGTGCACCTAGCTATCCAAGAAAACGACCACGTTTTAGCCTCCGAAACGTAAACCCTGTGTGTTGCTAGGTTATTGTAGGGTTTACGTTTTGGAGGCCAAAATGTGGTCGTTTTCTTAGATAACTAGGTGCACCTTTTCTAAATACGCATGTAGAGCCATGGCAACTGAAATAACAAAGTTTGGATCTATTGGCCATCTCAAATGATCCCAAACTCCGGAACCGAGAACTGGCTCCGCCAATGTACCCGGAACATCCCCATTACCTAGGGGACCAAGTTTCGTGGGCAGAAGACCACCCCTTCTCCAAGAAACGCCAAAGTAGGTCGTTTACTACACACTTGTAGTCAATTGGCATGGAGGTGGATGCTGAATACCTCCTAGTGGGGGGTAAGTGATTGATCCCCTGGGAAAACTGGTAGTGGAACTTGTCCTCTAGGGTAATTTCGGCGTTCCAGACGATGTGGAGAGGTCGGATCGCCAATCCGGGGCCTCCTCCATGCCCCAAAATCGAAAACGTGGTCTAAACCCTGTCAGGGCCAACGGTGGCCATCCCAATCAAAAATCGAGGGTCTAAAGCTCGCCCGAAAAAAAAGGTGAAATCTTGGCGGGATATGCAACATGACGCTGCACACGCAAAGAGAAAATGCACCGACAATAGAAGCACAAGCAGAGGCATGAGACGAAGCTTCGAGCCAACCCCCTTTAGGAGGCCACCGGGTGCCAGAACGCCCCACCGAAAGGCAAAGGAGCTAGCTTTTCTTCTCCGTGGTCACATGTATACCACCTAGCAGTCCTAGTGCTCCTATTGTCACTTCAATCTTCTACTGTGGCCTCGGGTGAACCCCAAGTATCTTGTTCTTGCGCTAATCCAAGCCGGGGCTGAGGATGGGTTGGACCCCCACTCCTAAATCGAGAACCGGCTCCGCCAATGGACCCTAACATCCCCATTACCTAGGGGACCAAGTTTCAGGGCGAAGACCACCCTTCTCCAAGAAACGCCAAAGTAGGTCGCTTACTACACACTTGTAGTCAATTGGCATGGAGGTGGATGTTTGAATACCTCCTAGTGGGGGTAAGTGATTGATCCCCAGGAAAACTGGTAGTGGAACTTGTCCTCTAGGGTAATTTCTCGGCGCCATGTGATGTGGAGAGGTCGGTCGCCAATCCGGGCCTCCTCCATGCCCCAAAATCGAAAACGTGGTCTAAACCCTCGCCGGGCCAACGGTGGCCATCCCAATCAAAAATCGAGGGTCTAAAGCTCGCCCTCAAAATACCGGGATTTTCCTCAGACGCCATGGCCACTTGGCAAGCCAGCTGGCTGAAAATCAGGATTTTTCCCCCCCATGCATTAATTATGAATTTCCGAGCATAAACACAAAAAAAAACACGATAAAAAACCGGTCTCGAAAAAGGTGAAATCTTGGCGGGATATGCAACATGACGCTGCACACGCAAGAGAAAATGCACCGACAATAGAAGCACAAGCAGAGGGCATGAGACGAAGCTTCCGAGCCAACCCCTTTCTGAGGCCACCGGCCTGGTAGAACGCCCCACCGAAAGCGGGGAGCTAGCTTTTTCTTCTCCGTGGTCACATGTATACCACCTAGCAGTCCTAATGCTCCTATTGTCACTTCAATCTTCTACCGGGGCCTCGGGGTGAACCCCAAGTATCTTGTTCTTGCAGGCTAATCCAAGCCGGGGTCGAGGACCGGGCTAGACCCCCACTCCTAATCGGAACTGGCTCCGCCAATGGACCCGAACATCCCCATTACTTAGGGGACCAAGTTTCGGGGCGTAAGACCACCCCCAAGAAACGCCAAAGTAGGTCGTTTACTACACACTTGTAGTCAATTGGCATGGAGGTGGATGCCAATACCTCCTAGTCGGGGGTAAGTGATTGATCCCCCGGGAAAAACCGTAGTGGAACTTGTCCTCTAGGGTAATTTCGCGTTCCAGACGATGTGGAGAGGTCGGATCGCCAATCCGGGCCTCCTCCATGCCCCAAAAATCAAAAACGTGGTCTAAACCACAGCGGGGCCAACGGTGGCCATCCCAATCAAAAATCGAGGGTCTAAAACTCATCCGAAATACCGGGATTTTCCTATACTCTCGGGGCCACTTGACAAGCCAGCTGGCTGAAAACCAGGATTTTTCCCCGCCCCATGCATTAATTATGAATTTCCGAGCATAAACACAAAGAAAAGCATAGATAAAAATCCGGTCTCAAAAAAGGTGAAATATTGGCGGATGTGCAAAGATGACGCAAAGACACGCAAGAGAAAATGCACCGCAATAGAAGCACAAGCAGAGGCATGAGACGAAGCTTCCGAGCCAACCCCTTCCTGAGACCACCGGGTGGGTAACGCCCTACTAGGTAGTGGAGCTAGCTTTGCTTCTCCGCGGTCACATGTATACCACCTAGCAGTCCTAGTGCTGCTATTCTCACTTCAATCTTCTACCGTGGCCTCGTGGTGAACCCCAAGTATCTTGTTCTCGCAGCTAGTCCAAGCCGGGGTCGAGGACGGGGGACCCCCACCGGAATCAGAACCGGCTCCGCCAATGGACTGAACATCCCCATTACCTAGGGGACCAAGTTTCGTAGGCGTAAGACCACCCCCTCCAAGAAATGCCAAAGTAGGTCGCTTACTACACACTTGTAGTCAATTGGCATGGAGGTGGATGTTTGAATACCTCCCAGTGAGGGGTAAGTGATTGATCCCCTGGGAAAACTCGCCGTGGAACTTGTCCTCTAGGGTAATTTCGCCGTTCCGGACGACGCGGCGAGGTCGGATCGCCAATCCGGGGCCTCCTCCATGCCCCAAAATCGAAAAACGTGGTCTAAACCTTGTCGTGGCCAACCACGCCATCCCAATAAAAAATCGAGGGTCTAAAACTCATCCCAAAATACCGGGATTTTGCTATACTCTCGGGGCCACTTGGCAAGCCAACTGGCTGAAAACCAGGATTTTTCCCTGCCCCATGCATTAATTATGAATTTCCGGAGCATAAACACAAAGAAAAGCATAGATAAAAATCCGGGTCTCGAAAAAGGTGAAATCTTGGCGGGATGTGCAAAGATGACGCCAAGATACGCAAGAGAAAAATGCACCAGCATATATACCTTTCGAGACTCCCTTCACAAGAAAGGGGCCGCCGAGGTGTGCCCGCCTTGTTTGCAAAGACATCCAAGGTCCATGTCACCATCATCTAGCCATGTCACCTAAAATTTGCCAACATCACCCATCGAAAAGACCAAAGATGGACATCTTTGGTTTTTGGCCTAGTCAAAACTTGACCTTGCTTACTTGGCATGCCATGTCACCACTTGGGGTGCCTAGGTGGCATGCTTGAGACTAGGTGGCATGCCTGAGCCACCTTGGCATGTTGGAGCCTGCATGGCATGTTGGATCCACCTTGGCATGTTGGAGCCCACGTGGCATTATGGAGTCCACGTGGCATGTTTGAGCCACCTTGGCATGTTGGAGCCTAGGTGGCATGTTTGAGCC
Organism: Isoetes taiwanensis; assembly: GCA_021234155.1. Taxonomy (NCBI): domain Eukaryota; kingdom Viridiplantae; phylum Streptophyta; class Lycopodiopsida; order Isoetales; family Isoetaceae; genus Isoetes; species Isoetes taiwanensis. The sequence continues at coordinate 21,579,496 of JAJEKV010000008.1, read as the reverse complement.
CACCTTGGCATGTGTTGGAGCCCCCGGCATGTTTGAGCCCTGGGTGGCATGTTGGAGCCTAGATGGCATGTTGGAGCCACCTAGGAATGTTGTGAGCCACCTTGGCATGTTGGAGCCTAGGTGGCATGTTTAGCCACCTTGGCAAGTTGGAGCATAGGTGGTATGTTGGAGCCCGGTGGCATGTTTGAGCACGCGTTGGAGCCTAGGTGGCATGTTTGAGCCATGTTGGAGCCTAAGTGGCATGTTTGAGCCAACTTGGCATATTTGAGCCACCTTGGCAAGGGTGGCATCTTGGAGCCACCTTGGCATGTGGGAACCACCTTGGCATGTTTGAGCCTAGGTGGCATGTTTGAGCCACCTTGGCATGTTGGAGCCCACGTGGCATGTTTGAGCCACCACCTTGGCTTTGAGCACGTTGGATGGCATGTTGGAGCCACCTTGGACCTTGGCATCCACCTTGGCATGTTTGAGCCTAGGTGGCATGTTTGAGCCACCTTGGCATGTTGGAGCCCACGTGGCATGTTTGAGCCACCTTGGCATGTTTGAGCACGTTGGAGCCTAGGTGGCATGTTTGAGCCACCTTGGCATGTTGGAGCCTAGGTGGCATGTTGGAGACCACGTGGCATGTTTGAGCCACCTTGCCATGTTAGAGCCTAGGTGGCATGTTGGAGCCTGTGTGGCATGCTTGAGCCACCTTGGCATGTTGGAGCCCACGTGGCATATTTGAGCCACCTTGGCAAGTTGCCACGGTGGCATGTTGGAGCCTAGGTGGCATGTTTGAGCCACATGTTGGAGCCTAGTTGGCATGTTGGAGCCGTGAGCCACCTTGGCATGTTGGAGGCCACGTGGCATGGTGGAGCCCACGCATGTTTGAGCCACCTTGGCATGTTATGTTGGAGCCTAGGTGGCATGTTTGAGCCAACTTGTTTGAGCCCACCTTGGCATGTTTGAGCCACCTGGCATGTTTGAGCCTAGGTGGCATGTTGGGAGCCTAGGTGGCATGTTTGAGCCACACCTTGGCATGTTTGAGCCTAGGTGGCATGTTGGAGCCTAGGTGGCATGTTTGACCCCACCTTGGCATGTTTGAGCCACCTGGCATGTTTGAGCCTAGGTGGCATGTTGGGAGCCTAGGTGGCATGTTTGAGCCACCTTGGCATGTTTGAGCCTAGGTGGCATGTTTGAGCCACCTTGGCATGTTGGAGCCTAAGTGAGCCTTGGCATGTTTGAGCACGCGTTGGAGCCTAGGTGGCACCACCTAGGAATGTTGGAGCCTAGGTGGCATGTTGGAGCCCACGTGGCATATTTGAGCCACCTTGGCAAGTTGGAGCATAGGTGCCACCTTGGCATGTTGGTGCCCACGTTATGCAAAATTGGAGCCTAGGTGGCATGTTTGAGCCATTTTGTCATGTTGGAGCCTAGGTGGCATGTTGGAGCCACCTTGGCATGTTTGAGCCTAGGTGGCATGTTAGAGCCACCTTGGCATGTTGGTGCCCACGTTATGCAAAAATAGGTGTTAAGTAATTGAAGTAGTTGAAGTAACTTGTGTTACATGGAATACTAGTTTAAGAACATGTGATCGTGCACATGCATCACATGTAGCAAATCAAGTACTCTGTCCTACCACTATAAAGACCCGTGATATGGAAGGATAGGACATGTAGAGAATCAAGTACTCTTTCCTACTTCTATAAAGACATGTGAGAATAGAAGTATTACACATGTCGTAATTCAAGTATTACACATGTCGTAATTCATGTATTCTTTCCTACAATGCCTTAGCAAATAAAGTACTCTGTCCTACTACTATAAAGACATGTGAATGGAAGTATAGGACATGTAGAGAACTATAAAGACATGTGACAATAGAAGTATTACACATGTCGTAATTCATGTATTCTTTCCTACAATGCCTTAGCAAATAAAGTACTCTGTCCTACTACTATAAAGACATGTGAATGGAAGTATAGGACATGTAGAGAATCAAATATTCTTTCCTACATCTATAAAGACATGTGACAATAGAATTATTAGACATGTAGAAATTCAAGTACTCTTTCCTACAGTGGATTGTATTATAAAATGACATGTCACAATAGAAGAAACTACAAAACAACAGTGGATGTTTTAGTCCACTGAAAAAAGAACACCATTATCGAACAAAACCATACCTTCACAAATCCACATGTAGGATTCTTTGAAAACAGGACATGTAGACCTACCAAAACTGATGTTTTCAACAGTGGACCAAAAACCGGGGTGAGTGTGTATTATAAGCCAGAATATCTTTCTTGTGCTCATTCATTTTTCTCCCCTCCATTCCCTTCATATCCCTTGGTGCAGTACTTTATTTTTAATGATATGTGAAAGTATTGTTCAAATGTTGTAGTGACTTAGTTGTAATATTGCTTAAAAACTATTGCAACAACCCATGTAAATTGCAATATAAAGTTGACATATGCTTCTTAAATGTTCGTTGAAATATAAGATGAAATTTTGGATAACATGTTGTTATAAGTCTTAAGACAACTTAGCTATAATATTGTTGAGAAGTTGGTGCAAAACCCTACTTAAATTACGATAAAAAGTTGACAAAGGGGAGGTCATTGCTTTGACGAAATATTTGACGCAATGCACTAGACACAATTTTGACACAACACAAGCACTTTGTGTCAAGATAGTAGCATTCGACACAAAATTGTCACTAGATCTATGGCTTGTCACAAGGGTTGACACTATACCCCTATCCTCTTGTAGTGAAATTTGTCAGACAAATAGAGAATCATTAAGAAGCCCAAGGATACCTAAGCCGTGGATACTTATTTTTTGTGCACATGATTACTTCTAACCTTAAAGTAGAAAGCATTCACACAGGTGCAGGCAATTTTCAAGGGAACGTACCAATTCATAATCAAACTGGAGTTTGCAGTTTACAGATTGGAAAGATGAATCCATGATGTGGAGAACAAATCGACCAAATCAAAACCTCCAAAAGCTAGAATTAGAACCTTTTTCCAGATCGTCTGCTAAGGAATTCCCTGATATTTTGTAGATGAAGAAAATCGACATCCGTCCTCCTTCGCCCATGAAGAGGAAGATATGAGCGAAACGTGGTCCGTTGAAACTGCCATCAAAATCAATGGCTGCCACAAATCTATTCGCCGGACTAACCATGTTGTTCGATAAACATCTGGAAGCCTTTGAACGTTCCACCCAACATGCATGCCTCAATCGCCAAAAAAAGAAATAAGAAAAGCTCTGTTCAAATCTCATTGTTTAAATTTGGTTGCAAATTCTTGAATTTTGGTTGTCAGAAGTATTTGCTGGCTTCGAAAATCCCCACGACCTTAGGCAAAGAAGCCTGAAGAAAAAATGCAAAAACTTTTCCACTTGCCGAAAAAACCGAATTTAAACAATAAGACTAGTAACAGTGCCCGGCGTTGCCGGGCATAGTGCATCATTGTGAAAGGCTTGATAAATTTTGTGAGTGGGTGTACTTTAGTTACAATGCTTTATGTTGCAAATGCTATATAAATTTAAGTTTTCGAGGGAGGAAGATGAATATGTAGCACAATAACAGGGGGTTACTTTTAGATTTTTATACGCTTTTTCACATGGTTTTTCTATGATTTCGTTGTTGTATTCGGTGAGGTGTACTAAATAGTATTTCTAGAGTGCACTCTTTATGGGCCGTTGATTTTCATTGGTTGGAACAATCCGAGGGCTGTTGTCTTTCTCTGCATGTGTTTGTGCATGAACATTGCGCATGTGTATGCATGTGCATGTGCATGTGCACATGCATGTGCATGTGTGTGCATGTGCATGTATATGCATGTGCATGTGTATTGTGCATGTGCAAGTGCAAGTGCAAGTGCATGTGCATGTGCATGTGTGCATGTGTGTGTATGTGTGCATATGCATGTGTACTTGCCCTCTTGGATTCTTATTGCCAGAGTGGATTTTACTACCACGAGATGTATTTTTTGCTCACACTTACAAAGGTATTTGTTTTTTAATGTTTCTTCAGTTAGCATAATGTTTTTTTTTTATAAGGTATTGGTTCCCTGATTCTACAATGTAGTGCTGCAAAACCCCCTTTTGTTTCCTTCCTAAGATTTGCTGCAGATTCAAGTTTAGGCCCTCTGTTTGCTTCCAACTCTTGGATATTTCTGGCTGCCGGATTGTTCATAGCAGCCAGCCTTTAGCTTCAATTAACAAATGGATTCTTATGCACACAACAGACGGATTATTCCACGCCCTTTTCCATGTCACGCAGATCAGTCAAACAGTGGCCACAAGAATGCATTTATATTGTAGGTTTGGAACTTTAATTGAACCATAAGGTGAATCATGCATTATCATTCGGGATCACTGGCCACTTGATCCATGGGCAGTGTCTGTGTAGTTGGTTTGCCATCGAGCTCTGCTTGGCCTTATGCCCGTTTCTGTTATTTTATTTCAGCATTATGATTTGTTACGGGGTATAGTCCCCGGTGTTCTGTGTACTGGGGCTGGTCCCCACGTTTGATTTTTGGCTTCGGCCTTTCTGGTTTGGTCACGGGGCTTGGTCCCCGAGTTTCAGTCTGGGCTTTTGCCCTCTCTTTTGTATTGGGTCCCATAACCCGATTGGGTTCCGTGGACGTTAAAAATTTCTTCCTTCCTTCCTTCCTTCCTTTAAGCTAGAGATGGAGCATCCAAAATCATATGGATTGATAAACAATGGTGTCATTGTGAAAGAGAAATAATTGTAGCGGAAGTAACAATATGTAGCATAATAGCATGGGGTTTTCTTTGTGTTGCAAACTTTATGCCTCAAATGAATTCTAGTTTTTTTCTGGTTTGAATTCTAAATTTTTAACTACCATTGACATTAATTAACACAACCGGCCCCGAAGGGGCCAAATTTTTTTTTTGCAACACAAACCATTAACATCCAACCCCAACACATAACAATCAACACATAACAACCATTGACATTAACAACCAACACATAACTACCATTGACATTAATTAACACAACCATTGGGTCCAACACATTTAAATTAAAATTCCCCTTAAACCCCCTTTGGTTTGGGTGCATATTCACACGGGGGGTGACGTCGGGCAACGAGAGCTGTCGGATGGGCATATTTGCCCTTTATTCCAAGATCTGGACCGTACATAGCAATCCTCGTTTGTGGGGTATGCATGTACAAGTTTTTGTATACTGTATATTAAGATTTGCAAAATACTATAAGGTTTGAGAGAATGTACTTAATGGTGTTAATTTTGTACATGTATTGTAAATTTTTTGGGGCTCTCGCTGCCCTACGTAACCCCCCGTGTGAATATGCACCCAAACCAAAGGGGGTTTAAGGGGGATTTTAATTTAAATGTGTCAAATGCAATGGTTTGTGTTAATAATGTTAATGGTAGTTGTGTGTTAATGGTTTGTGTTAACTAAAAAAATTTTTGGCCCCTTCGGGGCCTTAAGGATGGTGTAAAGGTGTAGATATAGACATTACCTAATACTCTAATGATGGATGGAAGGGCACTAAGAAATCCATAAATGCATGTAACAATTTTAGAAACACTTCTGCATGTAATATTGTGCATGTAATATTTGTGCATGGAGATTCCGTAGTGCATGTAATATTGTGCATATAATCTCTGCATGCATATGAATCATAATAGAAAATTGTAGTAGAGCTAAAAACAAGCCATTAGATTCGAAGTCCTAATATTAAGTGTGACATAATACCATGATAGATAATAGACAAATGGTAACACATTATTAAAACAGAAAACATTAGTTCAAGACCAAGATTTGAAAAGAACAAGTGCAACAACAAAACTAAGAATTTAGAAACATGCTAACAATGACAAGACGACCATCATGGAAATTTCTGTTTCTGTAAATTTTTTGCCTACAAAATGAACCACCCGGGAAGTCAAATCACAATAACTGATACCTACCTTCTTCAAGCTACATATTCTATATACTGGATACAATTGGTTACCCAAGACAATATGTACTAAGGATACCGTTATAGCATTCTTCCTTTGCGGCTTTGCATGCCTTTGAAGAACTATCAAGAGCTTTTGTTCGCTCTAGGGTGTTCTTCTTTGATGTGCATACATTTTGCAGATCTACCTTTCTTTACTTGTGCATTGCATGGCAACAGGAGATGGATGAACTTGCTGATTTCTTGAAAGACCTTTCTTTCATTGCGTGGCAACAGGAGATGGATGAACTTGATCTTCATTTCTACAGTTGGACCTAATCATAATTGCAGAGTTGCTAAGAGGATGGAACACAGACTCTGGTCTTACTTTTTGGAAGAACTTGGTGTCTCTTGCACAGAAACCTGAGACAGTAAACAGGAGAACAAGCAAGATAAATTAAAGACCTTCATTTCATTATGCATCACAGAGATTAAGTCGTCCTTCAAAACAAAATTAAGAGGATGAAGGACAAAACGAAATTAAATATAGAAAATGGAATCGCCCATCTGAATCAAACGAAATCTTGGAGTAGCTGTGAACCAAAATCTAGCAGAGAATGATAATAATGCAGCACCGTTCAATAGCATCGGTCAGCTTTTTCAGAAATAAAAAGACATTCAGAGGAATAACAAACTCGGAGACACAAAAATCATGCAAAACATATCTACTGGTGGAGCTGCCTACTTATGATCGAAACCCATTTTTATAGAACATTTCCTTCAGCCATTTTTATACAACATTTCCTTCAGCTGCATCGCATCTATTGGAGCTTGTTCCATTACTTCATTGCCACGGTAAAAAGATCCCCTGCAACGAAACCTATCAGTGGAATCTTTTAAGCCAGAGCTTTGATTTCTGTTAAAAAGAAGAGGTCGTACCTCCTAAAGGAACGTTTCTTCAACTCCAATCGGCATCCAAAGAGAAGATAGAAGTCGGCATCCAGTCAGCTTTAGCTTCAGCGTCCAAATAAAAAATAGAAGCCGGAAACAGAAATCCATGACTAGCAAAGACTGATCACAATAAAACAACATCAAGAATCATACATTCTGAAAAGGCCTCTTTTATTGAAATCTTCAGCTGCTCCAAATCCCCCTTCATAGAGTCAAGGCATTTAGAAATTCCAGTTACCATTTTGTTTAACGTTGCTAACTTTTCTTCCAGCTTCTCTGATATCCGGCCTGCCATTCAGTACATGTAAGCCTTAAGAACAACATCGCTAATCCTACAAGAAACACAAAATGAAGCCAGTACATTTATTTTCTGGCCAAGAACCAGTGGATATCTGTTGCAACAGATTCTGTGCCGTAGGAGCTGGAGCTGGTGCTGGTGCTAAGGCTAATCCAGAATTCGAGCTCGCATAAGGATAGCCATGTGAAGAGGATGGTCTTAAGGCCGTTAAATCTCTTCCTGTAGCATTCGAATCTAACTGGGAGAAGAAACATTAAATTGGACGCACCTGATCGTTAAAATTTCCAAAGTCTTCCTGCGAATTTTGTGAGAACTGGTCTGTAGTTTGCCTGGATTTGCACTGGTTATTAAATTCAGTATACTCAAATTCTTCCAGCAAACCCTGCAGGCAAATCCGCTGCTTCAAATATGCTGCAACAGTGGTTCATGGCCAAAGCTTTAGGGCAAAGAATGCCCTAAAATGCTATCCACGAGGCTTGCATGCCTCTAAAATAAAAAAGAGGGCTTGCATGCCTCTAAAATAAAAAAGAGGGCTTCTGTTCTGAGCCCTTGGATGTTAGACCATTGAAAAAAAAAAGCTAAATCAACGACTAAGAAATGGTGCACTCTAGATGTACGCATTAGTACATCCATTCAAATACGCCATGAAATCTTAGGAAAACCTTTGTGAAAAGCGTACAAAAACACAAAGAAAACCCCCTGTTATTATGCTACATATTCACACAGGGGGTGACGTAGGGCAGCGAGAGCCCTCATAATTGTATTTTGCACGTACGAAATCAACACCATATAGTATTTCACTTGCATACCCCACAAACGAGGAACTTTACGTTCGGTATAGATTAAGGAATAAGGGGTGAATATGCCTATCCAACAGCATCATTTTGTTTTGAGAACATTCCATCATCTAGTCCCTTAGTGCTCTAGTGTTAGGCAAACATTCATTTGTCTTTCCATTAATTGAAGGCAGTTGCTTTTAAGACACCTTGATGATGCTACGCCATATATCATGGTTGTCTTTATGAACCCAATAGAGACTCGTGGCAAATGCCTCATTTGAGAGTAGCTTGGATATGGTTGAAAGCACTTGATGTATCTAGAGGTAACAAATATTGATGGTCCATGTCACCAAAGAATAGCTTTGATTGCTGGTTTGTGCACATCTGAAGTTTGTCGTGTCTAAACCATGGTAGATACTGCAAAATTAGAAAAAACATTAGATTTCTTTAATTGATCTATAATCTGCAAGACTGAAAATTTCGTAGTCACATTAATGCATCCAAATGAAATAAACGTGGAAAGAGATAAGGCACTGAAATGCTGCAAGTAGAAATTCTGTACATAATTGGAATTGAATGTCATAAAATGGCAAGATAAAAGATTCCGGTATCATTTTATTTGAGAGGGATGCAACATTGTCATAAGTGTCTTTGTAATGCAAAATGCCAGTGTAAGATGAAGTGTAATCTGCTTTGCAAGAATTTTATCCATACCATATGTGCATCCAAAAACTAAAATGTCAGTTAGTTGCTATTTTTGTAAGCAAAGGTCAGCATAAGAAGGCAGTAACTTGCTGATGTGGTAAGAAGCCATGTGGCTGCCAAGAGCCACTGGCATGATTTACATATTGAGAACAACTGTAATAAATTTATTACTTTTGATCATACTGGAAATGAGATATCCTAGTGATATTTTTAATTTCTGCTTTGAATACTATAGTGCAGTAATTGTTATCTGCCATTGTGCATGCTTTAAGTGCCACATTGCATGCATATTTAGCATTGCATCTTGTGGTACGATGGAAGAGCACGTATCACTTGGTGTTCATGTTCATGCAATTCTTGCATTGCCAATGTGCAAAGAAAGTGCTCAATATCATTCTCAGTACCTGAAAACAAAAGAATAATGCACAATGTACCCATTTCAGAACTGTAATCCTGAGCTTGAGGCAGAATGTGTCAAGATACCATGTACAGAGAGTGTGTGAAGATCCTCATCAAACTGGGTTCTTCCACAAACATTGCTTGTATCAAGCAATGGGAGGCTCCACATCTTCCAAATAAGAGGCCTTCAAAATTGGCAAAGAATGCATAAGATTAAATTTCCAAAAGCAAATCTAGGACAACATCAGACTCTAACAACAAACGTAAAAGAAGAATATCTGGAATATTTGCATTTACCTTATAAAACACGAAAGGCACAAACAAGCCTCATGCAAATTTAAGGCACCTTTATCCAGAGTTCTCTGATAAAGAATAAGGAAAAGATGAAGAGAATACCTTTATGGTTTATGCTTGAAATTGAAAGAGTTAATTTAAGACACAATTCTGCCCTGCCAACATAAATAGAACCCAGATGAACAAAACTTATTTAAACAAATTTAAAGAATCAACTAACAAAGATGCCTCTATCCCTAAAATGTATCTCTAAAATATAAATATAGGCTAGCAGAAGCTCACGCAGGACACCTTCAACAGATGCACAACATTTTGAGATGAGTATCCTGATTCCAGCAGTCTATAGCTCCTATATCTCTTTAATTTAGATGTGTATGCATATATATGGACCTGCATGCGAAGTTGATTAGCTGCTCTACCTACAGTTGAGACTGCACAATTGCATAACTGGGGGTCGTATTACCAAAAGATAGAAATCTATTTAAATAAGTCAAATTCAAAATGCAATCTATGACACCAGCAAAGGAGAAATAACTGGGAGAATAAATAGACAACATGTAAGAACAAATGGACATCAAACAATGAGTACATCACATAGTGACTCAATACAATATTGGAGCCTAAAGCAAATCCACAACACCATGGGGTTTGATGTTGGAGGTTGCATCTGCAACAACCCTAGACGAAGAAGACGGCTGCTAAAGAACGTATAAAAAATGCAGGCCCTCTTAATAGACAAATTCGGTAAAGTCAAATTTCAACTGGATGCAATCAATAAATTTTACTACCTGATCCTGTTGAATCATTTTTAGCCTGCACTGGTCTGTGACTCCCATACAAACCATCGCCTCTAATTTTATAGGATAAGAGTCTGTTGTATGGATGATCATATGTGTTTTTTGCAGCTAGCTAAAAAGCATGATAATCTTAAACAATGGAGACAAATAACAAAGAAGTGCTCTTACCCGGATCACTTTGCTCTGCAGTTCTGCATGATGTAAAGGAAGAGTTAGAGAAAGTTTAGAGCAACAACATCTATTCTCTAATAGATAAAACATACGATGCAAATTCTTTCAACAAATTTATAGTTACAGGCCATGTTTCAATTAAAAGCAAGGGAGAAAGAACATATTGTGACAATGTAGCAAGAAAACACCAACTCATCAATGCCTGGAGACCGCATAGGAACATGTACATAACAAACAAACCTAGCCTAAACATATAGAATATGCATAGAATTGCTCTAATATCCCTTTAAGTAGCAAAAACAGATTGGTGATGGTATCCCTAAAAGCTGCCCCTGTATTCAGCCATAAACCATATCTGGCAAAACCGTTATTTAGCATAATAAGATCTCTTGTGGAAGCAACGAAGAAAGCATCATCTACCTTATAACCTTTACTGGCTTGCAAATTATGGAAAACATGGACAACACGCTTATGACCCAAGGAACCTCGAGAAAGTTTTTGGGAAGCAAATGAATGAAAACGTACCAGGGCAATAAGTTATGTCTTCAAAGAATACTATAAGATCAATCTCATATTTGAAAAGGGGGGGTGCATATTTGGTTGCAAAACCTACAAATAGGGATGCATACGATTGTCAAAGCCAACAAACAATGAAATCACAGACAATATTTCTATACTCCACCTTGTAATGTAAACCCTTATTTGCTTCGAGTTTAGAATAGAAGCCATAGCTAGCCATCATGTTCAGATATGTTCAATAAGCACAAATTAAGTTGTGTGTCCTTAATGACCTGTGGTATCAATCCATGTCAGCATCCTCTGTAATCACTATAAACAACCTTAGAGAACAGGGGAAAGAAATACCTTGATTGGAAGATTTTCATGACAATAATAATAACTACCATATAAGTGGCAGACCTTACCACCGAAATGGACTGAATGACATTTACATGCCTTAGGATGATTTTTGGAAGGATCAAATTGCTGTTTGCAATTCGGACATGCTCTCAAATTACCAGTGCTTGGTGTAATCACTGAAAAAAATTCGACTTCCAAAAAAGTAACAAAATTTCTTTAGGCATGATTTTCAATATCAACTTTTCCCTTCCTAATTATCGATTTCTCCCCTTTCAAGTTTCAGCATGTATATGCCACAATTGTGGGTCAAAGGTTGTACCATTGGAGATGCATTTTTTAATCTTCCAGACAGTAGCAACATACTGAGAAACAGGAGCATATGTATCACTGGAATTCCAGTTAAATCCTCAAGCGACAAATATTCAGAATTCATGCAAAAATTTTAAACAGAAGATAAGGGCGCACCAAGGATGACATTCCTTTACCCTAATAACGACCATATACTACCAAATGGAATCTGCGGCCAATCAGACTTTGCAAAGAACAAATATCAAAGCCTAACATTGAGACATGGCTTATACAAAGTTAAATCTCGAAACATTCACGCCAGATTCCGCTTGCCATAGCCATTGTGGATACAATAGATGCATGTACGGGATAGAAAGGGGGCCAAAACACTGTACAAACATAATAAATTGATGAATATAAAAAGCTTTACCGTATTCAAGCGAATCTAGTGGCCGGAACTGCCAGATAGAGCCGGATGTATCTATTTCCAAAATGATAAAATCCTCTGATGGCACCAAAATCCCTTTTCGATCCACGATGAAGGATGCCACGAAACTGCAACTGGAAGAAATGACTTATTATGAAGCTTGAAAATGAAAAGGCGTGGCCGACATGCACGCTCGATTGCCAGGATAGGATGTGGATAAGCACCTCCATCGTATTTTCTTTTTCTCAAGAAGGCATAAAATCGTTAAAGAATTGCATCTCGATTTTTGGGAAATCGGGAATTCTTTCCGGCAGGTAAACCCATTGAAAAACAACCTTAAAAAAAACCAAAAATAGATGGTGTTATTATCCTGTGTTATTATCCTGGATGTAAAAGCAAACATCATTGGAGCTGTTAATCGTGGCCCTTGATCCTACATTTCTCAAAATCACAATTACACGTTGCTAACTGATATGTACGAAAAGATACATTGAATGCATCATGCATGGAAACAGCTGCCACGAAAATTATCTGCATGGATGAGTACGTGGGATTAGCTGATGAACTACTTAAGCACTGCAGGGGGATGAATTTCTCAAAGCAATCTCGAAGATGGCGATAGCACCCCTAACAAGCATGCTGGAACCCCTGCTGGAATGGGATCCGTTCCGTCCGCTGACGCTGTGGGATCGCCCCAGCCGTCAGATCGGCATGGAGGCCGGAGCCGTGGCAGATGCTCGAGTGGACTGGATCGAAACAAACGACTCTCATGTTTTCAAGGCCGATTTACCAGGTCCGATTTCCTCCAAAATCCCTGCGAGTTTTTTTCCTCTGGGTTGTTTAATTGTTGGGTTGCTTTTAGTTAGTTTTTGGGGTCTGAGTTGATGGATTTTTCCTTGGTTTGATGGGTTTTTTGGGCTCTGAGTTGATGGATTATTCCTTGGCTTGGTTGGTTTTTGCAGGCATGAGGAAGGAAGATATCAAGGTCCAGGTTGAGGACGGTAACGTTCTGACCATTAGTGGCGAAAAAAAACGAGAACAGCAGGAGCAGACTGACCGATTCCATCGCATGGAGCGCAGTTATGGGCGATTTGAAAGGAGGTTTAGACTCCCTGCTGATTCTAAAATGGATGAAGTGAAGGCCCAAGTAGATCATGGAGTTCTTACAGTGACGGTGCCCAAGATTCCTGAGAAGAAGCCTGAAGTGAAAGCTATAGACATATCCGGTTGAGTGCAATATGCTTCTCTAGTGGTTGTATATATATGTAAATTTTGCCTATGAATATATGCTATGAGTAAAATGCTGTTTTTTCCATATATCATTGTCTGGGTGGTGTAGTTGGTCATCACGCTAGTCTCACACACTAGAGGTCCCCGGTTCGAACCCGGGCTCAGACAGTTTTGTTCCTTTTCTGAGGTTTTTGCTAGTAACAAAATTTCTCTTGTCAAACTTTCGGTTAAAAGAATGTAAGCGAATTTTCATATCATATGGTTGAATTTATGAAGAAACTTTCGGGGATATTTTACGTTCCTAATAAATTAAGCAATTTCTTTTAAGCTAAAAGCAATTGAATCGAGGGCTGATCTCACATTTGGAGCTGATGAGTATTTCATTATCGGAACCGACGTTAAAAGCAATTGGATTGAGGGCTGATCTCACATCTGGAGCTGATGTGTATTTTATTATCGGAACCGACGATATTCGTTTCTCCCAAATAATTTATGAACCATTGCGAACTGAGTTCATGACATTCGTGCTACGTGTTGGAATTGAATGTCTTTACATGTCATTAAAATCCGAAGAGCTAATATATATGAAAAGCTGTATAACTCTAGGGACATTTATCCACTGGGAGCATTGAAAGACTTAAAGTGCTGGACTGTTGTAAAAAATTTTATAAGAGGATATTTAATGAGGATACTCTTTTTCCAAACATTAGGACAGTTCTTATAAGAAATTTTTGGTACTATTCAAATGATTGGAGGAGAAATGGCATACTGGACAAATGGCTGCTGTTAGGACACAAACCTGGTGTGAAATTACAGTTTGCCTTGCACTGTTATGAAATTGTAACTTGACATTTGAAAACCTGAAGGGTCTTACAGTTAAATTGATCAATTTGAAATGCGTGTAGGAGCTTGCAAGACACATTTTTAAACGCAGAAGATTATCGGCTCGAATGTTCCTTGGGTACCCAACAAAGTTGGAGGTTCTTATGTATTTAATGGTTCAATATTAAACCTCACAGGCGCAACTTCTAATGTTGCTTTGATTTTAAATCTTGGATTTTCTTTGTTCATTTTAGAATTAAAAGAGGACTGCAATAATATTTAAAACTACTATAGTGGTTAATTATAATCTTGACAAGAACACGAACCATCCTTGAAATGGTGAAAGCGATAAGCATCTCTTATTATAATCTCTCGCCTTTCAATTTTGGATATTATTTTTGTGGCATTATGGCAGTCAATACAAATTCGAAGATTCTTTGTGGCTCTAATAGTCATCCCTTGAGGTGTACTAAGAAGTCCAAAAGCTATTGCCATTTTCTCACAGTGTCCACATAAAGCATCCTCTTTTTCAGATGTAGACATGCTCATTGAAACAGACCTGAATTGTGGCACATATCCTTCATTCTTCATTCTTTTATTTAACTTCCTCAACATTGTATTAATGTCATCAATTTGAGGATGGGTTTTGTCTCCTACTATAAACTCATGTACCTTTTGCTTGACCTCAATCCATGCCTTTCCAGGCTTCTTCCATGCCCCTATGGACTTCCTTGTCTCTTCGAATCTGCTTGCTTCCTCCCACATATGAGCATCAGAGTAAATGTCTGACATCAGGACATATGCAGCCCCATCCTCAGGTTGCAATTGAATCAAATGATCAAAGCACACTCTTCCTATCCCGACGTTGCCATATGTTCTGCAAGCAGTAAGCAAGGATGTCCAGCCAATGGCACTGGCTCCAATTCCATGCAGCAAAACTTCAGCCTCACTCAACCATCCTGCTCGACCAAAAAGATCAATCAGGCAATTATAGTGGTTAATATTTGGAGTAATCTTGAGAGTATCCGTCATGTACTGGAAGTATTGGCAACCCTCGTCCACTGAGCCTGCATGACTGCAAGTAGCTAGTATGTTGGTAAATGATGCATCGTCTGGCCTAATGCCTTTCTGTTGCATGTCCTCAAGGCCACGTCTTGCAAGTCCAGTGTCGCCGTATCGGGCATATGCAGCAAACATTGCATCCCATGAGATTACATCTTCATTTTGTAACTTGTCAAACACTTTTCGTGCCACATCCAGTCTTCCACATTTGCCATACATGTCAATCAGTGTGTTTCCAAGAGCTGTATTCCATTCAAGCCCACTTTTAACAATCTGCTCATGTATCATCCTGCCCTGCTCCATAGCCCCTATGGTTCCGCATGCTTTTAAGGCACTCAAAAACGTTACTTCGTTTGGTTGTACACCCTCCTCCTGCATTTCCTTGAACAATTGTAAAGCATGAGCAGCATGTCCGTTCATTGCATATCCTCCGATCAATGCACTCCATGACACAACATTATGACTAGATAAGCTGTCAAATATACTCTGTGCATCCTCCAATGCCTCACATTTGACATACATGTCAATAAGGGCAGTACCAACAGCAATATCACCTTCAAATCCATATTTGATAATTTGGCCATGAATCAGTCTTCCCTGATCTACGTCCCCGATGATACTGCATGCTTTCAAAAGACTGAAAAATGTTACTGCATCTGGCCTTATACCATGGCCTAACATATCATCATAGAGGTCCATTGCACATAGATAATGCCCCTGTGATACATATCCTGAAATCATCACACCCCATGTCACAACATCCTTATTTGGTAATCTGTCAAAGACTCTGTGTGCCTCTTCAAGACTTCCGCACCTAATATACATATCAATTAAGGCATTTCCAAGGAAAGTATCCTTTTCAAGTCCACTTTCTAGAACAAGATCATGTATGGCTGTACCTTCTTTTATAGTTGACATGTTACCACATGCTTTTAGAATGCTCAGAAATGTGGCTTTTTCAGGTTTTACACCCTCTTCCTGCATTTGATAAAACAGTTCTAAGGCAGCGACATTAAGACCACGCTGGACATATCCTGTAATCATGACACCCCAGGAGACACTATTCCGATTTGACATCCTATCAAATAGATCTCGTGCCTCATACAAACTTCCACATTTTGCATACATATCCATGATAGAGGTTATAATACCAATATCATGTAGGAACCCAACTTGGATGACGTGTTCATGTAGCAGCCTGCCATGTTCTATTGCTTTTATACTGCTATATGCTTTCAGAATGTTCAAATACGTGACTTTTCCTGGATTTAAGCCCTCTTGCCGCATTTCAACAAAAAGATCCATGACAACATGGCCATACCCATGCTGGGCACACCCTGCAATCAATGCATTCCATGAAACCACATTCCTACTCTTCAAATTGTCAAATACCTTTAGTGCCTCTTCTAAACTTTCACATTTAGCATACACGTCAACAAGGGTGCTGGCAATAACAACGTCCTGTTCAAGTTTATTTTCCATAATCTGGTCATGTATGAGCCTAGCATGTCCTATATCTTGTAAATTATCACAAGCTTTCAAGATGCTTAGAAAAACGACTTTATCAGGTTTAATGCCATGCTGTTGCATTTCCCGGAAGAGGTTTAAGGCATAACTACCATCGCCATACTCAGCATATCCTGCAATTATTGCACTCCAGGACGTTGCATCCCGTACTGGCAATCTGTTAAATGCTCCATGTGCCTCTTGTAGGCTACCACATTTCATATACATGTCCACAACAGTGGTGCCAATAATGGCATTTTGCTCCATGGCATTGTTCATGACCTGATCATGAATCAATCTGCCCTGCTCAATAGCTCTCATACTGCTACACGATTTCATGATACTAGAAAAGATGAAATTGTCTGGATCTATGCCATTCTGTTGCATTTTCATAAAAAGATCCAGAGCAGAAACAGCATCCTTATGATGAGAATATCCTGTAACCATTGTGCTCCATAAAACTCTGTCACAATATTGAGCTTTGTCAAATACCTTTCGTGCCTCCTCTAAACTACCGCACTTGGCATAAGCATGAACAAGTCCACTTCCAATGACATTATTTAATTCTAATCCGTTGTTGATTATGTTTTTGTGTACTGCCATGACTTGCTTTAGGGATCCTATAGCACCACATGCTTTCAAAGCACCCAAAAAAACCACTTTTTCTGTCTTCATGATCTTCCGTTTTAATTGAAAAGGATAATGAGACAATGGCCATTCTATGCCCGATAATTATAATTCCAAAACATGTGACAAATCCGCGTTATCGTCATCTCACCTGGCAAGCCGGGCTGTTCCATACTTTCGCACTCCATACTGAATCTTCAGAATATGCTCCAGTTCAATGTGATGCTCGTTTTTTATGGACGTTCCTCATATATATACTCACTAATATGTCCTGTGAAACAGGTTCTTGATGTCCCCACACATGAAGTCTCCCACATTAAACTCTCTTCTTTGAGTGCATTCATTAGTTGCACATAGTCTTACCCAAGAGTACTATGGTTTCTGATGGTATCTTAGGGATGGCATCTTTGGGTACATTCCCATGATCGTAGCTGACCGGAGAAAACTCGGGTCCAACTTTGAAGTCTAGAAATGCCCTGGGATTTATGAAAGCTCATGGTAAAAAGTTGCAGACTTTGTTTTGCCATGGAAACAGTTTGCAGACTTTTTTTTTCCCTTGTAGCGAATTTTAGGGTCGAGCCCTTCTCATGGGAATGTACCCTTAATGTCCTCTCCATGTTCAAGTTCGCCCCACATGGGGCTTTCAGGTCAGGCATGGCTATCAAGTATGAAATTTGTCCACCTTGAACCCCTCAGATAGACAAGGTGCCGCAGAATTGAGAGTTGTCCTTTGGTTTGTTGAACATGTGTTGAAGACGAGCATGCAGATGGGTGTGGAACCTATCTAGTTGATGTTGTTTAGGGTGCTGTTTAGGCGACAATCAAGTTTCAAGTACTTTGTTCTTTATATAGTTAGATAGATAGTACTTTTTACTTATGTTGTTTATATAAGAATTTCCAAGTATTTTTTCGTTAGATGGATAGTACTTTTTGTGTACCAGTTCAAGGTTTTTGGGATGTTATTCTGGCATGTGTCCCGCGACCGGCGTTAGCCGGGAGCGGGTCACCGGTACATGACAAAATGGCAGACCAAAAAACTTGAACTGACAATATGGTATTTGGGGAGCAATTTTTGGGGAGCGATTTGGCACGGCAAGAAGCAGATGAAGCAAATTTTCGCTGTATGATCTGTTCTACTGCCCAAAAAAGTATGGATCTGCAGATTTTGTATGCTTTGTTCTTCATCGGCTCTGTTTTCCTAACCTAGCGCAGGGCTGTAGAAATAAACACAATAAGCACCGATCAGATTGGTCAGCGGAAGCAGGAGCATCTACTCCTTGTGGAACTTCGGGTGCCAAAGTGCGGGAAGCCTTCAAGCTAAAGATTCAAAGACATGAAAAGAAAAACATAGTCCAAAGGTTTTTGCGCCTCCAACCATCGCCAGAAGCTCCAACTCTGGCAGCAAACCCTGTCTGTCGCTAGCCTTGTTCCATTGCCAAGCCCTATTCTTCGTCGCCGTTGTCTACCATCGAACGAAAAAATAGAGGATTTGTTGTTGTTAACCGGATGGAAAACTTGATATGCGAAATGGGTGACTGGAATACCATTCTGCAATAGAATGGGATGACACGTGGCAGCACGAAATTAACAGAACAACAAAAATCGCGACCCAAATACCATATTGTTGCTTATGTAAGAATTTGTTAAACAAAGTTTGCAATCAAGGAGCATCAAAGTACTATGAGTGCAAAGAATATTTTTGTGATTCCATCATTGTGTGCCTATTTGATTACCTGATTGTTTGTTTGTGACTCATTTAGAAAGTTGTTGGGTAAGAAACTAAAGCATTGAAAATTATAGATGTGAACATCGATTATCTAGATGGTGGTTGGTGAGTCAATGAAGTAAGGCCTTTGTGCCAAAACAGAGAAGATATTTGAGCAAAAAATATTTTATGATAGAGAAGATATTTGGGTTATCCTAACCTTTAGATTTATTTTTCAAGTTTGGGACGTCAAATAGTTTAAGAAGCCACAATTCTTTGGCCAAAAGACATTGCAGCTAGTTGTCTTTCTATTTTGCGTCTAGTGGAAGCGTGGAAGAGTAAAATTTCATTTGGCGAGTAGCATGAGCCAGATTCCTTGAAGCTAGAATGGATTCTTCCTCTTGAATGAATGATTTTTTCTATTATGATTTTGTTTTATGATAATATTTATGGAAGAAAGTTGTGCTCCAGATTTGCCTAAAACTATCCAGATAGCTCTGATAATACCAAAGAGAAACATAGCTTATGCTATGCTCCATCTTCTTCCACATAATTAATTAGGATCTTTGTAGATGCTTACAGATGTGACTCGTTCCAAGAATCTGCAGCACCAGCAACCTGGTTGATCATAAACTTCTGTGATATGCTTTAGCAGATGAGTCTGCCATCTTTGATACTCCATAGTTTTTCTTTCGTCATGGTTCCAATGCAGATCCTTGCCAATATAAGCTTTCTCAAACCTCTGCAAATACATACTGAGAATGTAACGTTCCTAACTGACATGCCCTTAACCAACTGGGTCTAGACGTTTATGAGTAGTCAAATCTCTGCAAATGCATACTAAGAATGTAACGTTCCTAACTGACATGCCCTTAACCAACTGGGTCTAGACGTTTATGAGTAGTCGCTTTTACATATTCAACATGCCCTTAACCAACTAGGTCTAGACGTTTATGAAATAAACGTCAAATACTCGAACAATGAAACATGGGTCCATTACAATCTCTCAACCAGAACTATGCTCGTCCTCGAGCATCCACGACTATGATTTAACCAGTATACCATTGATTGAGTGGTTACCAAGGTAACCAAATTAATAGGCACCCATGGAGACTCGAACTCTAGACCTGCTCTGATCCCAAATGTAACGTTCTTAACCAACATACCCTTAACCAACTGGGCAAAACCATCTAGATGTTTATGAATAGTCGCTTTTACCCATATATGCCACTGTCTCGAGAATGCCCCGCAGGCACATTCAAGGATCAAATATTGGAGCAGTCAACCATGGGCCCATTACAGAGAAGACGAAAAAGTGACCACCTTTGCCTTTGCTCTAGCTTGCCACAAGCTATTCGACTTTGGTTCTTCTTTCCGGCCAAACCCTGCACTAGAATAGATCTGTCGTTATGTCTTTCTGGCTTTGGAAGGTCCTTTCATGTTACTCAAATTCATTATATCTTTCAGGCAATTTGGTTGGGACTTAGGTTTTTTAGCCCATAGACGTAGGTTTCATTCTAGCTAAAAACATAGCTTTTGTGTAGAATTATTTTTAACCTTCGGACGAAGTATTTCTTTCCCATATGCATGAATTCCCTAGGTTATTTTTCCAAGGTTATTTTTCTTTAGTATTTATACTGTTAGACAAAAATATGATCCTTGTTGTGAACGTTTGTCTTGGTAATAACGATTCTTTATTAGTGTGATTGCAAATGTTATGATATGTCATGACATTAAATAGATTGAACATATATGAAAGAATCCATCTGTTACATATTAGCATCTCTAAATATGACTAACACACACAAAATGGCGGATCATTCATGGCATGGCTTTATCCCATATCCCACAAACCATATCACCACCCCTTTGTCATGCCATGCCAGGGTTGATGTGGATGAGAACGGCAAAAGAAACTGTGCCGGCCTCAAGGAAAGGGATTCTTGCCCTGATGCAACTAACGCAAGTGGGAAAGAGCAATCTTGATCGTTGAAAGTTTATTTGTTGCGACTTGGGCATTAGAATATCCTACAATATATTTCCAATCAACCCTCTAGCAACCTTAAAAGGAATACAAATAAGCAACAAAAAGGTGAATATGCTACAAAAAAGGGAGTACAAATAAGCAACAAAAAGTTGAATATGCAAATACATGCATAGTTTTAATATGAATAGGACCAACATTACTAAATGGCGAGGCATGAAGCATGTAATACGATGTACACAACTCAAACAAATGCTATCTCCAATAAAAAATGAGCCATGCATAGGTGAGTCCTATTCATCCATCGAAGCATCATGGTTACAAAAAAGAAAACGGTCTAATAGTCAAATGAGATAAGAGTACAATGTGAATCATTTTCCTGTTTAGAGCATGCATGGTTAAAATAAGAAAAGATACAATAAAACATGGGCAATAGCACAAGTATTCATGCATATGCGAACCTTGTTATTAAAGCGTGCATAAGCAATCAAAATCTTGAAGTTTGAAGAAGACATGCATAGACGAAGCGGTGCATTTATTGGCTCCCCATTTGGACTTGGATTCCAGGGGGTATTTGACTCGTGGAATAGGGGGTATTGGACTCGTGGTTTCGGCATGCACACTTATTACACAAGTCGAATACCCCCAAAGTTAAAAAAATATTCTACAAGTCGAATACCCCCAAAGTTAAAAAAATGTTAAAAGGTGGGCTCAAACTCGCGTAAGAAAACTGAAAACCAAATGAACTAACCATCTGCGCCACGCAGCGTCACTGCAATAAAATGGATTCTCATATTATAATAAACTATAATAATTATGGATGGCATATTCGGCTCGCCATTTTTTGGAATCCAACCCCCTTTCGGGAGCCAATATTTCGCTCGCACACGAAGCCCTTTCTTGGGTCTACATCATCCAACATGATAGAGGGAACGAATGGAAGGAAAAGAATGAAGGAAGGCAAGAGATGTAGATGAGAAATGTTGACAAGAATCTTCCATATACAATTGTCCAAATACATGTTCCATTTCCAAAACTCTTATCTAAAATCTAGCTCAGAATAGCAATCCGATGGTCTCATTCTCGGTGTGTCAACACTCATTAACATGTTGCTTTTCTTTTTATTAATCAAACTTTATTTGCATATTCTTCTAACCTAACATTCATGTAGGTATTCCTGATTTGACCACGGGTCATTAGAGATTAGAGCATAAAAATCTTGCACACAAACATTAAAACTTGGGACGTATTGAGGCTAATAGTGCTCATTTGTGACTAAGTGTACTTGGGTCTCCAATTGAAACCATTTCAAAATGAGAAACTATAGCATATATGCACTTTGAAATTCAATTGTGTTGAAATTGTAAACTTTAGATAATGATATGGTTTTTTGACGCATGGCTTGCATTTCTCCTTTACCTCTATTTAAATTAGAACTACAAGAAACTTATCGCAGCGGCCTTATGGCCGCCGCGAACGTTTCTCTTCCCCAACTCGTCTATGCAGGGGAAAGAAGGTGCCCAGAATGTGCCTTAAAAGTGGATTTGGTGTAGGCAATCTTGGCCGTTAGCTCCAAAGGGCAGGAGAAATTCTAGTCATTAAGTTTTTATTTTTTATTTTAATTAAATTGCAATTGTTGTATATTGAAGGTGAGATGGCACCTTATTTAATAAAAAAATAGTGAGGTGGCAATGCATTTATTGGTGCACTTTCTAGGAAGCTTCCTTTTCTTACGTTGATATTACATAGTTGTAACTTGCAGCAGAGAAGCCGATTGAAGGTGGGGCCCATGTTGTTGGATTCCTCTTGTCGAGAGCTTTCCAATGAGTGGTGTTTCGACCAATGAGTGGTGTTTCGACATCATTCTGTCGCAGTTGAGTCAACGTGATCAAACTCTAAGAATCTTTTTGGAATCTTAAAATTTTTCTTAAAATTTTATGGAATCTATGGTAATTGAGCACACAAATTTTTGGAATTCACGTATGACTCTAAGTTAAGAGAAAGACTAAAAAATTATATGTAAGAAACATTAAATTGAACTTATCTACATGGAATTGCATGAGAAGTGATCTCCATTTACTGGGGATTTTAATGGAAACACAGTTCGTCTATTTGTTCTGCAATCAACAAAAGCTAAGGTGAAAGTACCATGATTTCTTTGGTGATGAAGCAAGTGAAGAGCGTCAATGGGGAAAACAAAGAAATTTATTTAGCTAGAAAATAGATACACCATAAAGGACATCAAGTACAAATAAAAGTCATTGAAACAACTGCAAATATCTATGGTATTATATTTTAGCATTTCATTGACTTGTCCATTTTGTATATATTATAGCTGACAACCCGTCAAGTGAAAAATCTCTTGACTTGGTTCTCATGCAAGCATGTTAGCATTAAGTGTTCAGCACACATATCTGCAATAAAAAAAATAAATTCCAGCATTCTGATGCAAGTATGTTACCAACTAGCAATCAAGACATAAATTTCAGCATCTCCTGGGTCAAAATGACGGGGGCAATCTGCAGATATTCTTCCTCTCTTCATATCACCATGAATTCCGCGGGCATTTAGCAAAGTAGCCTATGTAGCAGCATCAGCTTGGGTAGACATGCTATTAATGAGGTCCTCAAATTCAAGCAACCATTTTGCAAAATCCAAGAGATATATTATGCAATCATAATGTTCAGGATTTTGGGGAAGGCCATGGTCATATATAGCAAAATAGTAATGCCCTTCATCAACCATAGAACTGATGCAACACCATGCTGAATAGTATATGAATGAGTCAACTCACCCTCGGCTAAAAGCATAGTTTCTCCAGAAGCAAGGATGTTGATAAATATGATGGTACCAAGTGTCACACCTTCCTTTTGCATTTGATGTAGCAATTCCAAGGCTTCCACAACACAATCCTACTTGACATATCCAGAAATTAGAGCGTTCTATAAAGTACCTATCTCTGTTATATACCAGAGCAGCAAACGATTTACCATTAGATGGCAGCTTATATACCACAAAAACTCGAAGACCTATCCTTCTTGTATACAGCTAGATAGCTTTGCTTCAAAAAGAAAAGGCCGAAGCCGCAGAAGCCAGATTAAATGTAAGAGGCTTCTTCGCCAGCTCGAGCAGGGGATGCATCATCTCTTGGCAAGTCGGAATAGGGAGATAGCCAGTAGCAGACAGCGCACAAAGAAGAATAGCTGGCTCTGCAGAAAGAATGGTCACCACTTTTATTTGCCCTTTTTTTTCAACGCTGCCATAGCCATACCTTGGGCGGATTAGATTCATCTTACCTTTAGAAGAAATGATGCTTCATTTAGATCCAAGTCTCTACATTTGACCTGATTTACTACAGACAGTTGCATACCATTGCAGACAGTTGCACTTACGATTGATCATGAAGGCTATTAAGAGTAGAACCAGCAACCATCCTGCAGAACAAAAGGGGCCAGTAATCAGATTACCAGTCGTGGTTAAACAGAGTCTATGAGCAAGATTAGGGCTCAACAATTCACCTTAATAGCTTTTGTGTTGAAGGATCGGAAATATGGATAGCAAGTTAGGAATGTATTATAAAAAGAGGGCAAAAGTTCTACGGCATGATCATGGCTCTAAGAAGAGATATGGCTAATCCGGCGGCTCCATCTCCTTTCAAAGTAGGCACAAACATACCGCGTGATGCTTGTTTTGCATCTGGCTTTATATAACTCATTTCCACAAAGAAACAGACTGCCATGATTATCACGAAGAAGGCGATAACAAAATCCAGTGCCATTTCTTCACAGTTGGCGATCTCCTACAATCTCAAATAATCTGTTTTTGAAGCTAACTGTCAAAAAAAATATCCCTGTTGTTCATCACTCTAACACAACTCTGACATCCAGTTTCCTTCTCTTTCTTAGATATAGGTCTCAGTCTAACATAGACCATGATCCTGTTACTCTGTCCAGACCCATCAAGAGAGATTTCGTCCACAAAAGCGGAGCCCAAAACTCCGCTGGGCTCCATTTGACAATAATCTAGGGTTCTGGGCATCACAAAACCGGTCCTCTTGGCCAACAACGGATCGCAGAAGGATGGAACAAAGAAAAAAAAAAAGCTTAAACTGCAGCAAAGAATGAGAGGAAGATGCGCACGCGTTCTTCCTCCGCCATAAATGCTAATAAATGAGTCGCCTCTGGCACGTGGCGGGCTGAAGATTTTTTATTTTATTGGAATTGAAAAATGCATTGGGAGCATACGTGTCAGGGCCAGGGCTGTGTTCAGCCCAGAAAAATTAGTTTCTTATTTTTTAAGAACAGAAATGATACTGCTTTATATATGGAATGATGAGTCTATCTAGACATATATAATTTAGTCTCCCATTTTTCTTTGTGTCCTATTTTTCTATTTTCAGTTTGGAGGTAGAAGACATATTTGTTGGGGAACGCCAAGTGTATGCATCAGGTGCAAATCTCACTTTTCAATAAAAGTCTTCCATGCAGTTCGAAAACTTTGCTTTGAAACAAAGTCTGTGGAACAATTCTTCAGTGCCAGCTTCTTCTGCGCAAGATTCTCAGAGATGTCAGTCTGTGTCATTTCTACTGGTATTCGCATTCGTCGTGCCAAACACTCCATGCGGCCATCAGATACGCCCATCCTATGGCTCCCCTATGGCCAGCGCGTGACCAGTGCGAATACAACTAGAAATGATTGGCGGCAAATGGTTGTCAATCCCGTCGATACAGGGAATCGAACCTCTATTAAAAAAAAGAACGAAACATTTTTGAAGAGTCCTCTAACCAACACCCCTAACACCTATACATGCTTGAGAAGGAAGATAATTTCGCACTCTTTTTTATGATCTCACTCCCCTTTTACATCAATGGCATAGGACCATGGTGTATCCCACCGTATTCATTTCCCCCTGGACCCCCAATTTTTTTTTTTCTTATTCGCACTCGTCGTGCCAAACACTCCATGCGGCTGTCGGATGTGCCCATCATATGGCTCTCGTATGGCCAGCACATGACCAGTGCATATACACTTAGAAATGATTGGTGGCACTATATTTGTAATCAAATACCCTATGATTTGCAATGATTGCCTCGATACAAGGAATCGAACCTCCATAAAAGAAGAACAAAACCTTTTTGAAGAGTCCTCTAACTAACACCCCTTAACACTTTTACATGCTTGAGAATGAAGATAATTTCGCATCCTTTTTTGTGATCCTACTCCCCTTTTACACCACTGCATAAGACCGTGGTGTATCCCACTGTATTCATTTCCGCCCTGGACCCCCCAATCTTTTTTTTGCTTATATGATCTTTCCAAGGACAAGATCTAAGGTTCCGGTAATGCATTTTTCCCCTTTTGTATGATTCTGAATTTTGCATGTCCATCGCTCCTGGAACAGGGTCTGGTGTTAATTTTTATAGGTATTGTGCTAGATTGGTCTTTACACTTTCAAGGATAAGGTCGACACATCTGAATGTATGTGCATCAGCAAAATAGCACTGCAAGGCTTGGTGTTATCAGATAAGTTCTTGTAGGTTATCTGCAGGTTAAGAAAGATGAAACATATTTCTTTTAGTCACTCTAAAATCTTATCATTTTTTGGTTGCCCCTAGAGGGGCAATCCCCTGCTTATGTGGGTTGTCGGCAGATTCTTAGTATATGCCCGAAATATGCCAAAAAATGCTCCAAACTCAATATCGACTGTAAACTATCGGTCACCCCTGTTGTTGGGCGGCCACTCTGGAAACCATCTAACTGGCAGATTGAGCTATGGCGATGGAGGAGAAGAAAGGCTCTTCGTGGACTCTGTGTGGGCAGCGCAGTAAGCTGCAAGAACTGGGGCAATATGGTTAATAAACATCAGTGGCCCTACAAAAATCTCAGTGAGGTGTTCGGAATAGAGCTCTAGCCAAATTAGAGACGGCCATAACCAGATCAATTGTAGCTTCTTAAGCTCTGGCAAAAGAAGGGCTTCAATCTGAGCCCGACAACCGTGACTTATATGCTACTTTGGCCGTCTGGTGTAATGTATGTTTTTAATGGCTTCATCGAAAGGGCACGCCTCCATATTGTCTGTTCAAACTGTCTATGAAACAAAGGCAACTATGAATGGAGCCGTCTCTGTTATTTGGAAGCGCAAATCCAGTTTTCTTTGCCAGAGCTAATGTGCTTGGGACGGATTTACTTTGGAAAAGTCGGTTCTGATAAATGATCTTGTTGGAAACAAATTTCAATGCATTTTGGAAATAAATTTCAATATTATGCAGGTTGATTTTTTATTGGGCCCAGCTTGCTTTTACTTCATTCTTGCTACTTAGACTTTCTTTTGCTATTTTACTTCTTATTGCATGTTGTATTTTATGTCTTAAATTCGTAGCACTTCTTTTCAGTCCTTTCATGGTTTGCC
This sequence comes from Isoetes taiwanensis, assembly GCA_021234155.1. Taxonomy (NCBI): domain Eukaryota; kingdom Viridiplantae; phylum Streptophyta; class Lycopodiopsida; order Isoetales; family Isoetaceae; genus Isoetes; species Isoetes taiwanensis. The sequence continues at coordinate 21,552,263 of JAJEKV010000008.1, read as the reverse complement.
GTATTTAGAATTTAGTATTATGTTTGTTGCATCAGGCTTTTAAATTATATAAAATGCTTTGTGTATTTGTGATATAGTCACACAAATATTTGTGATGCCCATTGGTTTGCAGGTGTTACTTTGATGTGCAAGATTTGTGATGTAGCTGAAGCAGTCACTAGCACTAGCACCTTGCATGGAGATATCTCGATGTGCATACTTGATATTGTTACGGCAAAAGATATTGTCCTGGATCATTTCTTGCTCTTTTTTGAGCCATTTCGAATGTCCACCATTTTAAGAGGATTAGGTATCCGATTTTGCTGTAAGTAGGTCATAAACTTATGCTATTTTTTCTTTGCTAAGAGTAGATTTCTCTAATGTGACTCTATACGATATTGAATGCAACTGGATTCAAAATAGGGTTTGCAACATCTAGATATTCCATTGTACATTTCTGACAAGGACAAGATAATCATGCTTAAGTGAACTATTGTTTTCTTGTATAAGTTTCCTAGTTGTATTTCCAGGCAGAAAGGTAGCTAGCCTATGTTATTCTTTACATAATGTAATATAGTCTTAGGTTGATATCTTATTGGATGGTGGTGGTTCATGTGCAGGAGCAAGCCTCTTCAAATATGGCACAAAGAAGGTATTATTGTCATTGTTTGCATGTATTTATATTTGCAAGCTAACTAAGAGAAGGTAAAGAGAAGAGAGAACACAACTGAAAGAAAGCCACATCTGGGCATCTCCACTAAAAACCAACAATAGCCACAATGCTAAAGAAAGCCACATCTGGGCATCTTCACTAAAAACCAACAATAGCCACAATGCTCTATGCTGGCCACAATACATCTGGGCATCTCCACTAAAACCAACAACAAGAGTCACAATGCTCAAGAGTCACAACATACTGATAGCAAGCTAGTGAAACCATTATGGCCGGGATTAAAAAACCTCGCCCTTTCGGGTTTTCGAGGAAAAACCCTGACAATAATGGGATCACTAACCAATGCTAGGTCCAAAAACATAATAGATCTTGTACCCTCATGCTGACTAGCCTTATTGGGTGAAAATAATCTAGGCACGAAGGCCTCCAACCAGGCACTAGGGCCTCCAACCAGGCACAAAAGCCTCAACTAGGCACACAGGACTCAACCAGGCACAACGGCCCCAACCAGGCACTAGGCCTCCAACTAGGCACTAGGCCACAACAAAGTCACAATGCTCAAGCTCAAGAGCCACAATGCCACAATAATAGCCACACAAGGCCACACAAAAAGCCACACATTAGCCAACATGCTAATGCTGCTCAACTCAAGGCCACCATGCCACAAAAGGCCACACATTAGCCACCATGCTAATGCTGCCCAACTCAAGGCCACCATGCCGCAAAGAGCCACACATTAGCCAACATGCTAATGCTGCCCAAGCCACAAAGCTCACAACACCCTGCACAACAGAGAAATCCAAACACAGTGGGTGGGTGGGTGGGTGGGTGGGCGGGGGGTGAAAGAGAAGAATGGTATAAAACGGTGTGAGCAAAATGTAACCGTCTAAACTAACTAAATGCAAGTGGTTTGACAATTGGCAGTGAGGGTGGGGTGGGTGGGTGGGTGAGTGAGTGAGAAAGGAAGATCTACGACAAACTGGAGGAGATGCAGATGAGCTGATGAGAAAGGGGGAGAGAAAGAAAGGTATAAAAAGGACGTCAAAAGGCTATAACTGTCAAAACTAACTGATGCATGGTTTTGACAATTACATTTATCTTCTTATCATTATACGAAGATAAATTCAATTGTCAAAACCAGCAAGCTAACTAAGAGAAGGTAAAGAGAAGAGAGAACACAACTGAAAGAAAGCCACATCTGGGCATCTCCACTAAAAACCAACAATAGCCACAATGCTGAAAAACAGAGGCAGCAATCAAGGGCGGATAGACAAGTTTCTAAGCACATATCAGGTGAAATCGACTAAAGGATGCCCTTTATCTAGTGGAATCCAACAATAGTGAAAAAATAACAGAAGAAAATATCAGTAATGACACAGTAGTGGATTTGGAATGGCTTTAGTCATGTAAGGCATACATTAGAACCCTCAACAAGTAGGCTAATATGGACCAAATCAACAAGGCCAAGCATGCTGGTAACACTACAACTATCATCAAATCTCCTCAACACCAAAACCTATCGAAGAAAACTCCTCTCAACTCAAGCAATCAATGTCACTATTCGAGGCTTTTCATGGATCTGAGGCATTTCAACCATTCTGAACCAAAATATCTGCCAATAGCAATAAAACTCAAATAATTAGCATTTGAAACTCTCAAGAACAATAGAGAAACTAGTCACATTGGATAGAGGCAAATATAGTCCAGGGTAGCAAGTGGAGACAAGCTATTTAGTAGGAGGAGCAAGAAGCCAACATCATAATATATATACAGCCTAGAAACTCATGATTATCCATTATGCCATAATTATAAACCATATGAACCTGTGGACACCGAATAATATTAATAAATCAGGAGAAGAAATACTTGCGATTAGAAGACGCAGTGGTTCAAATCCTCTAGCTTCAACCCAATGTTCTTGTTCAAAACAATGACAAAATTTTGGACCCACAAGAAAGTTGAGAGAAATAGTAACATGAAGCAGCAAAATGGCCCATGGTGAAATTTAACAGAAGGGTTAAAAGAGACTCTTACAGTATTAAAGACTCTCATGAATCTCAAACTACAATAAAGACCACGAAATAGGCAAATATACTCCCAACTAGGGCATAACGCCAAACAAGCATAGACTAGAAAACCGTAAGCAACTATGAATATTGCTAAGGTAGCTACGATTTCTTTAAGATAAAAATGGATAAAATGAGATCTAGCGATGCCTGTGACCCATACCAAGTGTAATGATTCCTTAAAACGTGCACAAAATTCGGCAACCTATCAAATTCAACATCAACATGTTTTATCCAAGAAAGCTCGTCTTGAAGTTGCATTTTAAGTAGTATCGGGTAAGGTAGAGTTGTATAAAAGGGCTAAAATTACAATTACAAAGTTGGTCAAACCTCATAATAAGGAAAGTAGACAACTTAGAGCTTGCCAATACTGCGACTTTAGGAAGAGCTATCCTAACTCTCCCTCAACACCAAAGTTCAAAAGCACACATCGACTATAAACGTTCCCAATTAATAAGTGAACATGCCAAGCATCTCGTAAATATGTATCATGGTTAGGCAAGTTGAGACGAGGTAAAGGAGGCTAGCCAAGAAAAGAAAAGGCAAGGGTGCAAATAATTGTTAAATAGACATGGAAGGAAATATGTCATAAGTCTAAAATGTTGTAAAGTAGGTAGCAACAATTCAGTATGATTCGGTTAACCATTGAAATCTTGCCAAGTCAAATATGAATAGCATTCTCCAACACTTGAAGCCAACCTCCAATAACCATGCTAAGAGGTGCCAAATGAGAAACAACAAAGAAATAGCTTTTAAAAGAATCACCTTCGTACCAAAACAAATGCAACATGTCAAGACTTCCCTATTGCAGGTAGTACAAAACTAGAAAAAGTGATCAAGGGAGAACGGCTAGCACGAAGAAACAATTAAAGGCAACACATGAGCAAAATATTATATCCACTGAAAATCATAGACTCAAGTACTTCAAATATCCTAGATGTTTACACGTCAAAATATACTTAAAGCCACTCTATATAATTAGAAAATGTGCCTGGGGGATAAAAGGGGAGGATCAATATAGCTTGATAAATAATGCACAATAAAGCAATGTCGTAAGTGCAACAGAACAAGGAAAACAAAAATTCCAAATTCTAATTCTCAGTCTCAATTTAGCAAAATTAGAAAGGAAAGATTGCTTATCTGGAAATAGCTAGTCCATCACCATATCTTTGTTTCCATTTCCGTTATGTATAAGCAATGAAGTAGAATTGCATGAAGGATTCTGGGTCTGGATTGCAGTGAGCACATTATAATGATCACAAAACGCATGGATGCAATCTCACATTGCATATCATCTTTATCATCTGTATATGTGGAAATCTGGCACCAAAGTATCCTCCACTTTAGTTAGACCAAACGCACTGTCTTGTGGATTCGACCATCCCCTCCTTGTAATCAGTCATAGGGCACTTATGCTTAGCATGTGAAAAATCGCTTCTGCATCCATCTTCTTTTCGACCAAATCAATTCTATTCATCAACAAAGGATCTCAACTCCTGCACTGCTATGGACATGGACTTCCTACCACAGTCTCATCAAAAGGTTCATTCATGGAAAATACAGCCATCCTGCATGCTTTGTAAATGTTCTTGCAGCAAAATACTAAGAAAAATACAAAGGCGTCTCTGTTCCCAGTCTACAACAATGTAGTAAGCAAAATACTGGTCTTGCAGCAAAATACTAAGCAAAATACAAAGGCATCTCTGAAATAATTCACAAGCGTTATAAAAAAACCAGGTCTGATGCGCAGAGTAGCAGAATTGGATAGCAGAATAATAATATCAGAAATAGCTGTCCGATTGAAATGCCGAAATATCAGAATAGCAGAATAGTGGAAATAGCTACCAAATTGCGTTTAAAGGAGTGCTGAGCTGCTTGAACACCGAGAACCACGGAACAAGAAAAAAGGACAAGGAAGCCACGAAAACAACCTGCTATTGCAGAAGCCAAGAACAGAAAATAGGGGTCTTGAAGAAACCCGTTGATCCACGCTAGAACCGGTCTGCTTAAATGGGGAGGGCTGGGAAAATCCACATAGGAAGAATCTCAACGCTGGAACACCACCAGAAGAAAGCCACAGGCTGGAAAAATCCGCAGAAGAAACTCTTGAAGGGAATCCAACCGTAAAGAATGCCAAGCAACTGCGGCTCACAAACGCCCTCGGTGCTCGGCTGACGAAGATTCCAGACCAGGCTTGAAATGTCAACAGCCGAAAGACACAAAATATAGCCGATTATCCACCACAGCAGAATCAACCTGCAAGCCCGAAGAAATAGACCCTCCGAAGTCGAAAGCAAACCCAGGCCCGAAGAAAACCCAGGCCAGAAGCCGATCGACCAGGCCGGAAGAAAACCCAGGCCGATTTGGGGCATTCTCAAACCTAGAAAGGAAATGGCAGAATACCGGAAAATAAGCAAACACCAAAAGCTCCAAGGGGTCAGAGGTGAGTGAGTGAGAAAGGAAGATCTACGACAAAATGGAGGAGATGTAGATGAGCTGATGAGAAAGGGGGAGAGAAAGAAGGGTATAAAAAGGACGTCAAAAGGCTATAACTGTCAAAACTAACTGATGCATGGTTTTGACAATTACATTAGAAGTTTAAAGACTAGACTACTTCGTACTTAAAATGCCACTGATAATATCTAGCTTCGTTGGATTGTGGCTAGACATTGACTCGAATTTTTAATTTTCTTTTTTGTCTGATGCAATTGTCAATGGACACATTAAGAGATTAACAGATGAGCATATTCGATTAAGCATTATAGAATAATGGGCAAAAGTATAAGTTTGAACGACATAATCTGTTTGGCCGATCCAGTTGCAACCATTGGGGTAAAGCTTCCATTTTTAGCGAAGATTGTTAAGAACATAAAAAAGTACCTCAGTTTGAGATCGGATTCTTGATGAGAAGAATGTGTATCATCGTTTTCAAACTTCTACTTTCAAGGACTTGCTTTCTAACAATTTGTGGTTAATCCATGGAAACTTAAAAATATTCCAACAATGGTTTTGGTGCCGATTTGGACTAGGTCTGATGTACATGATACCCTGTTGCGATGTACTGAACAACGAGCATATAACCCATATAGTGATAGTAGAAATAATAGATGTAGTTTATACTGAAACCAATACAATATACAATGACTAAATAAAATCTGTGGGCTACCCAACAAAAGTTTGATCTGCAAAAAAAACCAGAGTGATTATATTTAGACACATAAATGTCACGCCACACAACATGCTCTTTGGTATCACCATATAACCAATGCAAAGCACATTACCTATTAAGTTTAATAATAAACAACGAGCAACCCATGGAGTGATGAAACCTGAACAAACCCACTCTTTCTACAGAAACCATGAAAACACACTCTCGGGCCACCAGAGGACAACCGCTCGTGTGAAACACTTGTTGTAATAGAATTATGAGCCAGATAAAACAACATCTCGTATTCATGAAGCTACAGAAGTAGGGGATATGATCTGCCTTTATGCATTGGCAAAAAAAGATCTTCTTTTAAGCCTTTCAAACCTCTTTTCCATCTCCAGGGACAGGTTTACACATTCTAAAAACTGTAAGATTTTTCGCAAGTGCCCTTTCAAGGTTTCCAACGAATCAAAGTGATCCTGATTCTGCTCAATGACATTTTTGCTCTTTTTGACGAAATAAAATGGTTCCAAGCCGAAAGCTTCTAAGTGGCATATCTATCTATTTAATCTAACCCCTCAACATGCAACAGATGTTGGGGTGGTCACCACATTCACCACTATTGGGGTGGTATATGAGACAGTATATCGTATATGGGACAGTATATCGTATATGGAGTGATATGCGCATATGCACACATGGAGGATGCACGTATGCATTGTAGTTTGGAAGATCCATTATCCATCATTGTGTTATCTGAGCAGGAAGAGAAAACAGAGAGACGATGTATGAGAGAGAGACATTATCTTGATCTGACTATAGAGATTATGAATCTTTATGTTGTGCATCGCATAGATCTGGTAGCAGATTATTGGTTTTTCATCCTTCTTGCAAGGTTGTAGTTTCGTCTTTAACAATTTGGCAATCACGGTGCTCGACAGACCATTGATTAACAAGAATTTCCATTGAAAAAAGAGTTGGTACCATTTGTATTGGTGATCATTGTAAAGAACGACACCATTGAGCAGGGAGCAATTTCTTTATGTGAAGGGGATTTTGCCATAAGTGATTTGCGGGGTACGATTTGACAAAGGGAGCATAGTTTTATGCCCAAGAGAAGTAAGAAGGATATACCACCAAGCTCCATCGTAACAAGAAGGGGTCCGGTGATTCAAGCTTTTGGTTCAAGTTTGCATCAAGATTCAATTTTGTTTTCAGATTTGGGAGCAGATCTGAGGTCTAATTCTCAGATCCAGGAGGTTCTGATTCCATTTACCGATCTAAAAGGTAATCCAATTTCATTTTTCAAATTGAATGGAAATTCCATTTCATTAAGAAGAGGCAGAGATGGTTGTATTACCACCGATGGTGTGGGGTTTTCAGACAATGGGGATTCCAAAGTTTGATGATCTAGTAGATCGGGATCCTTCAAAGCATATTGTGAAGTTTGAGAGGTATTGCCAGCAATGTAAGTTACCAGCTGGTGATTATTTGCTTTGGTTTCATAGTTCTTTGCAAGATTTGGTGGAGGAATGGGCACAAACCCAGCCAGATACCATGATATATCGGGAATTAAAGGAAGCATTCATTGCTAATTATTAAGAAGTCCATGGTAAGGATAAAACTATGGAAAGGTGGACCAATTTCACACAAAAGAAAATGAATCAATTAGAGAGCATAAACAGAGGTATATTGTGGTTTTCAAAGCCGTGGTTCATTGGAAGATTGCAAAGAGTGATGAAATGGATATCCAATGATATGTGAAGGGGCTGAAACGAGCTATTGCTCATAAGATGAAGGCTAAACAACCTACACCATTGCTAGAGGCACAAAAGTATGCTCTTAAGGCTGAAGATAAGTTGGGATACATTCATGAAGTTGCTGCTCCAGAATATAAAACAGAGGATATTGCAGCCACAATTTCTAAGCTTACAACTAGTGAGAAGTTAAGGGAGGTTCAGTTTGTTACTTGTGAGTATTGTGAGTCTATTGGACATTCTGATACTACATGTAAATTGCTGAAATTCTGCTCAAGATGCCAAATAAAGGGCCATAATGATCAAGAATATAGAGAGAAGAGATTCTTTGAGAGGGTCAATTGGGTATTTGCTGTTATGCAACAAGCACCGCCCATTCCTATTCAAAAAAATGCAAGCAGCACCTATCATACCACAAGTTCCAATGATGCCACAAGCTCCAATTGCCCAACAAGCTCCAATGGGTTCCACATAAATGGTTCAGCCAAAACAGGGATGGTATCCAAGTAAGGCTCATTTGTATTTCAAGTTATATGATAAATTCAAGCATGATGAGAGTACTTATTAGAAAATCCATGGGAAACTAGAATGGGAACCAGCAAGTAGTGTTTAAATCAGTACCTCTTTCTAATAATGATGTTTGATGTTCACATTTAAGATGCAAAGTATATTAATAATCCTCAAGTTAAGACTCTTATTGAGGAGCTTAAGAAGCAAGAGAAGGAACATTAGTAGCGAATTATGGATTTGTTGAGGTGGAGAATGACACATTTGAGCAAGAAGAAGAGATTGAGAAGTAAATGTGGTCACAAGATCACAAAAGGTGGTTCAAGAACAAGAGTAGTGCCGATAGCGGAGAAGACTAAGAATTCTTTTCCAAAGGCTTTGAAGGGACAAGCTTTGAAGGTATCAGCACCTAAGTAGGTGCAATTCAATGTGCTGCCCACAGAACAGTTTCAGTCTATAGAAGAAAATCAACCTATAGTGATGCCTCCTATGGTGGATGAGGAAATTCAAAATGAAGATGATGTGATCAGCCAAGTTTTGGCCACTAAATGCATTATTCTCCTAATTTGTTGCAAGAGTTAGGAGGAAGAGGGAAATCAGAAATTTCAGTCCCACAAATTCTATCGAATGATAGAAACAAGAGTACAATAGAGACCAGCCCGGCAGTCCAAGGATCCAGGGCCATTTCTTTGCGATGTGAGTATCAATAGGTATTTAGTCAAAGGAGCAAACATAGATACGGGCAGCGAAGTGAATATAATGCCTTAGCATATAATTATATGCTTCAAGTTGGATTGAAAATAATAATAATTCTATTATCATGCCCCTTAGGACCTTGAGGAACTGACAACTATGATGGAACTCAAAATGATGGAACCGACAACTATGATGCTCAAAGTGTTCACTCAAATGAAAGTGCAGCCTATGGGAGTTATAAGAAATGTCTTGTGCAATGTATATGAGATGGAAGCAATTTTGGATTTCATAGTTTTGAGATTTCCAGAGATTGTGCGTGCTGAACTTATACTTTATTGTTGAGCCATACATGGTTAGATGTCGTACAAGCTGAGATTTCATGGAGGAAGCATGAAATAAACATCTTTCAAGGGGAATACAAGGTTACTATAGATCATCCTCTGAAATCAAGCATGGATGGGACAAATAGAAATCAGGTAAATCTAATCACATCTCATATGATTGAAGAGTTGAGCATGTTCTTTTACATGCAACTGATAAGTTTGAGCATTGTCATGAGAAAGAGAGTAATAGATGCTTGAGCAGCCTTGAGTTTGAGACTTTTCACAATTGTGAAACATTTTTGGATGATGATATGTGAGCTAGAGGTGGAAAGCATTGATATTTTAGCATTTGACCACTCTGAGGATATGTTACATACTTTTGAATTTGGTGACAGTCATGACAACAGTCCTCTTTATGAGACTTTCAGATTTCAGATATGTATACCAGCTGAACAAGACTTTTATATGCCTCGAGAAATTTGCTCGCTTTGATGATTTGGCACTAAATCGTGAGCTAGAATTGCTATTTTTTAATGCTTTGAGCAGTCCAAAGAAGTTTGAGAATCAAGGACAACTATTTTCTTGCATGTTTGAGCATAGAAATGTGAAAGAGATGAGCAAATTTGAGCATGACTATGTGATAAAGGATTGAAAATTGGACATGAGCATCATTTTATCTCGATGTGCAGCGGCCGTTTGCACCATTTGAGACTAATAAGTCAGTTGGAATACATCATTTTAGCAAGTTCTATTACATTACATCAGATTCGCCACATTGATATGCTAGTGCAGTAATATTTGAGCAGGTTGTTGGATTGTGGTTTGTTCTTTGGCCACACTTTTTGTTGTTATTACATGTTGTCAGTATCTCCCGTTTGGAAGATACTTACTTAATAGGGTTGGAATTGGTTGAGGACTCCAGAAGGAGAATTGTTGCCTAATCCCGGAAATGGAAAAGATCTCATGCCTTATTCTGAAAGAGAAGTGATATTCTAAGGAATTCAGCTAAGGCAAAGCTCCAATTATAGGAAATTGATAGCAAATTTTGGGGTTACAATATGTCGTTTTTTCTGTAAGAACAGATGGTGACAGTTCAATAATGTAGAATGTATTCTACGTAAATGGATGTATTTCAGCAGTACGAATCTAAACGAACCATGGTACAGGGCAAACAGAGCTCTGGAACTCAAGATATCGGCTTTCAAATTTTGCCACAGTTACAGAGGCTATGTTTCGTCACAGTTGGACCAGTTTGCTTTGTACCAATTATTTGGGATTTTTTTTAGGAGGTTATGTTTCTTTTCTGCACATGTATGTAAAGGTGTTATTTGGGGACATGTCCCAAGGACCATACTAGTATATTCTGGTGTGTGTTCTCCACCATGGAGTGGCACATTTTCCCACTGTGGTCGCCACTGTTGGGGTGTTTACCACATTCACCACAGTCACCATTGTTGGGGTGGTATATGAGACAGTATATTATATATGGAGTGATATACGCATATGCATACGCGGAGGATATATGCACGTATACATTATGGTGTGGAGGATCCATTAATCCATCACTGTGTTATCTGATCAGGGAGAGAAAACAGAGAGAGGGTGTATGAGAGAGAGATATTATTTTAGTTTAGCTATGGAGATTATGAATCTTTATGTTGTGCATTGCATAGATTTGGTAGATTGAAGCTTGGACCCAGAGGGTTCACCTAGATTATAGGGTATGAAACATGTGAGTGCACCAATAGGTTTTTTTAATTGCCTATGTGGTACCGTATACGTAAGAAAAATATAAGGTTTTTATAGTTTGAATGTCGTACAGGTACCAGAGGGAGTGTGGTGGCGCCAGTGTTCGATTCGTATTCATACTGTAAGGGCCCATCATTTTTGGTGAGCTTATACTGTTGGGGATTATGTGATAATATGATAATTTTTGGTGAGCCTAAGGGAATCTCTTAAAATCTGGGGGATCTAAAGGAATCTTCATAAAATCTAAGGGAATCTAAGAAAATGTTGATGAAATCTTAGAGTATCTAAGGGAATCTTTATAGAATCTCTTTGAATCTAAGGGCAATCTGATAAAATCTAAATGAATCTAAGAGAATCTAAGGGGATTTTCATAGAATCTTGGAGAATCTAGGGAAATTTAATGGAATCTACAGGGAATCTTATAAAATTTAGAGAAATGCTCACGAACCCTCTAAGAGAACCTTGGTAGAATCTTAGAGAATCTATGAATTTAGAGTATTCTCAAGAGATTCTTTTACAAGAACCTGCACGTAGGAACATGCTAAAACTCGAACATGCATCGTATATGTATGGAAGGGGTTGTCAAGTAAAAGTGTTTTGGGCAAGTAATTATAGGATATGGGCTGCATTTTCTACAAATAATGTAGTCGTATACAAAGGGTTTCTCATATGGCACTTTCGTATACAATGGGTTTTTTGGCAACCTAAGGAACGCACATGGCATATATACCTATAATAGAAGTGACTCCTCCGGGAGCTTGGATTATTGGTTTTTCATCCTTCTTGCAAGGTTGGAGTTTAGGCTCTAACAACAGAGCTATACCTTCTATGTAGGTCCATCTTGATTATTTCTAAGCTATTATTTGTAGGTTATTTGAGGAGCTACCTCAGGTATGGATTTTGTTTTTATTTACCTTCTATGTAGGTCCATCTTGATTATTTCTAAGCTATTATTTGTAGGTTATTTGAGGAGCTATATAAATCTAGTGTTGACTATATTGTTTTAATGTTAACATTTTGGATCATTGAAACCATACTGTGAAATTTTTTCTATGTGCCTGAAGCCAGTTTTGTAGCCAAAGCTATGCGAAATGCAAAAAGTTTATATCTCGGAAAACAAAACTCGAATATATCCTGACAGCCGCTAAAAAATCTATTATATTCGTGATTAGGTCCTATAGGCCGATTTAAAACATCAATTCAACTCAATGCAATTCAATTCTTATATTACATGCAATCCCCTATAGTCTACTTTCCAGGGAGATGAACGTTGTCTTTAACAGCAAGTGTGTCTCACACTGTTGCGGATAGATATAAATCCGTTACTAAGCATGCATTGCATTAACAAGTTGGACGTTAATGGTGGGTCCAACCTCACATATTTGGAACCAAAAAAATGTTCACGCCAAAATGGCAACTCTTGGTGTCCTTGATGCCTTAAGGAAATTGATCTCAAAAGATAACTTGCATTTTATGTTTGTTCTTTACTTTTAGACCTCCCTGATTTATTTGTATTTGCCTTCCAACATAATGTTGTCACTTGTGGATATATTTATAGCATAAGATTTAAGGATGAATATGGATGGGTTGCATAAAACTGACCTGGCATGGGCCTTCCAGGTTCTAGCAAGACAAGTGCGTGAACAAGTGGCACCACAAATCACACAGCGGTCTAAAAATTGGAGGCCGTAAAAAGAGTACAGTATTTTGATTTATGCCAATCGTGCAATAATCATAAAATGAGTTCAAAATTTTCAAGGGAGGGGCCCAGGTTGTGGGGCAGGGAATATTTACCTGGATCAATGGCGGGGATTCAATTAGCGTAAGGGGAATATCGGCTTACAAATCAGGTCTTCAGCTAGAGAATTCTGATCATGGAACAGAAGGAAATTTGTACGACATTACAACATATATAGTCTACAACATACATATCATGCGATCCCAACGAATATGAAATATGGCTGCATGTATATCTCTTTTGAGCTAAAAAATTTAACAGTGAACAGCAGCAACCACAAACAGAAAGCTATGCACTTGAACTGAAACATGTTCGCCATCTCATCTATAATCTACAACTGCAAAACACTAAGAGCTCTTACCAGTGAAGTGCTTTCATGCATAGGGAATTAAAATTGAATTTCTTGCAGCCATCTACTTTCATACCAGAGTTTCATGATAGCTACAGATGCAATATTCAAATTTCTATATCCAGATTTACATGGCTTTGTAAGATGATATAGGGTCCAGCTCTATACGGCTGATATATTGCAGATACCTGTATACGAAAGCAAATAGAGAAAATTGTCTGAGGTCTGAAAGTAAATGGAAGGCCTAAAATTTCCTATTTAGCTAAGCTACCTGTTTTTATCAAACCCTTTTCATTCAGAAATTACCTGCTCATGCTACACAAAACTGCATCAAGGATGACGTGCTCCATGTCAACGATGATTATACTGAAAAAGAAAATCGTAAGAACTTTCTTACTTTGATGAAAAAACACAATGACATGGTCCTTTCTATGACTCTCTTTATTCATTTGTACATGTTGGTTTGCAGACAACGAACATTCTTATTGCATAAACACAACGTTCATAAAATTATTCAAGCCAGAATAACAAGAGATAAAACCATGTATCAGCACTCAGAGATCAAGCTCTTGGAACATACAAGTAACTTTAGTTTCTCGTTTTATAATCTAAAAGAATCAACATGCTAATAAATTAGATTTTCTGAATTGTTCCCTTTTTATTGTAAAGCATAACCACTTTTCTACTTAAGTATCTCACCAAATTTGAAGCCTTTCCAATCAGCATAATAAAGCTTCTGTCTTATCCACCGTATTTCTCTGTGTACTCCTCCAGCATAGCTGATGAATCATACATAGTGTCTAAGTAGAGAGATTTTCCTGAGTAGAAAGAGGACGATTTTCCTGTGTATCAAAGAATCTTTTCCGTTTCTTCCCTTTTGCACTGCCCTCCAAACATGACATTTGAACCTTCCAACCTCCCTTTGTCTTCTCTACAAATGGATCCTGTTGATGATTTGCTATTGCAGCACCCATTGCATCATGTAGCATCTCTACTGCATCTGAAAAATCAATTAAGGAAGGAACAACGCCACCTGACTGGCCTCTAAGCTTTTCCCAATTTTCAACAACCCCTTGAGCTGGTTTACAAGACAAATTGTTGTATCCTGATGCTGCACTTTGTAAAATACCACAGTCCAAAGCTGCAGATGCAGAAGATATGAAAGAAGATTTCAAACGACTATCTCTTCTGCAAGCTATTAGGGTATTGCGAATGATTTCTTCTCTCTGTTTTTCACTGATAACAAGGTTCAAACCCTCGGAAGCTTCGTGCAAAATACTAACCTCACTAGCCCAAATCTGTAGCTTTTTAACAACCTCATTTTGTGCACGCTTAAGCTTTTGCTGCCATTCCTTCCTTCCCTTTTTGCTAGCACTACCTCTTTTTCTCAAGAACTCTTTCTTTCCGATGCCCATGTCCGCCGGAAAATCCTCGTCGTAAGAGGTTGCCATGGACTGCATACAAGGCATGAGCCCGATTGGATCTCGTAAGGCACCATTACGTACCTGTCCAGAGGGCTCGTCGGACTCGGTTTTTTCATCGTCCGAAGGCTGTAGGCAAGCCTCTGCATCATAAAGTCCTCCCAATTCATGCTTCCCAGACTCAAGGTTCTCCTGTTCCACCGCAACTTCAGAACGCCAAGCTGCCGGATCTTCCATATCCCACACCTGATTTTAGGGCAAATTTCAAAACGACTCCCCTTTATCCCATAATATACTCCCAACGTATTCATTTTCGTATACCTTTGTTTAGAGAAGGGAATATACGGACATTTTTAACAATTGGGCGCTCTAGTGAATTCCCAGCCATTAGATAGGGGAATATACCGAGGGATATGCCCTCTAGTGCGATCCCATGCGTACACCTCATCGGGAGATGGGGTCAAACGCTGATGTGGCTCTAGTTTTTAGGGCCCGTTGACATCCATTGCCACGAATTTCGATGTCATTTGACCTCAACATAGCAACTGCCACTATTGTATGCACTAAAGCAGGAGCCCATGAAGCTTCTAAAATAGTATTCAATGAGGCTTGTCCCACAAGCTTCCCTGCAACACTAACGCCACATCCCAACAGCTTAAGCTTGTTGAGCACCTGCAAAGAGTAAAGAGAAACAAACCGGAGGATTTGAACCCCCTGCCAATCCATTTCCCCATCATTCCTTTAACTTGGATGTCTTATCATGCAGATTGCCTAAGTTTCTTTCATTGAGATTGCATACCCAACTTCTGCTCACCTAGCAACGAAGAGGAGGAAGGAGCCAAGACATCTAGATTCGCCACTGTCCACCAGCGAAAAGAAAATGAATGAAAGAAGAGGGAGTTATGTAGCAGCTGTGGAGCACAGCCATACCATTGCAGCAGCAGATATTTCTGCATGGGCCCGAAATTAGAAGACAGAAATAGCCATGGCTCTTAAAATAGAGAAGAGTGCAAGAAAAGCTTCCTGTGTGTGGCACCACATACCTGAGGCAGGCGTTGACAGCAAGCAAAGAAGCCTGAAGCACAAGTGGAACTGGAATGAGGAGACAGACTGGGGGATTCGAACCCCCTGCGCAGTGCGCAGCTCCAAGCAATCTGCCCGCCCTTAAAGGGCAGGGGCTATTCCCATGCACATGCAGATGCAATCACACCATGTTTTCCCTTGAGTTTTTTAATTTTTCAGTTTTTTTTTTCCTCATTGAATGCCATGAAGCCAAACAAACAGAGAAATCTGGTTTTTCCAATCAAACACAAGCCTTTTTTGGCTGACCTGCAGTCCATTTGCACAGCCATTTTCCATATTTTCCATTTTTTGTTCCTTTTCTCATGCATACCACCTGCCACACAGAAAAAACACAATAAGCAAGCAAACCACACTGTCTAGTTGTTGTTCATGACAGCATTGTGGCGCCTGGCCAAAGCATCAATACGCCGCAATTCCCTCGGGAGAAGAGCCCGTGCGAGGTTCATATGCGCCCGCATATGCTAGCGTTCATCTGTGGTCACCTCCACCTCTTCCCACTCCATGTGAGACACGGCCTCTTCCAGTGCTGCAAAGAGCCTCCCAAGCTGCATCCTAAACAATCTGACAGAGGCAGCCACAGACTCCGCCAGGGTGTTAATGTTAACAACGCTTGCCACAACATTCAGAGCCACCTGCACACGCTCCCTGTTCGGAGAGAAGACAACA
Source organism: Isoetes taiwanensis (assembly GCA_021234155.1). NCBI lineage: Eukaryota > Viridiplantae > Streptophyta > Lycopodiopsida > Isoetales > Isoetaceae > Isoetes > Isoetes taiwanensis. The sequence goes on along the minus strand of JAJEKV010000008.1, from coordinate 21,536,108 downwards.
GGAGAGGGCGCAGCATTGTGAATTACATCATGGACACGGGGAGCAGGAGGTCTGTGAGGAGGGGAAGATGGGACTTCCTCATCACTTTCAGTGTTAATAACGCCATCAGCTGGCCTCATCCCAACAGGTGCAACGGGACTGCTGCTAACAGCAGCCCCATTCCCAAACTCCATCCCTATAGTACCACCAGCACGATCCATCTCTATTCCAGGCATAATAACTGCAAAGAAAGATGCAAAATCAAAATAAACAAAGACATATGTACAAAAGTTGCAGGCAGCCCCCTACAACCACAAGTCACCCAATTGCCATTGTGTAATCCGTGGTGTCAAGAGGTATGAAGTCAGTGCCAGGCATGTCCCATCCCATACAAAGACACATCTAACATCGCTAAGGCAAAGCGACTGGGGTTCAAAGATTATCGGTGCCAGCGGCCTTCACCCTATGCTCAGATATAAAGGCAGTGTTAGAAGGAAGGATCCAGCTAGTAGACAACACAAATTTTCCGGTTCTAAGCATCCTAGTGATTGTGTATACAAGGCTAGAGCTCAGATGCCTTCCACCATGATAGTTTACAAAATGAAGAGCCCTTCCCAACAGGTTTCTGTTGAAGGATCCAGCTAGTAGACAACACAAATTTTCCGGTTCTAAGCATCCTAGTGATTGTGTATACAAGGCTAGAGCTCAGATGCCTTCCACCATGATAGTTTACAAAATGAAGAGCCCTTCCCAACAGGTTTCTGTTATCCAGGACTACCACATGCTTAATGTCCCCTGCACCTGCAAACAAGGGCAACCCCCACAGGCTTCTTAGCTCCCCACCCAAACCTGCGCTTCATGGCCAAATTGACTACTCTAGGGGCCCCATATCCTTCATGCAATACCCTATTAGCCCCTCTTCGTATTCCTTAATGCCTTGCAAACAAGGGCAACCCCCACAGGCTTCTTAGCTCCCCACCCAAACCTGCGCTTCATGGCCAAATTGACTACTCTAGGGGACTTCAGAGCAAGCCTAAACACACACTGGTAATGCAGGTGATCTTCCTCAGGGCCATCTCTGCATGCCTCCACAGCAGACCTGCTAGAAGAAGACTCTGGCTGCCCATTCCTGGCTGCCCGGCCTGCTCTTCTAGCATCCCTCCTCATGAACACTAACGTCTATCAGGCCTATGCCTTCATCCTCAGGGCCATCTCTGCATGCCTCCACAGCAGACCTGCTAGAAGAAGACTCTGGCTGCCCATTCCTGGCTGCCCGGCCTGCTCTTCTAGCATCCCTCCTCATGGAAAGAAAACAAACAGAACAACAAAGAACAGAAGGGAATTAAGCTAACCTGGTCAAGGCGCCTCCAAGGTGACGATTTATACACAGAAATATTGCCGGATTTCCCATCTTATCCACTCCCACGATGCCAGGAACGGAAAGCCTCGCATGCCAAAGATAGCGCCCCGACCTCGAATACAGTTTGCCCACTAAACCTAACCATTGCTGAATGCCAAAGATTCTCTTACGCCCCATTCCTGTACACTTTTTTATACAATACACCCCAATATCCATTAAAACCTTATGTTACAAACATACCCTTTCAAGAACCAGCAAACTATATAATGTATTACAAGAAATTTATCACGGCAGTGGCTCCAAACCTCCCCGTAGTAAATTATTACTAATGTCATAAAAATCTCTAAACTAGATTTGCACGTGGAGTGGTTTGTAAGCACCCAAAAGTTATTGTGAAACCATAGAGATGGAGATAGTTCTATTGTTTTCATTTGATGGATATGTATTGAAAAGGTTTTGCTCTGATTGATAAAAAGATTGCATAGATCATTGGATAAATAGAAGGGATTTGATGTCAATTTGGAAGAGTTTAATAAAGCTATGTATGCATCACAAGGAAAATGGAGATTCACAAGAGGGCATCGCCTCAAGAAAGAAGGGTCAAACATGAAAATAGAGAAAAGAAGCTTTAAGAGCTTGGGAATAAAGATCAAGATAACCAAGACCAAGATAGAAGGAAATGAACTAGAATTTTTAAAGCTAACATGGAGAAGTTGCAAGATTTCCTGATAAACCATGCCCTATTAGCCTAAGTCTTCTATGTGGCTTTTCAATTGATAGTTAGCATTCAATTTAAGGAGTATTACAAAATAACCTAACCTAAATGACGTGGCTTAATTTCTTAATAATATATAAATTTTGATCCAACTATAATGTGCCATAAGGCAAAGCTTCCCTTACCAGAAGCAGCTAATAACAATTCTGGTTGATCATCTTGATTTCAAACACCTTTGTTGCAGATCAATTATGTCCCACACTCACGTTGGAGCAATGCCACTTCTATACTAATATATGGCATTTCAGGTGGACATTCATAAGCAATGGAACATTTCATACTTTTAAAGACTAAAAGGGCTATCTCTCTATTAGACCTATTAGACCGTAAGCATGGGAAACCTGAAAATGTACTCATGCTGAATACATGCTAGACAATAAAAAAATTTACAAACTAAAGAACTTGCCATTAGCAAGGCTACAACAAAGATGTTTCTTCATCAGACAATAGCTTTGTAATAGATGGTATAATTCCTTTTTATGTTGACATATGTTCTTGCAAAATGATACTTCCAAATGAGAGCTTCAACTAACCATGCTTTATATTGGATCACTAATGATCTCTTAAAATGCACAGACAAACCAGAGGGACGAAAGCGCTTTCCTTAGGTATTGTAATTACTTTTTGTAACACGTTCTCCAATGCCAAATGAAGTTCCGTATGTGTCCCTAGCTACTCATTCACGATCTGTCTGTAACCTGCAGTGTACATGCTAAGGATATGCAAAGGTGCAAACTATCAGATATCAATTTAATGAAATGATGCTTCATCCGATGCTGCACAATAATTGGTCCTCCAAATAATAAGATTGGATAAGGTGAAACTACAGCCATATCTTGCAGAAACACTCCAATCGTTTGCATCTGTGCATATATATAGGCCAATAAATCAATGCATTGACAATACATTACCGGAACAAATACCCGAAAAATGACATTTACAAAAACTATACCAAATTATTTACCACTGAATCTACAAACGCGCTTCTAGCACACACAACAAATCCCCAAATTTTACTCATATCAAAGTTAGGAAGACTGTGACTGTTGTTTGAAAATGAATCCCCACTTTAGAATTACCCAAGGCCAAAATTTTCAAGCGACCTTTCAACCTTCATTTAACCAAAATGGACTGAGAAGATAATCAGAATCTCTCGCTGACCGTGACTTTATGATCAGAATGCATCAAAGTATCAATGCCTTTTGTTTACATGATGCTCCTTTGGCAACTAACTTGAATTCTACCCATGCTATTGGTAAAACACATAGTGCTAAAATATCAGCCTTTAAAGACCTGACGAATTTCTGCTTGTGTTACATTTTGCATGTGGCAACATAATCCAGAGGAGTATGTTCTTAACATATATAATTATGCAACATTTTTAATGTCGTTAGATTCAGGAGTTTGTTGCTCAAAAGAACAAATTTGTTGCCATGTTTTGCTCCACTTTATCAAGTCTAGTCCGAAATAGTGCAGAGCACAAAAACACATGAAAACGACTGTAACTTACCTGATAAATATGCTAGTAAGTTTGCCTCTTACCCATAAGCCAAATCGTCACATCCAATTAAGACACCTATAGCCGCACATGTGAGAGAGCAGTTACCAATTGATCGTCCAGCTCTGGCCAAGCGCCTAATCTTTAACTCCTTCTTGCATATGATTCATTGCTCTGTGCCCCTTCTCTGCCATAGCTAAAGCTTTGATGAGCAAATAGTAGCCTTTCCAGATAGAAACTTTTCCAGAGATCTGTCATGCATTTTCGATGAAGGGAGGTGCCGTTTTGATGAAGGCAGATGCGTCCAGACTTGCATATACGATTCCGAAAGAGTCTAGTAGCGTTTTTACCCTAAATCGTCATAAATCATCACAGCTCCTTGCCTTCCAGGCTTCCAGTCATAAGTTCATAGTCGTCACACACTGTGTCAACGTAATAAACATATGGCTGAAATTACTGTATATTTCCATTAAAATTACTTCACGCGATTTTTTCTGCCATTTGCAAGAACGGCGTTGCTATACTCTGCTTAGTTCATTTTCGTCTTCTTTCCCTACCTTCCTGGCTGCTACAGCTCCAATCCTCCATCGCTTCTCTAGATCATGGAATCCAATCATGGAATGGTAAGCCGCAGGTTTTACCTGGCCTGCGATCATGGAATACTATGCTCTGCTCTGCTCTCGATTCCCATAGCGGCATCAGAAACAATTGATTCAATGAATAGATGCATTAGAAACAGATGAATAGATGTAGAATACGTGATTAGATGCATCAGAGCATGTGAATAGGGCTTCGAAAACATGAGCAGGGCATCGAAATAGATGAATATGGCTTCGGCTATGGCTCGTCTAAATCGGATTTATGCATACATTTGAAAGCTCCAAGATCTGACAAGGATTTACAGTTTAAATATCTTATACAAGATGCACCTAAAACTTACTAGATCTATTTCATTGAGCTCCAATCTACACAGAAATAGACAAGAACCTAATTGCCGGAAGAAGTTGCATCCCGAACGTAATTTCAGCCAGAAGTTTATTACGTCTCGTTATCTACGCCGGGTCCTCGTTATGCCCTCGTAAGGGCCTCTCGGCGACACCACCGGCCCAGCAGCACTCGCGGCTTCGCCGTTCGTGTGCCGCCTCGACTGGCACCGCCGCCTCGAGGCCCTACCGGGCATAACGAGCCCGTCGGCGTAGATAACGTAGTCCAAAAACTCCCAAAAGCTGCGTCAGAAACAGGTTGAACGGGTTGCCCTCCCTCTTTTATATGAAGCCAAGGAGAATCCTGGAGGATTCTTTCCGATCCTTTTCCTTGTGGCCACATTTAGGAAACCCTCTTTTTTCGACCCATAAGACGATCCTAGCTTAAATTTTAGATCACAAACACAGTGTCGGCAAAAGGTATATAAGCATGCATGCTGCCCTTGCTACTGTCTGTCCTAGCTATTAGGATTTAGGTCCATACCTAAATGTCGGATTACGCCAGATGGATTGGAGTTCTCTACTTCAGTATTTCCATATGATATACTATGTTCTTGCTCAGTAAAATAAAATGGTTAAGAAAATTTCGTTTAAAAACTATGTTACTTTAACACCCTTGTTATTACCAAAAAGCCATGTCTTTACACTTGTTCTGCTATTGCATTGACGTTCCTTTCCCATGAAAATCACTTTATCTGACTAACTTCACATCATCTCCACTAAACCAAGATTCAACCAATTTAAAACATCACACGGAACTTCATTTTATCGTGTTCATTCCATGTGTCTAGTGCATCTACTTCTAAGTGCCATTCAATGTGCACTGATTTTCATAAATACTTCTTACGTATTCATCTAATACCAAAAAAAAAAAACCCGGCCTAACATAGTATCCTAGGTCAGCATCAGCTTCAGTCAATCCATCCACTGTATTCTCAATCCAAAAATCTGAACGCATTCAAACTTGGTACTTGTGTTCCTATAGTCTGATATCCAAAGTACAAGTCTAAGACAAGTTATCCTTATAACCATGTAAACTTAATCAGACGATTAATCTTTAATACGCCTGAACTTCCCTTGCTACTTATACACTGGCAAACAGAGTCCATGAAGGCCTGCGACAAAACCAAAAATGCCAATGCCAGAGCCACAAAGACCATGCAGTAACATTAGATGTGACATTGTAGTCTTGGAAAAAGTAGGAAGCATATATGCCAGTATATCTGAATAGCAATTACAAAGGAGCAACATATCATATTAAATCAAAATGACCACTGGTTTCAGAAATAAGGTCTGTCAAGTGAACCCTTCATTTACATGTAAACATGAAAAAATAAAGACTTAAAGCATTTGAATATTGTTTCTCAATATGTGGGATACACCAATCCAATGCACAAGAATGCTTACTTACATGCTTAATTACTCAAGTATGTTTTAGATTAGTAAATTGATTTTTGTTTTCCATGAAGTTAAAACAAAGCCAACTGCATGGAAGTTAAAGCCACAAGTGATAGCCCTTAACAATAATTTTACGCCAGCATTACACCAGACGAAAGGAAGAACTTATCATATCGAGACGTTTGGTAGCAGCTTCTTGGATGCTCCATATCCACTTCCCGCAAAATACTAACATAAACAGCAAAGGAATCACAAAGGGAAGAGAGGATCCGTATTTGCAGCCAAACAATACTATGTTAGCATGAAAATGGTAACATAGCAAGGGCCAAAAGGTACATTGGGTCCTCTCGGCTTATGGCCGATCACCCTTTGTAACCCTTTGCCCAAAGTTAGATTCTAGAGGAAAATGGAATGGCAAATGTAGAAATAGAATGTAGGCTGTTCATAGCTAGTAATTGAATATAATAAAAAAGCAGATGAATATAAACAATCTAGTGATAAGAACCAGTTATGAAGCCCCAACTTTTGCATTTTTCTTGTTGCATGAATGTCAAGTCTTTAAGACTAGCACCGTGTAGAACATGAAGTTAAAGAGGCCTTTTGTAAAATATATCAGCAACATTGCACCTTTTGAATATTGGAGCTGCCCCAAACGATTTTATAACAGAGATACATTAGGGCAATGGAATACAAGAGAGTTCAAGAAAAGATGATATCCACTACCATTATCACCCAAATGGTATTGTCCTTGATGGCAAGATAAATCCTTGCTCTTTGTATTATGAAATGAGCCATGCCGTGGTCGTCAATAAGGTAAGTGTGTTTTTTCATCTTTTTGATCCTCGCATATAAAACTATGCATTATCACCCAAATGGTATTGTCCTTGATGGCAAGATAAATCCTTGCTCTTTGTATTATGAAATGAGCCATGCCGTGGTCGTCAATAAGGTAAGTGTGTTTTTTCATAAGCAGCGATCTCTACCGTGAAAAAAAACCCCACCCGGCGGGGTTTCGGGAAAAACCTTAGTAGCAATAAGGATGCTAACATACTGCATAGTTATATACATAATGACAAGTACAAAATTTGAGGTTAATGTCGGACGGGGGCATAACCGAAGTTCGCGCAGATCCATTACCTCCTGAGGTACGATCCCAACAAGCCTACAGAGGGCCGTGCTCGGTAGCTCATGCAAGGCCCGATGGGGCACAACTAACCGCATACCGAGCCCGATATGCCGGTATCACGGACAAAGCCCGGAGGGCGGACTTTCATCCTCAATGGCGCCGCTTGACGAAGACGGACACTACGCCCTCACGCAGCCCGAATCCATCTCCATGGCTCAATGCGGGGTGGTGTGCACTGCATGCGAATGGAAGCAATCACTCTGCGCTTTTCATGGGTAGATGGGTGCGCAGTAGTGGTGTGGGCCCCCCGTGAGCATGGGATTAACTCGTGTCGATAATTTGCCACCTTGACATGTGACGGGGCTTCCTCGATCCCAAAGCTTGGCCATGAAACAAGCATCCGGCATCGCTTCAAGGCCAAAGCTTTTTGGTATGCACCGGTCCACATCCGTGCCTGCACATTCCATAGCGAGAACCACCGGGCTTGCTTGTCTTTCCAAAGAAGCTTTGAGTCGCTATGGGCCCATCGCCATTGCCAAAGCAAGGTTGGGCAGCCGGGCTTCATCCATAGCCACCACCTTCTCGAAGTAAATAATGTGACGCTCCAACGCAGCCCTCTATAATGGAAGGAAGCCTGCCTCCGGAGCAAGATCCGATATGGGACCGTGGACTTCACTCCCAAAGTGTCCGGCCAAGAAGGCCTTCTCATATCTGCTCTAGATCGCTCCAAGTGGTGAGGGATATCACCGCCCCCACACTTCTGCCCCATAGAGGAGGACCGGTTCAACCAAGGCCCCGAACAAGTGTGCCCGGTGATCCCATGCATACAGCTTTTTGTGATCTGTTGTTTTGCATTGCATACAGGGGCTTTCCAGCCTGCAGGTGACCGTGAACCTCGATGGATGCATCACGCGGTGTGGTAGTAGAAAACTCAATGCCCAAATACTTATAAGATCGAGCCACCTCCACTACCCGCCCCCTGGTAAGTGAATGAGGGAAGGCGTGGGTGCCGGATGATGGGGACCCGCAACACCCTTGTCTTGGCCAAGTTAACTCTCATGTCGCTGAATTGGGCGTAAAGTGTCCAAAGTATCCGGTGGCGCTGCATGTCCTCCTCGGGTATATGCGGCAGGTCAACATCATCGATATATGAGTTGCCGCCGCAACACCCTTGTCTTGCGAAAGCCCCTCGCGGCTCGCCTAGCCATTCTTCTAGCTGGTCAATGTACAAGCCGGAGCTGCCGGGATAGAGGGCAGCCCCGCGCGCACTTCAATGTTACTAACAACGGGCTCCCCGACAAAGGAGAGACCGGAGCAAGCCTCATATAGTTCAGATATAGCATTCTCGCAAGTCGACGGGTCCCTAGCCGCTCTCAATCGTCCCACAACTTATCTCGAGGCACTGTGGTCAAAGCCTTTGCGAAATCCACAAAGCAACAAAGATGCATTCTTGCGTTGATTCCCGCTATCCTCTATGAGTGTTCGCAGAGTGAAGATATGGTCAATAGTAGAATGCCTGGGGAAGCTCAACTCGTGAGAGCCCGCACTTCTCCATCCTCGCCCAAAGTGTCGGGCTGCCAAGAATCCCGCAAGCAACTTGGCAAAGACAGAACCCACCATAATGGTACGATAGTTGGTTGGGCCGTGGGGGTCCCTGCTTTGTATATGGGCACAACTCTACCGGTAGTCCAAAGGGGGGGAAGCCTTCTTGCAATGCCCTGTTGAAGAGTGTCAGGAGAACCGGCACCATTGGGGGCCCGCCCACTTGAGAAGCTCCGCACGCAGATACCATCCAAATCGGCCGCCTTCCGTTAGCTGGCAGGCGCTGTGGGCCCATTATGACATCCCCTTCGAATGACCAGCTTAGGCCCATGCCTCACACATGGAGGTACCGGTGCCCGGCTTCCATTGGGTCATACAAATGCCGCAAGTATCTCACCCATTGTTCCTGGGGTAATATTTCCCGTGGGTCATGCAGCTTACTCAAGACCTTTCTCCGTAAGGTCCTAGGGTGGCGGCCTAGTAGACCAAACATCCATTCTTTGAAGTTCCCTAAAGGTACCCGCTTTCTTGGTCTTGAGGAAGGAGCTGTGATTGACGGACGGCTTGAAGGCGAATGGTGGGGTCCAAAGACTTGGCGGAGTCCTCGCTTCAGCCCCGACATTCATCATCGAACCGATTGGCGGGGAAGGTGGTTGCAGCCCCGTGGATCGCCGAGCGGCCTCTCCTAAAGCATCCGGCCCCTACCCTCGAGGAGTTGGTTCACCGGGCCGTCTGGCTGAAGTGTGGGGAGTCGCAGCCTCCCGGCAGCTCATGCTCAAGCATCCTCGCATAGACCGCCGCATGATCATAGTCCGCACGCTAACCGCGGGTACATGGGGTATTGGGGCAATGGGTGCTCTTGGCTGGCCGCCAATCTATCCGGCAAGAACAGGGCTGATGGTCTGAGTCTACTTCCTCGCCCACCACCGCGTACCAAATCGGGCGAAAGGATCAAGTGTAGGCATTGCTCGCCTCACTAGCACGTAATCCACCACACCGGTGTCCCCCCGGTTCCGTTTACAAGTGAAGCGGCTAGAGGATCGCCACCAATGCCCCATTGCAAATGACCGTGTCAAAGATATCGCCAAAGAATAAAGAAATGCGGCCATACCACACCGGGGCATCTATCCGGCGACCTTTGGCCAAACCATCTCAAGGTCCATTTGCAACACATCCTCGGCTAGAGGTGCGAATTTTGGGATCCTTTCTTTCCTGTGCGGCGCATTTGAAATCTCCAAGCAACATGACCTTGCCCAATTGTTCATGACTGGCAGATGTCATCATATAGATCGACATAGGGCTCCTGCCTGTCCACATCCAAAGCGCGTCGCGGTAAAAGTTGCTCTCAGCATGTGGGAAGTAGCAAGCCGCCACAAAGAGAGGGCTGCCATCGCTGTTTTGCACTCGTACCCACAGGTATCTGTTGTGCCTGTCTGCCTTGCACAGGGAGACCGATTGGGCCAAGGCTGTCTGGTAGTAACACGCAATTCCTCCTCGTGTCCTCGCTTTTCCGGTGCACTCATTGAAGACGGAGTAGCGCTGGTATCCTGGCAAATCAAGTAGCATGTGACCAACATGTTCCCATGTTTCCATGAGGAAGATAAGGTCCATGTCCATGGCGACGGAATTGAGAGTGTCCCCCTTCTGCCATGGAAAGCCACCTAAATTCCGTGATACCACGCCGAGGCACGATGGTCACCGCCAGGCCGGGAACATCATCCGTCCAAGACGTCCGAGGTCGGGAAGTGAGATGTTCTCCCACTGGCTCCGCTGAAGCGACTACCACATTATGCTCCCGCTCTGCTCTCGAGTTCTACGGGCCGCACTGTGTGTTGCTGAGTTATGGGTGAGGCATAGGTCGTACTCGCCTGGGTGGTGGCGGCCCGGCGTGATCTGATGTGTCCGCAGCAGGTGTTGCAGGTTGACGCCCTGTAGGTTGGTGGGTTCGCGGGGTTGGTGTGTTCTTTTGTCGCGGGCTTCGTTCTCCGGAGTCTGGAGGCCAGTTCTTTGCGTGACGTTGTCATGTCTTTACATCTCCCGCGCAATGGCAGAAGTTGCTCATGTGCTCGACTGGAGGTTCTTGCCTTGCCGGGCGCCACCAAGCCCCCCGTGAGCTCCCGATCCGGTATAAATTACTCCGGCGAGCGCCACTTCTCGCTAGCTTCCAGCACCGACTCTTTGTCTCACGCCGCTGGCGTTCTCGCAACCTCCTCGGGATAGGAGGGCTGCCTGCGTCTCGTGTCGTGGCCTTAGGCTCTCCTCAACCTCGCCCGATCCGGTGACGTGGCTACGAAAATCTCCCCGCTTCTACCCGTTCTTGTCCCGCCCCAGCCCATACGCCAATACTCTGCACTACATCACTCTTATATATCTCGCAGAAGCTCCCCGGCCGGGTATTGCTGTCATTGGAATTGTAGCAAGTGGGATGCTATCATTCGCCTCGTCGTACGCCGACATCTCCACTTCGCGGATTCGCCGCTTTTCCGCACCAACCGCCAGCAACATCCGGAGATGTTATGTTCTCCACCTTCACGGGAGGCCCGCATATGCACCGCTATTCTTAACCTCGCCTCGGGATGCGGCTCCAAGGTTCGATCGCGATACTCCGTAGGTGCTCACTGCCTGTCGACTGGGCCTTGCTCTGCCTCCTCTTCATGGAAGACGCTCTCTCCCTCTCGCCAGGCCTCTTCCCCGCCCCGCTTCATGGTCTTCCCCTGGTGGTCAACCTGGTTGGTGTGGTTGGGCTCTTCCTGTGATAGGTTGGTGTGGTCTCTCACCAACTTCAAGTGGGCCCACACATCGGATCAGGTTCCAGGGCCATGACTTGGGGTATGACTGGGCCACACAACCTGGCTGCCACAAACCCCCTAGCACAGCCCGGAAAAGTGCAGATTTGGAGCAAGCACGTAAAACAAAAGACAAGCATGCGTGCATCATACAATCAAGAAAGTTTCAACCAGCCTTCCGCCCAAGCCCGGGCACATGAAAATCAATCAGATGTGAGAGATACAACCGCGGAAGTGTTCATCGCATACACAGAACCCTAGCACACAAATTCAAAAGTGCCAATTTGAGCACGAACAAAGCCAAGCATGCAGTACCATAAACCGCTGGAAAGACCTCTGAACCAGCTTTCCAATAAGCCCAAGCACATGAAAACTGGACACCGATGTGAGAGATATGACCCATCAAAATTTCGCGAGCAATACGTAACTGAACGAAGTGATACCGGAGAA